>CM019148.1:362844655-363412420 GCA_009733165.1 Naja naja
AGCTGGCTGAGTGACTTTGGATCAATCACCAGGAGACTGGGAGTTCTAGTCCTGCCTTAGCCATGAAAGCTGGCTAGGTGACTTTGGATCAATCACCAGGAGACTGGGAGTTCTAGTCCTGCCTTAGCCATGAAAGTTGGCTGAGGTGACTTTGGATCAATCACCAGAAGACTGAGAGTTCTAGTCCTGCCTTAGCCATGAAAGCTGGCTGAGTGACTTTGGATCAATCACCAGGAGACTGGGAGTTCTAGTCCTGCCTTAGCCATGAAAGTTGGCTGAGTGACTTTGGATCAATCACCAGAAGACTGGGAGTTCTAGTCCTGCCTTAGCCATGAAAGCTGGCTGAGTGACTTTGGATCAATCACCAGAAGACTGAGAGTTCTAGTCCTGCCTTAGCCATGAAAGCTGGCTGAGTGACTTGGATCAATCACCAGAGACTGGGAGTTCTAGTCCTGCCTTAGCCATGAAAGCTGGCTGAGTGACTTTGGATCAATCACCAGAAGACTGAGAGTTCTAGTCCTGCCTTAGCCATGAGCTGGCTGAGTGACTTTGGATCAATCACCAGAAGACTGGAGAGTTCTAGTCCTGCCTTAGCCATGAAAGCTGGCTGAGAGACTTTGGATCAATCACCAGAAGACTGAGAGTTCTAGTCCTGCCTTAGCCATGAAAGCTGGCTGAGTGACTTTGGATCAATCACCAGAAGACTGGGAGTTCTAGTCCTGCTTTAGCCATGAAAGCTGGCTGAGTGACTTTGAGTCAATCACGAGGAGACTTGGGGTTCTAGTCCTCTCTTAGACATGAAAGCTGCTGGGTGACTTTGGGCCAATCACCAGGAAAAAAGTTAAAATTGCAGATACATCCATTAAGATGAGAAGAACTTGCCAGTTAGATTAAACAATATCAGGCTGGGAAGACTAAAGATCTTATAATAATACAAGTCAACTTTCCAGGTTCCTAAGCTGCCTACAGGTAGTCCTCAACTTACAACATAATGAAATTTGCCCATTACAGTTGTAAGTTATGACAATCATAAAAAAAAAAATCACAAACATTTTTGTGGCAGTCATTAACTGTGGTTATAAAGTGAAGTAACTGCTAGGTTTTGGCAAAACAGTCATAAAACACAGTCTCATTAACATGGCATGCTAGAAACGGCCGTAAATGCAGCCATTTTACCAAGCACTTGAAATGAAGTCACATGATCGCTGAGGGGGAATTTTGGATCTGACTCATACGTAGCTCCAACTCCATCGTAACTTCGAATGGCCTCTAACCGGTTGTTAACCAAGAACTACTTATACATTCATGGCTACAGCTAGGAAAATCAGGGCAAATTGAGCATTTCCAACTGGATCCCAGCAAGAAGAATTAATTCGATCGTCCTTCCTTTCCAGATTTATCTGCACTCCACTGCTCAGAGACATTGAAATGGACATAAAATTGATCCCACCTCCATTTTAAAACTTTTGCTCTTTGCGATCGCCCGCAAAACAAGACCTCTTTGTTTTGCTCCCTCACTTTCCCTAGAGAAACAACCCACCAAAGTGGGTTATTTGAGGGCCTTGATCCTATCTGCTCTTGTCGTTTTACATGCCCTGAGAGAGGCCGCTTCCCAAAATTCCCCCCATGGGCCGTGGGGCATATTCCTCCCCCTCTCCCCCTCCCATTAGCCCAATATCCCTCTCTCTCCGCCCTTCCACCCAGCCAAGAGGCAGCGGCAACGACGGCAACCGTGTTGAAGTGACCGGGGTTGGTATCAAGGGTTGCAAGCCGCAGACATCTGGGAAACAGATGCTAAAACAGCCTATGGAAAGTTTGATGCCTTCCATGGGAGCATTGGGGTCTCCTCATTCGGAGACAGATTGGTGACAGGCAGGAAGCAGGAGGACAGAGAAATTAATTCAGAGAGATTCCCAAGGTCAAAACCCACTCGGGAGTCCTTTTTTTAGTTTTGATCAGCAGGCTTTGGAAATAATGCTCCTTCTGTTTCACAAGAAATGCAGCCCGGCTCTGTGCAATTATCAGTTGTCCGACATGAATGTTGTGCATAACCCATGTATGTGCACATACCTAGCCGTCATACTATTCAGGATAAATAATGCTATGTATAAAAGAGAGAGAGAGAGAGAGAGAGAGAGAACGGATATAAACCCTCCCACCACTTCAGAACAGGGTTTCCTTTTGTCTCTCTGTCTCTCTCCCTCTTTCAATTTTTCCCTCCCTTTTTGCGAGGATCTTAGCACATAACAACAACTTTCTGGTTTTCTGCTTCCTCTCAACCCACGAGAGTCTACGAAGGGTGCAGAGAAGAGCGACAAAGGTGATAAAAGAGTCTGGAGGCTAAATCGTGGGATGGTGGAGGGAGCCAGGGTTGTCTTGCCTACCTAAGGAAAGGATTAGCGGGGACGGGACATGATAACTGTCTTCCAGTACTTGAGGGGCTGTCGCAGAGAAGAGGGGATTGACTTATTCTGCAAAGCACCAGAGGGCAGGAAAAGAAGCAATGGGTGGAAGCTTGTAATCGCCTTTTCTACTTATGACTATAACCTTGCTGCTCGTATCTTTATGCTTTATATTGTTTTACTTAGTTTCCTAGTAAGATTCAACCTAGAAATAAGGAGAAATTTTCTGACAGTGAGAACAATCAACCTGGATTGAGGTTGGTTGGGTTTTTAATTAATTAGGTTTTATTGTATTTTAGGTATTTATTTGGATGGCTTTTATATTTTAATGCCTTGTATTTATTGCTTTGTATTTCGATTCTTCGTGTGAGCTGCTCCGAGTCCCCACAGAGATGGAGCGGAACACAAATCCAAATAAATTAAATAAATAAACAAACAAACAAACAAATAAATAAAATAACCAATGGAACCGAAGTTGCCGGAAGTTGTGTGGCGTCATCACTGGAAGCTTTCAAGAAGAGATTGGACTGCCATCTGTCAGAAATGATGTAGGGTCTCCTGCTTGGGTGGAGGGTTGGACTAGATGACCTACCAGGTCCCTTCCAACTCTGATTATCTGTTAATCTGTAGTCTTATTATTTATGATGAATGTATTTTTATGATGACTATGATCATGATGTATCACTTATAGCTTTTATGTACAACGAGAACTTATGCACCGAAGGCAAATTCCTTGTGTGTCCAATCACACTTGGCCAATAAAGAATTCTATTCTATTCTATTCTATTCTATTCTATTCTATCCTATCCTATCCTATCCTATCCTAAAAACAGAGATCCAGGCTAGAACTAGGAAGACATTTCATGATAGTAAGAACAATTAATAAGATGGAATAGCTTGCCTCTTGGAGTTGAGAGTGCCCCATCACTGGAGGTTTTCAAAAATAGACCGGAACAACCATTTGACCGAGATGGTTTAAGGCCTTCTGTCTTGAGCAGAGGATCTCTGAGCTTCCTTCAAACTCTATGATTCCATGCTCCTTCCTATGTTCATTTTCCAATTCAATCCTCATTCATTCTCTCTCTGATTTGTGGGTCCGATGCTATTTATCGCCACCCTGGTTTATTTATCTCACAATGCCCCAAATCATGGTATTTTGGGGCATTCTGGGAGAAAAAAAAGGGGCAGCCTCCAGGATCTGCTGCCATTTTACCCTTCTAATATTTTTTTTTCATTAAGTTACATTCATGTGAAACAAAAATACAGAAGATCGAAAGTTAGAAAACAGAGAGAAAGAAAAAGGGCAAAAAGAAAAAAGGGTGGCCTCAACTTTTTTCAGTGCAATAAAATATAAAAACATTAATAACAATAACAACAATAACAACAATAATCAACCATTTCTATACTAGCAAAGTCATTTTCATTTTCAAAACCTAAAATCGGACCAGCTGCCATTTTGATCCTGACAGTTTTGCCCAAAATCCTCTGACATATTCTGAGAAAATAAAGACAACCAGAAGTCCAAATACCTGATCTCCACAAGGAACGCAACAAATGAAGGAAGCTATTGAATAAATGTCACTTTAACGAGGTGGAAAAAGAATCCTTTAAAAAAACAAATTCAAATGGATTAATGAAACAATAGCAAAATCCTCCACCAACTTCTCATCAATCTCTTATAAAATGAAAGCATGTTAATGCCTCTTTGCAGTATTTTTCCCCAACTCCCTTAAAAATGCATTCTTGCATATTTACCTGTCAATCCAGAAAGCTTATGAAATAATAGTAATTCACCAGGCCTTCCTATTAATCATAATTCATCATAAATCCTGGTGATTTTTAATGAGTCGGTTCTGCCTCCAAACACTACTGGTACGTTTAAAAATATTGTGAACCGCAAATTCTAAATATTGAATACTACAGCATGTAAAATCCAATATAAAATAGAGGTTCAGAAAACATGGGAGGCCTGTTCATCTCTCCACAGCTCTTTAAAGCAGCTGCATCTTTTGCTCAGGGCCACAGAGCTGCTTCCTGCAACTGCCACACAAGTCTGAAAAAGGACACGGCTGCTTTAAAAACTTTCAGATAGACAGTACACACCTGTGCCCCTTGATGTATATTTTGTACACAGATCCACAGCCCAACTGCACATCCTGGTTGGGGATTACGATATAACTGCATCACTTATAAAATGGTTATTCTTGGGGGAGAGCTTTTAAACTCAATGTCAATTCCAAATTTACTACAGGGTCCCCAACATACGACCGGTCACGAAGCAACCAAAGTTACAACAGACACCCACCCACCCAAAAAAGCTACTTACAATCCTGTTTTGAAGATCTGGTGTTGGCTCCCTCCCCATGGTCATGTGACTGCCTTTTGGGTGGGCACTCAGCAAATGGCCCATATTTATTTATTTATTTATTTATTTATTTATTTATTTATATATTTATATATTTATATATATATATATATATATATATATATATATATATATTTGAACTTGTATGCCCCCCATCTCCGAAGACTAGGCTAAAAACACAGAACAATAAATATTTAAAAAGACATTAAACTAACAAGCCCAAATATAAGACATAACAATACAATAAAATATATTAAAACCATCCCTCCCCCAAAGGAGGGTCACAGCCAGGTTGGTCAAACAACCAAGTTTTTAATTGGGAAGATGGGAGATCAGGGGCCAGACGGAGCTCAGAGGCAGTTGATTCCAGAGGTCAGGGGCAACAGAGAAGGCTCGTCGGGGAAGTACCAACCGGCATTGGACCGCCGATGTTTGCAGCGCCCCATATCATGTGACCACAATTTACAATGTTTTTGCTGGAAACCAGTGTTTACTTTCAGTTTCTGGCAAAAAAAATGCCCCATAGTAAACAACGGGTTTGTTTAATAACTGTGGCATTCGTTAATGACAACTGTGTTCACTTAATGACCACCACAAAAAAGATCATAAAATTAAATCTGGTTACACCATGATCCATTTTATGACCATCACGGCTTACAACAATGATTGCAGGGCCCAATTACTGTCGTAACTTGAGAACTACCTCTAATTCAGTCATTAATACCACAGAGGTTATTTTTAGAGGGTTCTTAACAAGCCAGTTTTGTCCAAATCTAGAAACTATAACTAACAGCTTTGGGAGAAATCAGAATATTATCCTATGGTCTGAAGTGGGTTTCATGACCACAATGTCTCCTCATGCAGTTTGAATGGAAAAATAAAGCAAACAGAAAAACATCTTGTTTTTCTGCCGGTTTGGAAGGAGCAAAGCAGCTGTTCAGACAAAAGGCTTGTGCCGACCCAGGTTTAGGAAGCTGGTTGTCTAAATACAGCCATAAGGCCTGGTCTCTTTTTAAAGCAGATTTTTAAAAATCTGCTATCAATATCAACCAGATGTCCAGTAAGAAAAAGGGAAAAGGCTCTGTCATACCCTACCATCCAGGTGCTCCCAAAGTATCGTCCAAAAAGTCAAAATGGCAGCCCTCTTAATGTGATCAAAGTGATCAGCCCACACAGAGATTCGATTGCATCCTTTGGGGTCCCCTCTTGACTTTTTGGGAGACAACCTACAGATGCCTGACACACCACTTGTCACTTTGTACAACATCCAAAACCGAACATCAATGGGCAGAAATGATGGGTCTCTAAAAACCCCAGAGGGGAATATGGAGGCCAGGGCCAGCCAAAGAAGGGAAAGAAAAATAAAACAAAACCCCATATCTGTTGTGTTTCCTCCAACACCAGCCCGATCATTTCTTAAGTAGCACCCCCCCCTCCCCCAATATTTGCAAAATTAGCTTCCTTCTCAACCCAGAGGGAGAAATCCGTGGGGAAATTTTTCACTTCTTGGTTTTGAGAAAGAATGAATTAACATCCCAAAGCAGATTCCGTACAAGTGTTCATTTAACAGCCAAGTCTAGGGACAGCAGCGGGAGTCTATTTATTACTTAATTTAACAGAACGCAATACAGATTGGAAGCCAAGGAGAACAGGACATTTTACACACACACACAAACACGCACACGCACATACACACATATACAGAGCGCACTGTGTGTTAAGGATGGTGTCACCTACAGATTTCCCCTCAGAGATTCCCAATTTCGTCTCTGCCATAATTCCATTTTCTATTAAAAGCGACAGGGGCTCTCTGCGTTGCTCGCCTCCTTTGGCTGGGTTCGCACAATACGCTCCACCAGGTCAGTTAAGAGACCAAGAAGCGGCATTCACACAATAGGTTAAGCTTGGTGAGCTTTAACCTTAGCTGAATTGGGGGGGCACTAGGTGGGGCAGGTTGAAGGGGGAGGACTGGGAGAAGGAAGACGATTGCATTAACCCTGCCTCTCCTTTTAATTTATATTATAACCATTTGTTTAGCGACCAAAAGTCAAGGCACTGAAAAAAAGCGACTCGCGGCCGATCCTCATGCCTAATGACCTGTCACAGCCTTTCCCACAATCACGTGATCACACATGATCAAAATTCAGGTAACGGCATGGATTTATGATGGTTTGTGGCATCCAGAGAGGACCGATGATCACCATTTGGAAGCTTTCAACAAGCAAAGGCTGGATTTGCTTAATGAGTGTGATTCACTTAAAAACGGCAGTGATTCACTTAACAACTGTGCAAAAAGTGGTCATAAAACTGGGCGCGGCTCGCTTAACTACTGCCTTGCTTAGCAAGGGAGATTCTGACCCCAACCGTAGTCGTAAATTGAGGACTTCCTGAGTGTGGTTTAATTCGGCGACCACTGGGTTTGTCGGAACCCAGTCTTTTAGTGACACTTGATCCAAACAACAAACCAGCTCATGGTTTATTTCTAATTCTACCACCATCAGGTTGAGGCGCTACAATTCTCTGGAGAAAACCCTGGAGAAAGCAGATCCCTCTACAAATACCCAGAGCTGAATCTAGACCAGGTTAGTTTAAATTAAGCCTGACTCCATCGTCTCTGGCTTAGCAAGACCTGCAGGTTTAGAGCCAAAATGCACCAGGATCATCGAGACAAGCTCTCCTAATCCAGTCCCTGGGAGTGAAACTGAATCTGAAAAAGTCACTCTGCTTTAATAAAAGATCATTAGCTCACTGCAATGCAGTCTTCAGCGTTCCATTTCCAAAGCAGGCAAAGAAACACTCCCCAAGAGTTTTCCCTTCCAAATGCAAGCAGGGATTTGGGGCATCCCATCCCCAACTCCAGCCAAAATATGAGAGGAAAAACGAGCCAGAATCCGGGGTAACAAAAAAGACAAAAGTGATAAGCTTTGGCTGATTTTGAGAAGCAAAAGGAACTCACACAAATCTGCTTGTACGTTTTGACACGATCTGGAGTGAATTAGCTTTGCATGCTCTTGCAATTATATTATTGTACCACCAAGTTTGTTATGCTGGATGGTTCGCAGACCCAATAAAATAACAGAGAGACACACCAGGAGGATATTTTTCCATATTTATTTCTCCCTTCCCTTCCCAAAGGAGACAGCCATCCGCCGCTGGAAGGCGTTTGCTTCAGACAGAAATGTGGGATCAAACGTTATTTTGGAATATAATATATCCAGGCTGGCATTTAAGAAGGCACGAGAGTTCAGAAACGGGATCTAAGCTTTGTGGGAATGGGGCCAGGAGAAGGCGACCTCTCACAGAGGAAGTCTTTAACTTACAACCTCCATTGGGACCAGAATTCCCATCGCTAAGAAATGCGATTAAGTGAGTCATGCCAGATTTTACAGTCTTTTTACCATGGTTGTTAAGCAAATCATTGCAGTTGTTAAGTGAATCATGTGGTCATTAAGCAAATATGGCTCCCCCCAAATGGATTTGTCAGAAGCTGGTGGGACACTACATGCCAGTTGCCAAGCCCCCAAATTTTGATCATTTGACCTTGAGAAGGCTGCAATGGTCAGAAGCGTGAGGATCGGTCCTAAGTTTTTTGTTTCAGTATCCTTGTAACTTTAGACGGTCGCTAAAAGAATGGTTGTAAGTTGAGGAGTACTTTATTTCTGGACCAGATAGTGTCCTATTCTTATATTTTTTTCAAACACACTAGGTCTTATTGGAATATATTTAGGTGCCAAATAGTGGGTGTGAGTGTGTGTTGCACACTCCCTGAAAAGTCTTCTTGGAACTGGAGATTTGCACTAGGTCTTATTTTGTAGGTCTTATTTAAAACAGTGGGCCCTATTCTCTTTTCACAATGACACAGCAAAGTAGTTGGAAAATCCAGTCCAGGGGTTCAGCAGCAATCTACACAACACACACACATACAAACACACATACCAAAATTTATCATCAACCATGTTACACTCCAATCTTATCAAGATCACGTGAAGTGTTAATACCATTTTATAAGGCCTTGGTAAGGCCACACTTGGAATCCTGCATCCAAGTTTGGTCACCATGATGTAAAAACAAATGTTGAGACTCTAGAAAGGGTGCAGAGAAGAGCAAAAAAGAGGATTAGGGGACTGGAGGCTAAAACATATGAAGAACGATTGCAAGAACTGAGTATGTCTAGTTTGATGGAAAGAAGGACTAGGGGAGACATGATAGCAGTCTTCCAATATCTCAGGGGCTACCACAAAGAAGAGGGAGTCAAGCTATTCTCCAAAGCCCCTGAAGGCAGGGCAAGAAGCCATGGGTGGAAACTAATCAAGGAGAGAAGCAACTTAGAACTAAGGAGAAATTTCCTGACAGTTAGAACAATTAATCAGAGGGACAACTTGCCTCCAGAAGTTGTGAATGCTCCAACACTGGAAGTTTTTAAGAAGAGACTGGACAGCCATTTGTCTGAAATGTTATAGGAGCAGGAGGCTGGGCTAGACTAGAGGATCTCCAAGGTCCCTTCCAAGTTCCAACTGTGTTATTCTCTTATTCAACCTCTTCCCATCCATGCTGACATCTGATGTCGACACCTAAAAGTTGCTGCTTTTGCACAATGGCGTTTTTCTCACACAGAGGTCATCATTTATCCCTAGGCGGAGGAAGACCGGGTTCAACTGAAGTTTCTAGAGGAACAAAAAGGGACATTTTTTATTCCTCTCCCACACTGCTTTCTCTCTGGACAAAAGAGACGTGCCACAGTTCGGTGCTGGAGCGAAAGTTAGGAGGCCCAAGAGAGCCACGGTCGCTTGGGGCTTTTGAAAGAGGAGAGCAGGTGTGAGCTTTAATAAAATTTATTACAGATTCAAGAAGGTTCACTGGAGTCTTTTTCCCTCGCCCAGGCAAGCTTACCCAGGCTCCCTACGGTCCGTGCCCCGTTTAGACAACTGCCAATTCGGCGGAGAGCAATTTTTGCCTTCCAGGTTGGCAGGGGAGGAAACTTCTCCCAAGCCTCTCACAAACCTTGGCCACCCTGTCATTTCCCCAATCTCCGATTCACAAATTTGACCCAGAAAAAGGCGGTGATAACAAACCCCCCCCCCACCATTGTCTGCCAGTCCTTGGGCTGAGAATTGCATTTTTTTTTAAAAAAAGTCATTGTACCGTACCTAGTAATTTCTGCACTTTATAAATGAAAAAGAACAACAAGGAAGCATGTCGAATAAAATCCATTCCAGGTATGCATCCTTTCCGAAGGACACGGCTTCCGCTGAATTTAATGAGGCATTTCTGGAATTGTAGAAATGCGCGGCTAGGTGGGAAGCCTGACGATCATCCAGTCCAACCCTCTTGGTAAAGCGCAGGAAATCCTTGAGATGTGGCTATCCAGCCATTTTTTTAAACAAAGAGATGGAAGACCCACACTCTGCACGTAGACTGCACCACTGCTGTACCGGTGGTATAATTAATTAATTAATTAATTAATTAATTAATTTATTATTATTTATTTATTTTGTCAATCGCTTGCAAGATAATAAGTATAAGGATAAACATAGTTGTGAATACATGAAATGAATATATATAAGAAAAATAAAAGAAACCATAGGACAGGGACGGTTAGGCATGTTAGTGCACTTATGCACACCCACTACAGACCTCTTAGAAAAGGGGTGCATAGTGCTTTTTCAACACTTGTCTTCTGTAAAATCGATATGTATTAGATCATTGTAGTTGTCTGCGGTTCAGCTAGGAAATACTGGGCATGAGCCATTGCTGTTTACAAATACTGAGCCAAAGAATGTGTTAAAGAGGTTGGCTTTAATGGTGTCGTCATTGCAGTCTGTACCATTAGGTCCTTTCAGGGGTGGGATGGATCTTGAGTCTTTTAGTTTGTTGTTTACAAATTGTAGAAAGTGCAGGTGGAATTGGTGCATAGAAGGGTTATATATATAATTATATACCGTAATTATATAATTATGATAAGACGGCAGCAGAGGGCCTGGCATTCAGTCTCTAGCACAGCTATTTAGAAAGGATTTGGTCAGAGATGTCTAATATTGGCAACTTTAAGACTTGTGGACTTCAACTCTCAGAATTCTGGGAGTTGGAAGTCCACAAATCTTAAAGTCACCAACACTGGACACCCCTGGATTAACTTGTAGAGTAAAGCAGAGTGGAATAGAGTAGAATAGAATAGAGTGTAGAGTGTGGAGTAGAGGAGAGTGCAAAGTAGAGTGTAGTGTAGTGTAGTATAGAGTAGTGTAGAGTAGAGTAGAGTAGAGTAGGACAGAACAGGTCAGAGTAGAACAAAATGCAATACTTTATTGGCCAAGTGTGATTGGACACACAAGGAGTTAATAAAGGAGAATATTTGTAATTCAGGGTTGAAATGAGGGATCCCTGGTGGTGTCTGAGCTTGCTTGTTTTCTTGCAGACATTTTTTGACCAAACTAGGCAACACAATCAGTGCTAGTTACCTAGTTAGAATAATGAAAACAAACAAGCTCAGAGAGCACCAAGGACCCCTCACACTAAGGAATTGGTCTCCGGTGCATAAGCTCTCAGTGTACACACATACAACAATAAAATGATAGGTTATATGTATTTCTTAACTTATGACGGATCGCTTAGATGCCACCCTGCCAGTCGTCACATGATCATATTTTGGGTGCTTGGCAATTGGCTTGCATTTATGATTTTTTTTTGCTAAAAAAGGGCATTTATTGTACTTTCCAGTTTCTGGCAAAAAAAAAATGCCCATTGTGCACAATGAGAATCACAGAATCGTAAGGCTGGAAGGGACCTTGGAGGTCTTCTAGACCAATCCCCTTATCCAAACAGGAGACTAGACCAGTGACGGCTAACCTTTTCATCATCGCGTGCTGAAAGTGCGCATGTGCGTATGCACACAGGTGCCTGCACCCATAATGCAATTCATGCGTGTGCTTCCCCTGCCTCCCTGCACATGTGTGCATGACCCCCCGTGCTCCCCTGCCTCCCGCGCATGCGCACACATCTCCCGTATGCGCCCTGCCCCCCCACGTATGCGCAGCAGATACCCGACAATCAGCTGGCTGGCGGGAGGCACACACGCATGCACAGTGGAACTGAGCTGGGGCGATGGCTCACGTGCCAGCAGAGATTGGCCCTGCAGGCCACTTCTGGCATCGTGCTATAGGTTCGCCATCGCAACTCTATACTATCCTGGACAAATGAATGTCCAATCTTTTCTTGAAAACCTCCAGTGACCCACAACTTTGGGAGGCAAACTGTTCCATTGGTTAATTGTTTTCACTGGCAGGACATTTCTCCTCTCTTCTAGCTTGGTTCTCTCTTTAACAAGCTTCCACCCATCATTTCTTGCCTTGCCCTCTGGTGCTTTGGAGAACAACTCAATCCCTTCTTCTCTATGACAGCCCCTCAAGTACTGGAAGACAGCTATCATGTCACCCTTAATCCTTCTCTTTGTTAGCCTAAACATACCTAGTTCCCTTAGCCAGGGCTGGGATTCAAAAATCCCAACAACTGGTTCTCTGCCTGGTTACTGGGTAGGCATGGCCATGGTGGGGATGACCTACCAGAACCTGCAGGAGGACTGTTTTTCACCTTCCCAGAGTCCGGAGGCTTCCCTCAGGCCTCTGGGAAGGTGACAGCAACCTCCCTCGGGCTCCAGAAACCCTCCGGAAGCCAGAAACAGGCCCGTTTCCAGACTTCTGGAATTTCTGGTTTGGCCTGTTTTTCGCCCTCCCAGAGCCTCCACGCAGACCCTGCACTACCTGCATCCAAAACGGGCCACGTGGAGAGTCCTGGGAGGGGAGGGGTGGCCGGGTCCAGCCAGTCGGTTCAACTACCGGTTTGGCAAACCAGATGTAAATTTAACATCCGGTTTACCCGAACAGGCCCAAACCGGCTGAATCCCACCCATGCCCTTAGCCCTTCATCATACATTTGGCCTCCAGAATCGTGATCATCTTTGTTGCTCTTGTCTGCACTTTTTCTAGGGTATCGGCATTCCTTTTGTATCATGGCAACCAGAACTGGACACAGTACTCACAATGGATTCCTGCAACTATTGCTGTGTTCACTTAACGACCACAGTAATTCATTTTAACAACCACCACAAAAAAAAACTGGACATAGTTACATAGTGACCTGCTTAACAACCAACACAAATTACAACCCTAATTCCAGGCTCAATTACGCTGCAAGCTGAGAACTACCTTTCGATCTTAGAAAAGAATCGTCTCTGTTATCCTGTTATCCTTAAACACAGAAATTCAGCGTGCTGTAAGGCAGGATATCCTATTAACAAGGATCAGTGGATTTTGGTTTCGAATATATATATATATTTAATTTGTTTTAAATTTGTAAAACTGAGGCAGGGATTTGAAGATCAAAACTCAAGATGAATTATTCTGGAGCAAGATAATAAATGGGAACAGGCCCGAAGCCAAACTGCTTCTACCAGTACTTCAGTACCAAACGAATTACAGAGAGCAGAAATCTTATCAAGGAATAGTTTTATTGTCCCATATCAGGATAATTACTTTAAAGACATACCTGGGGTCAAAGGTGACTTACCAACATCAAAGCATCACCCTTATGAATTGAAATAAGTCTATTTATATATTTATGAAATGTATATTGCCGCCTATTTGCACATGTTAACTCCAGGTGGCTTACAAGAATACAAAAACCTCATATAAAAAAATAAAACTAATAAAAGAGAGATTCATATAATAAATTAATAAAATAATATAATAAAACAACCCCTGCCCCAGCAACAACACATCACACGAGCCATTTAATGGGCTCCATCCCACTCTGGGTTCCTCAGGCCCGCTGGTGGAACCAGATCTTCAGCGCATTCTGGAAAAATATTAGAGTGAGGGCTGTTCTAATCTTTGGGGGGATGATGTTCCAGAGCAAGGGTCTCCAATCTTGGCAACTTTAAGACTTATGAACTTCAAGTCCCAGAGTTCCTCATCTGGCTGAGGAATTCTGGGAGTTGAAGTCCAAAAGTCTTAAAGTTGCCAAGATTGGAGAGACCCTTGTTCCAGAGAGAGGGAGCCACCACAGAGAAGGCCCTTCTTCTGGGTCTCGCCAGGTGTATCTCCCTAGGGGATGGGACCTGCAACATTCCTTGCCTCCCTGCTCTGGTGGGTCAGGTAGGTGTGACCGGCAAGAGACGGTCCCTCAGTTAACTATCAAAAACAACGGCCAACAAGAAATGGTTCCATGTGAAATTTAAGACTTGTTTTTCAATAAAAAATCTTTTTGGGGTAAATATTTCAACAAGCTCAACCCAACCCTATTTGCCAGGTGGAACAACCACTTTTAGTCCCTGTTCCTTGAAAGTCACCACTGTACAGGTAGTCCTCAACTTACAACAGTTTATTTAGTGACCGTTCAAAGTTACAACGGCACTGAAAAAACTGACTTATGACCATTTTTCACACTTACGATCACTGTAGCATCCCCATAATCACATGATCAATATTCAGATGCTTGGCAACTAACTCATATTTATGACGGTTGTAGTATCCGGGGCCACATGATTCCCCTTTTGAGACCTTCTGACAAGCAAAGTCAATGGGGAAGCCAGATTAACTTAATAACCGTGTTACTAATTTAACAATTGCAGTGATTCACTTATCAGCTGAGACAAGAAAGGTCATAAAGTGATGCAGAATTCACTTAACAAATGTCTCACTTAGCAACAAAAATGTTGGGTTCAATTGTGGTCGTAAGTCGAGGACTACCTGTACTGAATTCTTGTTACTTGGCGGGGAGCAAACATTTTCTGCAAGACTTTTGAACACCTTCATTTTGCTAACATATTGCTGATATTCTTAAATTATTTCATTGGTTATTGCTACAGTTAGTCACCGGTTTAAGAGCAAGTTCTATTCCAAAAGTCTGTCTTTAAGTCAAAACAATATTATTGTATAATAATATTATACTATAATGTTTAAGTAGTATTGTGTAAGCAACTTGAACCATTGTGTATTTAATTTGAATCACTGTGCAATGAACTCAAATTTTGGTACAATAGATTTCATTTTTAAATAGAGATTGTCCCTAAAATGGGGTAATTTTATTCTGGAGACTTTCTGCATTTTGGGGGGTCATTCCACTCTAGTCAACTTTGAGTTATATATCCAATTTTTAAATTGCATCCCCCTTTTTCTTTATTTATAAAAGGTTATTTTTTTATTTTAGCATGAATATTTCTACCCCACCATCCCATCCAAAGAGGATATTCAAGCAAGCCAGAAAAATAATACACCACAAAATACACAACCCTTAATCAAAGTCAGATTTGGAGTGGAGGGACAGTTTTGAAGAAAAAAAGCAGAATAAAATAACTGTAAGTGCTACATTAAATGGAGAAGGAAAGGAAAAAGGAAAGGAAGGAAAAGGAAAGGAAAGAAAGGGAAGGGAAGGGAAGGGAAAGGAAAAGGAAGGGGAAGGGGAAGGGGAAGGATTCTTCTATGGTGACAGAAAATAAAGAGTTCTTTCTGAGAAATCCCACTGAGCAACTGGCACATTTAAGATAAGACTCAGAAAAATAGATTAAATAGCTCCACTTATTGCTAGAGGCCAGAATATTCAAGTTGGAAGGGGTCCTTCAAGCCATAATGATGGTAGCCAAAATTAAACCATCCCCATTTGATGGTAGTTTCATCTCTCTTGAACCTATCAGGCAAAAGAAAGGCCAGCTGCTTCCCAAAGCATCCAATTTCAGTGTCAAATTGCTCTTCCCATTAGGATATTCTTTTCCTAACTTTCAACCAATCATTCCATGTCCTGCAAAGAGGTTATAGTTACTTTTTCTTAAGAGTCCGTCAGATCCTTTGTAGAGTACTATCTTTGAATCCCTTGCTTGATATATTTGATACTATTGATAAACAAGAGCCTTGGTGGTGCAGGCTGTTAATAGCCTAACACTTACGTTCCAGCTGCCTGCAATTACTGCAGGCTCAAGGCTCAAGGTTGACTCAGCCTTCCATCCTCTTGGGGTAGGTAAATTGAGGACCCAAGATTGTTGGGGGCAATAAGCTGACTTTGTAAAAATGCCGCTTGGTAATAAGCAGGCATATACAATGGAATGAAGGCTACTGCTGAGCGCATTGGGTTGTATCCCAAAAATTGTAAGCCACCCTGAGTCTTCGGAGAAGGGCGACATATAAATGTAATTTTAAAAAAAACACAAATTACAATATACAGATAATCCTAAATTTACAACCACAATTGACCCAACATTTCTGCTGCTGAGTGAGACAGTTGTTAAGTGAGTTTTGCCCCTTTTTACAACCTTTCTTGCCTCAGTTATTGTTGATTTAGTATCATGGCTGTCACAAGCCACTTTTTTCAGTGCAGTTGTAACTTCGAATGGTCACTAATGTCAGCTAATTGTTACTAATTGTTGTAAGCCCGAGGACTACCTGTAGTAATATATATTATTGCTTGTGAGCTGATCAGCAACAAAATGACTAAAACAGCTTCCACCAGCTCGCAGTAAATGCACAAAGACTCCAATTCAATCACAGTACTCTCTTTCCAAAGCTACTTGCTCACTATTTCACCCGCTTTCCCAACCTCCCCCCCCAAAAAAAAACCTGAAGGAAAATGTGTATTTAGATGCATCATTTCAAGAGAACGCTGAAGAAAATGGGGGACAATTAAACCCCGTTTCATCTCAAAAATCTCACTTGCTCCACCAATTAGTTGAGATACATTTTTTTTATATATATATATAAATATTAAACTTTATTGATGTTTTGTAACTTTAAAAACAAAAACAAGCAAAAAGTAAAAGTACCTTAAATTCGACAAATTGTGACATTCTTCTTATATTACTATTTTGTGCATTATTTACAAATATATACAGTTTATGCGAATATAAATATTTAACTTATATATTGCTTATCCTTAATTCATCAACCATTTAACTATCTCTGTTCGATCCAGTCATACCATTTTCCCCAAATTTTATAGTATTCGGTCTCCTCTCTCTCTTTTAACATCAAAGTTAATTTATCCATCTCATTATTTTCTGAATGACCGGTTCATCTGGAGGTATAGATGAATGCTTCCAACATTGGGTGTAAGCAACTCTGGCTGTTGTCAGGATATGTAACATTATATATTTTATATTTCTCCCGTATTTCTTTTTAAATATCCCCAATAAAAATAATTCCAGTTCTGATTCTGAGATACATTTTCAACGGGTTTTCAGAGCTACCTTTTCCGACACCTGTGACAGGAAGTTTTGGGCACTTTAAACCCACAGGGTCAACTCGCGATAGTATCGGCCGAGAAAAAAATTTGTAGCCTACACTAAATTTACATTAAACTCAGAAGAAAGCGGCCTGGCGCATCTTAACTCTTTGTGCATATTTGTATCCCCATGCATTTTATGCAAAATGCAGGCTGTTTCTTGTCTTGCATCACACCCCATATAACTGTTATTCCAAAGAATCAATGCAGCTGAATGCATTTGCCATCCTCGTGTAATCAGATGCAGCGTGAGATTAAACCTTCCGTTACACGTTCCTGGGTGTTTCAGGAAGAAAAGTGGTTTAATTTTTTTTGCCTAAGTTGCTAAACTATTCCATAGGCATAATGCAGGCAACGCCAGGGGAGGAGGGATCCACCAGAAAGGATGGTGAAGAACTAAGAGGAAGTGGGGAAGATGGAGTGGAGTGGAGCAAAGCTGGCTGGGGAGTTCTGGGAGTTGAAGTCCCCAGGCTTAAAGTTGCCAAGGCTGGAGACCCCAGGCCTAAAAGATTCCTGCCCTTGGCTAGCAGGTGGACTAGAAGACCCAAACTACCTTCCAACTCTATGCTTCTTATGGTTTTAAGGCCGAAGAAGAATTTATTCAGGAAATTATAAGTAGTACCTGTAGACACGCTGGACTACAACTCCCAGAATTCCTAGCCTCGTTAGCTGGGAATTATTTAGGCTAACCCGTCTCAAAGGTACCCGAGTGGAAAAAGGCGGAGTTACAAAATGAGTTTTCAAAAAATTGTGTCATGACTTTAAAGTGAGGCGGTTTCTGGGTCAGAGACTTCCACTGCTTCCCAGAACAGCAATATCAAATAAGAAATAGTTGCTGAGCAATTAAGACTTACAATGCTAGCCACACCAAGAGGTGGAGTTAGTGTGCCAGAGCATTTTAACCAGAATGCAGACAGAGACAATCTCCGTTAGAGGAGAAAGGCTGAAGATTCTGTTCCAGTTTGGTGAAAATCGAACCATGGACACCCCCAGAATGTGTAGGATGTCAACTCATAAAACATTCCTATGCCTGTTTTAGTAGTTGCCATAAAAAAGGGGGGGGGGAGGAAGGAAATCTGGAAGAGCAGATTCAAAATGAAAGTACATTCCAACGCCGCATGGAAAGTACATTCCATGCGGCGGCGCGGGTGGTGATGGGAGTTTCCTGATTCTCCCATGTTACCCCCCTCCTGTGCTGCCTGCATTGGTTGCCGGTTGCACGCCGGGTGAGATTCAAGGTTCTGGTTTTAACATACAAAGTGCTACACGACATGGGTCCTCAATATTTGAGGGAGCGTCTTCTGCCGATATCGAGTGCCAACCGCCCTGTGCGGGCACATAGGCAAGGACTCCTCAGGGTCCCGTCGGCAAGCCAATGTCGGCTGGCGGTCCCCCGGTGACGAGCCTATTCTGTCGTGGCCCCTGACCTCTGGAACCAACTGCCCCTGGGGCTCCGCCTGGCCCCTGACCTCCGCACCTTCCGCCATGATTTGAAGACCTGGTTGTTTGACCAATCTGGGCTGTGACCCCTCCTTGGGGTGGGGGATGGGTTTCTTAATTATTTTAACCACTGTAAATTTTAGTTTTTGTATTTTTGGGCTTGTGAAATTAGTTTAATTTCTTTTTAAGTATTTATTGTTGTTGTTTTTAGTTGTGCGAGTCTTGAGATGGGCGCATACAAGTCCAAATAAATAAATAAATAAACAAACAAACAAACAAACAAACTCTTATCTTTAAAAGATTGTAACTAAACTACCAGAGCTTTTGCCCGTGAATATATTCAATTGGAGAACGTGAATGATGACACCCAGCCCGTGAACATGCTTAATTGGAGAATCTGGTTTATGAGACACCTAGGGGGAGGGGGGAAACAGGGTTACAGGGGACTGTAAATTATGTATGCCAGAGTTGGCTTCATACGGGGCAGTGCCAGTATGTTGCCTCTAATGAATCCTTTGAAGTTTTTTGAAGTTTGGCTCGAGAATCATGATTTGATTAGGGCGATTGCTGGAATCCTGACATAGGGTTCCTTGGCAGCTTCTGCAAATCAAATCTATTACCTCTTTTCTACTGAAAAATCCAAATAATTCTTCTTGTACCTAAGTACAGGTAGTTCTTGACTTACAACTGTTCATTTAGTGACTGTTCAAAGTTACAACAGCACTGAAAAAAGTAACTTACAACCAATGTTCAGACTTTGCAACCTCCCCATGGTCAGGTGATCATAATCTGGACACTTGGCAACCGGCTCATATTTATGACGGTTGCAGTGTCTGTGGGTCATGTGATCCACCTTTTGCCACCTTCTGACAGGCAAAGACAATGGAGAAGCCAGATTAATAACCATGTTATTAATTTAACACCTGGAGTGATTTACTTAACAACTATGGCCAGAAAGGTTGTAAAATGGGGCAAATCTCACTTAACAAATGTTTCACATACCGACATAAATGTTGGGCTCAACTGTGGTCATAAATCAAGGACTATCTGCAGCTCCCTGATGAGGGACCGAAAGATACTTTCATATTTATTTATTATTTATTATTTGAACTTGTATGCCGCCCCATCTCCAAAGACTCGGGGCGGCTCACAACTAAAAAACAGAGACAATAAATACTTAAAAAAACAATTAAACTAATTTACAAGCCCAAATACTAAAAACTAAATTTACAATAATTAACATTAAAAATCTATCCCCCCCTAGGAAGGGGTCACAGCCCGGGTTGGTCAAACAACCAGGTCTTTAAATCACGGCAGAAGGTGTGGAGGTCAGGGGCCAGACGGAGCCCCAAGGGCAGTTGGTTCCAAAGGTCAGGGGCCGTGACAGAATAGGCTTGCTGCCGGGGGACCTCCAGCCGGCATTGGCCCGCCGACGGGACCCCAAGGAGTCCTTGCCTATGTGCTCGCACAGGGCGGCCAGCATTCGATATCGGCAGAAGACGCTCCCTCAAATATTGAGGACCCATGTCGTGCAGGACTTTGTATGTTAAAACCAAAACCTTGAATCTCACCCGAGTGCAACCGGCAACCAATGCAAGCAGCGCAGGAGGGGGGTAACATGGGAAAATCGGGAAACTCCCATCACCACCCGCGCCGCGATTCTGCACCAGCTGCAATCTCGGATGGTATGCAAAGGCAGTCCTAAATAGAGAGCATTGCAGTAGTCGAGTCTAGAGGTAACAAGGGCATGAGTGACTGTGCACAGGGCATCTCGTCCAGAAATGGGCTAAGCTGACAAACAAGGCGGAACTGGGCAAAGGCCCCTGGCAACGGCCCCCACCTGCTCCTCCAACCGAGCTGTACATCCAGGAGGACCCCCAGATTCCGCCCATCAGGGGCAACACCTCTCCCCTATGGCCAAAGATGGATATTCCTGGCTGGGCCGAGATGCCGGTATGCACAGCCACTCAGTCTTGGCCGGGTTGAGTCGAAGCATGTTCCCGCCATCCAAACTGCACGCATCCAAACACCGGGTCATCAGGAGAGGCATCATTGATCTAGTTTGGGGTGGAGATGTACAGCTGGGTATCATCCGCACTGATGGAATCTCACCCAAACCACGGATGATCTCACCCAGCAGCTTTTTTTTAATTACATTTATATGCCGCCTCTTCTCCGAGACTCAGGGCGCTTACAATTTTGGGATACAACCCAATGTGCTCAGCAATAGCCTTCATTCCATTGTATATGCCTGCTTATTACTAAGCGGCATTTTTACAAAGTCAGCTAATTGCCCCCAACAATCTTGGGTCCTCAATTTACCTACCCCGAGAGGATGGAAGGCTGAGTCAACCTTGAGCCTGCAGGGATTCGAGCCTACAGCAGTTGTAGGCAGCTGGATCTTAAGTGCAGGCAATTAACAGCCTGAGCCACCAAGGCCCAAGCTCATGTAGATGTTAAATAAAAGAGGGGAGAGGACCCCTGAGGGACCCCACAAGAGAGCACCCTCAGGGTCGACCTCAACCCCCCCACCAACACCGACATCAGCCAGAGGTAGGGAGGCAACCACTGAAGAACAGTGCCCCACTCCCAACCCCTGAGGCGCAAAGGATACCATGGTCGATGGTATCGAAAGCCGCTGAGAGGTTCAATAGGACCAGGACAGAGGAAAACCCCTGTCCCAGCCCTCCAGAGATCATCCATCAGCGCACCAATGCCGCCTCCTGCTGTAACCGGTCGGAAGCCCAATTGATACGGATCCAGGTAGTCCGCTTCATCCAGGAAAAGTGGAAACTGCTGAGCCACCACATCTTCAACAACCTTCGCCAAAAAGCGGTTGGAGACTGGACGAAAGTTGTCTAACACGGTCGGGTCCAGGGCAGGCTTCTTCAGGGGGGGTCTCACCACTGCCTCCTTCAAGGCGGAGGGAAAAACACCCTCCTTAACGAACGCTTGACAACTGCCCGGAGCCAACCGCAGGTGGCCTCCCTGGCAGCATAAGCCAGCCAGGAAGGACACGGGTCCAACAGACATGTGGTGGAACTCAGACGCTGCATAATCCTGTCCACTTCATCCTCGGAAACAGGATCGAACTCATCCCAGATCACACTGGCCAGACTGTTTGTATCCTGTTCCCGTTCATATGATGCCCCCTTGAATAATTGAAGGCCTGATATTTGTACCCTTTGACTACTATTAAGTTTTATACCTATGATTCTTGATGAATGTATTTTTTTTCTTTGTATGAACACTGAGAGCATTTGCAGTAGGACAAATTCCTTGTGTGTCCAATCACACTTGGCCAATAAAGAATTCTATCCTATCCTATCCTATCCTATCCCATTCCATTCCATTCCACATTTTCTATTCTATTCTATTCTATTCTATTCTATTCTATTCTATTCTATTCTATTCTATTCCATTCTATTCCATTCCATTCCATTCCATTCCAAACTTTTGTGCACTATTTTTTTTTAATTCTCCATTTGGAAAAAAAGTGCTTCTCTTGTTTTTTTCCTGTATTTTATCCTTAAAATGTCCAACTTCTCTTTCACGGCTGAACATTTGCACTGCTGAGCAGGTATATGCACAAACCAATCCTTAAAAATATACCCAATGGATTTACCGTAACTTCTGTCATTATATAGAGGCAATGAGTAAAGCAGTTTTCCAGCTGACAGAACAGGGGTGTCAAACTCAAGGCCCCGGGGTCTGATCCGGCCTGCGGGGTGCTTAGATCTGGCCCGTGGGGCTGCCCTGGAAACAGCAAAGGACCAATCCATGGTGCCTCTGCCAGAAAAAATGGAGCAGAAGCTGTCACAGCCGAAAATGGAGCTCAGGAGCCCATTTTTGCTGGCACAGCACTCTGGCCACCACAGGCGCCCCCGACATGAGTGACATCAAGGCTGGCCACACCCACTCTGGCCCCCCAAAGTCAAACACAACCCCAATGTGGCCTTCAATGAAATAGAGTTTGACACCCCTGTGATAGAATCAAGGAAGGCTGGGATTTACAGGCAGTTGCTGACCCCTTTACTGCAAGTAGTCCCTCGACTTACAACCACAATTGAGCCCAAAATTTCTGAGGCATTTGTCAAGGGAATTTTGCCCCGTTTTACGACCTTTCTTGCCACTGTTGCGAAGTGAAATCACTGCAGTTGTTAAGTCAGTGACACAGTTTTTAAGTGAATCGGACTTCCCCCTTGACTTTGCCTGTCAAAAGATCGTAACTTTGGGTCAGAGCAACCGTCATAAGTATAAACCAGTTGCCAAACATCTGAATTTTGATCTCATGACTATGGACCAGTTACAAAGGCCGTAACTGTGAAAAATAGTCATACGTCCCCTTTTTCAGTGTAACACTGAACGGTCACTAAACAAACTGTTGTAAGTCAAGGACTACTTGGATTGAAGTACTGGGCAGGGGTGTTGCTTAGACTGCAGAAGTGTTTAAGTGTCAAATCAAACACCAGCCCCAAGATTTGCTCTCAGCCCATTTCAAAGCCAGTGAGGATAAAACACCGATATTTCTTCTTGTACCATCCACACTTCAAGATTCACCCTCTGCTTTTTTAAACATCAGACTGTCTCTTGCAATTTTAATTCCAACAGTTCAGTCTTCTGTGTCCCACACCGAAGCATACGCGTGCCTTACGATAATTTTTATTGTTGTGTTTCCGCTGTGATTGCTCACCCCCGATTCCTTCTGAGCACTCTTTTTACAGCCATGCGTGCAGTTCCCTTTGCCCAGACGAGGGTAGATAAATCTATCCCAAACTTCTCACCAGTGGAAGAGAATCCGTATTAATAAAGGAAACATGATCTAACATAAGATAATAAACTGAATGAGAAAGCCAACTAACAGGGCAAAGGAAAGCTGCTAATCAACTCATCTGCATAAATTTACACGCACACACACACCCATCCAACAATTTATTTATTTATGCATTAATCAATTCTGTATAGCTGTCCATCTCACCAAAGGCAATTCTGAGCAACGCACAATTCTTATCACTGGGTTTCACTGTGATTGCTCAACAGAGATTCCTTCTAGTGTCTTTCCTTCCTTCCTTCCTTCCTTCCTTCCTTCCTTCCTTCCTTCCTTTCTTTCTTCCTTTTTTCTTTCTGTCTTTCTCTCTCTTGCTTCCTTCCTTCCTTCCTTCTCTTTTTCTTTTTTTCTGTCTCTGTCTCTCTCTCTTCCTTCCTTCATTTTCTTTCTTTTCTTTTTTTGTTTCTTTCTTCTTCCTTCCTTCTTTTTTCTTTCTTGTAATCTTTCTCTCTCTTGCGTCCGTCCGTCCTTTTCCTTAATATTCTTTCTCTTTTTGTCTCCCTGTCGCCGTCTATCAAATCTCGTTCTCTTCCTTTCTTTTTTTTTTTCTTTCTTTCTTTCTTTCTTTCTTTCTTTCTTTCTTTCTTTCTTTCCTTCCTTCCTTCCCTCCGTCCCTCCCTCCCTCTCCTTCTCTCTCCCTCTCCCCCTCTCTCCCTCCCTCCCTCTCTCTCATGCACGCTGTTTCCTTTTCCAAAGGATGGTACATACATTCATCCCAAACTTCTCATCGGTACAAGAGCATCCATTTTAATAAAGAATACTTGATCTAATATAAGACAGTAACCTTTTACTGCTTCGCAACCTTTTCTTCACGATGAACCCCCTTTAAATACCTTTTGTGCCTTAGGACCCCCAAGATCTAACTCAAGATTTAAATCATAACATTCCTTCAAGCCTTCATGGACCCCCTGTGATGACATCGCAGCCCCCCCAGGAGTCCATGGATGACAGGTTAAGAACCAAGGCAGCAAACTGAATGAGAAACAGGGCAAAGAGGAAGCCGATTATCAAATTTGGAAAAATGTTCTTCAAGAACAACCCTGATGACACAACGACCCCGAAAGGCATCACTGCCGTCTTCTTTTTATTGACAGGTTTAGACCTTTGCTCCTTCAGATCAACTGGCCCATTACAGAAAGAGCAAATCCAAAAGTGAAGAATATAAAATTAACCTGGAAGGGAACAAGCCGTTTGGTGCAGACCGCAGTGAAGTCCCTCCTCCACCACTATTCAATGCAGCGATTTTCAAGTTGGAAACTGGGACCTTCCAGAAGGTCGAGAGCTACTTAGAAACAGGTCGCATTAATATAGTTGCGCTATTAAAGTTGTAGCGACGTTTCGGCAGAATCTCATCAGTCATCATCAGGCTTGTGTATTGGGTTTGTGTGTGTGTCGAAACAGCTGTGAAAGCCTGACACACAGAGGAACCCAATACACAAGCCTGATGATGGCAGATGAGATTCTGCCGAAACGTCGCTACAGCTTTAATAGCACAACTATAATGACGTGGGAAAATACCCGAACAAAGCTGAATACCATATGTGTGTGTGTGTGTGTGTGTGTCTGTCTGTCTGTCTGTGTCTACCGTGTTTCCCCGAAAATAAGACCTACCCCGAAAGTAAGACCTAGCACTATTTTCTAAACCTGCCCTAATATAAGACCTACCCCGAAAATAAGACCTAGTGTAAATCTCCAGTTCCAGGAAGACTTTTCAGGGAGCAACCGTGCACCCACGAAACACCCCCCCCTACACACTCACACCCACTATTTGGCACCATAAATATATAAGATCTACCCCGAAAATAAGACCTAGTGTGTTTTTGGGAGCCAAAAAAAATATAAGACAGTGTCTTATTTTCAGGGAAACACGGTATCTATATCTATATCTAATGTATGCATACACACCAGTGGTGGGATTCAAAAAGTTTCACCACCGGTTCAGTGGGCATGGCTTGGTGGGCGCACTTTGTGCACATGCACACACTTTACATGCCCAAGCGCACCAAATGTGCACTTTGCGCAGGCACAGAGGGGTTTGTGCAGGTGCAGAGGCGTTCCAACTCACCTCCTGTAAGCCTGCTCTCTCCCGGTCACTTCAGCAGCTGCCGCGTGGCACTCTTCTGTGCCGCGCAAAGCAGCTGGGCTTCAAAAGCAGAAGATAAAAGTGAGTATGGGAGCCCAGGCAGGCAGGCGGGCCCAACAGCAGAGCGGTGGAGAGAACCGGTTCGGTCTCCACTGCTCATCGCCGCTACCGGCTCGGGAGAACCGGGCCGAACCGGTAAAATACCACCATTGATACACACACATATTATTCTTTCACATCAAACCAGTTCTGGAGCTTGCTCCTTATGTTGTTCACAACAGCCCCAGAGGACCATCTGTCGGATGCCACAAAGACTGAGAAAACCTGAACTCTAACAACTGAACGGATTGAAGATTTAATACAGGCAGTCCTCGACTTACGACAGTTCATTTAGTGACCGTTCGAAGTTACAACGGCACTGAAAAAAGGGACTTAGGACCATTTTCACATTTATGACCACTGCATCACCCCCGTGGTCACGGGATTTACTTTCAGAGGCTTGACAATTGGTTCATAGTTAGAAGGCTTGCATTGTCCGGGGGTCACGTGATCGTATTTTGCGATCTATTGACAAGCAAAGTCAGTGGGGAAGACGGACTCACTTAACAAGCACAGTGACTCACTTAACAAATGTGGCAAGAAAAGTCGTAAAATGGAGCAAAACTCACTTAACACATTTCTCACTTAGTAGTGTAAATTCTGGGCTCAATTGTGCTTGTGAGTCAAGAACTACTTGTATAACCTGCGCCTTGTGAATGAATTGCTCTGCTTAGAGACGCCGATCAACGGCGATGAAATAGGGTCAACCTTCAGGGTCACTCTCAGGTGTGACTCTGCATGCAGATAACACATTTTTGAGATCTTTCGCCACCGGAGACCTAAGTCAGGATGAGTGCCAAGTCTATATATTCTCTCTTTTTCTTTTTACTTATTTTCTTCGTCTTATTCAACACGTCCTGTGCTGCCTAGATCAAAATAGCATGATTCAAAGATATCAGTGCATTAAAAAAAATACAGCTCAAGCATAACTTCAATAAATTCATTCATTACATTCAGGAGAAATCACACACATTCATTTATGACATGTGTGCGTGTGTATGGGTATGTGTGTCTGTCTGTATCTGCCTGCCTGCCTGCCTGCCTGCCTGCCTGTCTATGCAAACTATCCTAAAAATACGAGTTCCAGGTGTAGCTATAAAAGAAGAGACAGACATCACTATCTCCAGAACTTAAAATATATTATCCACTTAGCTTTCATCCGTCTGTCTGTCTGTCTGTCTGTCTGTCTGTCTATCTATCTATCTATCTATCTATCTATCTATCTATCTAAATATGTCTGTCTGTCTGTCTGTCTATCTACACACACACACACACACCAGAAATGAATGTGTGATTTATCCTGAATGAAATGAACGATTGATTGATCGACTATCATCTATCTATCTGTCTGTCTGTGTCTGTCTGTCTGTCATAAGCTGTGCAGGACAGAAAGGATGGCAAATAAATTTAATAAATCAATAAGAACCATATTTGTTGGGGCGTTGTTCCACAAACACAGGCAAACTTTGAGAACCCCGCTCTAACCACCCGTGCTTGGATTTTTCAGGCCAAATGGGCAAGAAGTGGCACTCATACCATGTCTGCATGTGGCAGGCTGGTTTGTAAGAAACTCTGGCTCTTTCTTCATGCCAACTTGCAAGAAAGCGACCGCCCCTCTCGTCAAGAGGGATGGAAACAAGGCAGCTATCAAGAGAGGCTCTTTCCGTCCTCTTGTTATCTCCCCTTCTACTGCGCTCCTCTTCCTCGCTTCTGCGTTCCTATTTGATATGCATATGAAGAGGCCTCCTTTGTGACTCTGAGACCTTGGCGTTTCTAGACGGCATTCCGGTGTGGCAGACCTCTCGGGAAATGGCAAAAGAAGATCAAACACAGCCAAACCCCAGGAAAAAAAACCCCAGAAGACCCCCATCGTATTCAGAATTTGAATTTCCTTCGATTGTGGCCATGAAAGGGGGCTGGCTTCGGGTGCTCTTTCAACTCGGTTTCAACCTCAGAAATAGCTAAGACGGAGATGATGAAATCGAGACAAATTCAGGAGGGTTCACAAGTAGGCAGGGAGATTTTTTTTAAAAAAGGGGGAGGAATACATGACCAGGTTCAGAACTGTTGGAACCTATTTTTCTTTTGATAGAATAGGATTTTACATCTGTACTTTCTTTTCCATGGAATATATTTCCTTCCTCTTATTCCCTTCATTTTCCTCCTTCCCTCCTTCCCATTCATCTCTCTACCCCCTTCCTTCCCTCCCTCCCATTCACCTCTCCACTCTTTTCCTTCCTTCCTTCCTTCCCTCCCATTCATCTCTCCACTCTTTTCCTTCCTTCCTTCCTTCCTTCCCTTTCCTTCCTTCCTTCCTTCCATTCCCTCTTTCCTTCCTTCCTTCCTTCCTTCCTTCCTTCCATTCCTTCCTTCCTTCCATTCCTTCCTTCCTTCCTTCCTTCCTTCCTTCATTCATTCCATTCCTTCCATTCCATTCCATCTTTCCATTCCTTCCATTCCTTCCTCCATTCCTTCCTTCCATTCCTTCCATTCCTTCCTTCCATTCCATTCCATTCCTTCCTTCCATCCATTCCCCTCTTCCTTCCTTCCATTCCTTCCTTCCTTCCTTCCTTTTCCATTCCATTTTCCTTCCTTCCATTCCTCCTCATTCCTTCCTTCTTTTCCTTCCTTCCTTCCTTCCCTCCCATTCACCTTTCCACTCTTTTCCTTCCTTCCTTCCTTCCTTCCTTCCTTCCTTCCTTCCTTCCTTCCTTCCCTCCCTCCTTCCCCCTCCTCTTTTCCTTCCTTCCTTCCTTCCTTCCTTCCTTCCTTCCTTCCTTCCTTTCCTCCCTCCCTCCTCCCTCCCTCCTTCCTTCCTTCTCAAACCAACCCAAAATCACAATTGCACCCAAAGAGCTTTAAATTCTAAAAACAAAATGAAGATTAGGTTTCCAAAGCAAAAGCATTTGGATTTTTTATTATTATTATCTGATCATCTCTTTCCCTTGACTTATACTGTGGAGACAGCCAAGAAATGGGGCAGACAGATTCGACATGGGAGTCATGTTAAAATCTCCTACATGAGTTCAAGACATACTGCAGTGTAATGTTAGAATCTCTCTGCTCTGCTAGCTGAAGGAAGGTGAACCAAATATGTCATTTTAAAGGCAGATTTTACAAGGTTTGATGTTAAAAGAGAGAGTGCAAAAACATTTGTGAATCTGCCCTCTTGGCTTTTGCTGCCAAATGCTCATCATATGTATTTCCATGCTGAACCCAATAAAAAAAAATCCTGAAAATAGAGAGTGGACAGGCTGCTAAACCAAATGTACTATGTTCCGGTGGAATGCACATTTTAAAAAGAGATTTAAACATTTTTTTAAAAAGCCTACTTAGTTCTTTTGTTCCAATTCAATGTATTTCCAACCCAGATCAGACACAAAAAGAAAAATTGGAGCCTTATACCCATAATAATTTTGAAGAGGCAAAACAGATATCCAGCTGACGTGACAATTAAATCATGAAAGCTCTGTTTGGAGTAATCAAAAATGCCCTTTCAGATAACAGTGGGAATGCCATAGCTGCATCTTTCCATTTATTTTATTTACCTATTATTCAGAGTTAACATATATATGATCACTTCTTTTGCCTTTACGCATTCCTATATTAAGGAATATGTATATCAGCCATTGTCCAAGAGACTCAAGGAAACATGTCAGCAAAAATACATAATAAATTTGGATCACCCGGCACTAAAAAATATACCCAGCCAAATGAGGCAGAGAGTAAAAACATACCGCAAGATAAGACATTTCTCAAATTTAAGTCCCAAGCAAATAAAAATGTCTTAATCACCATCTGTAGAGTAGCATATGAACTTTAGGAATGAGACACTGGGATATTCACACCGAAAAATAACGCTCACCAAGAACGCCGGAGTAAAAGAGGAAGCCAAGATGGAAAAAAAAAACTTTAAATTTTTTTAAGCAATGCTAACGTTCAAAATAGAACATTTCTTTGATTTCATTAAATTTTATTTTATGTAATGGATGAGGTTGCTGGGTTGCAAAATTAAGATTATCCAACGCGCTGCCCCGTAGTTTTGAAAGACGGCATTAGTGACCCTCCTTGGCCGCTCAATTCAGCACAACTGCGGCAAGCGGGCGACGTGCACACACTTTGTGGTACAACTTTGCCAAGGCACAACCGTAATTCCTCGCTTGTTTAAATTTTTTTTAAAATAACCAGTTGGCTCAAAATTAAATAAATGGTTGGACGATGCAAACGCTGTTCAAATGATGGGAATGCCAGAAGAACGCTGAGAATTACAAGGAGCTGCAAGGGTCCCGGAATCGCTGCCAGAAGGGAATTTGCGGGCCGTTTTTCATTTTAAACAAGGCAGAAAACGGAAGTGCCGGTTTTAGGATTCAATGGGCAACATCAAAAGAGATGCCCTGAGAGAAAAAAAGGGAACAGGTTTGCATTTCGACACTGTAGCAAAAGAATATGGTGTTTTTGACATACCAAAGAAAGGAGAAATAGAGGGATTTTCGGTGGAGGCAGCTGGGATAAATCTAACTAATAATAACAATAACACCGTCAGCATTGGCAAAATCATCACAAGTCAATTGCAAAAGGCAGCTTAACTTGGAACAGCTTACATTCTGCAACAATACTTATCACACCATCAAAGATCAACATCTGCCTATTCCAGGTTCTTGGGAAGGACTCAATAGGTGGATAAAAATGCCAAATCCAGTCTGAACATCTGGCTGACTGTGCAACCCACCATAACAACAATTTTTGAAAAATAGCTCGACTTGCCGCAAAAATGGTTTATTCTTTTCGGACCAGACACTCTCAATAGATGGTGATTTTTTAAAAATCTTTTTATAAAATAGTTTTTATTAGACATTTTCCAACAGTTTAAACACATATTTACATTCCCAACAACATTGCAGCATCGTCATCATTCATATTCATATATCAATTGCTATATTACTTTTATATCTATTGCCTAGCCAGATATACCAGGCATCCCAGACAAGATAGTACTCAGTTTCATTTTTATCTTTTAACTCAAGTGTCAGCCTGTCCATCTCTGCGCAGTCCAGGATCTTTCTTATCACTCTCCCTTCAGTTGGTATATTATCTTGTTTCCAGGACTGTGCATATACAATCCTGACTACTGTTATTATATGTAAAATAATATATACTTCTGTTTTAGCATGACTTTCCCTTAATATTCCTAATAAGAACAGTTCAGGTCTGAATTCGACCCCCGTTATTTCCTCTATCCACTTATGAATTCTACTCCAATACTTTTTTTGCTTCCGAGCATGTCCACCACATATGGAAGAAGGTGCCCTGTTCGTTTTTACATTTCCAACAATTTGGACTCCTATTTGGGAACATCTTTGCCAATCTGGCAGGGGTAGGTGAATTCCACCACCCTTTTTCCTGATCGCCCATCCGTCCCGTTAATGCCTCTGAGTCAATTCTCTGCAAAAATCTTCAGACTCCGGCATCCCCCATCCTCCAAAAAGGAACTATGGGAATCGTAGTCCCCAAACCCCTGCCTGGCAACTGGATCTCGAATCTGTTCTGCTCATTAAATAACTCAAATAGAAAGTCTAATCCAAGGATGGTTTTTTTTTTGTGCACACTCCTAAATGTCCATTTGCAACATTTTTCCAGCTCAGTGGAGTCCTCGGGTGTCAATGTTGGTTTAGCCTCGAAGCTTCAAAGAGGAGATTTGGAAGCAAACCAAGACAAGGTAACTGAAGGAGGCTCCCAGAGGTCCAGGTGATGATGCCACGAACACGGAACGGAGGCACAATGTCAAGACAAAAATCTCTCCCTTCATTAAAATGCTATTGGCAAAACCACGGGGAAGATCAAGACCTTGTCTCTTCCTTCTCTTAAGATCCAAAGGCCGTTTGGCTTCCGTACAAGGCAGGTTGATCTGCAAATCAAGCGTTTGCTTAAGTCGGCCGTGCCTCAGACCTCTTAGGATGGAAAAAGGTCAATCACCTTTCCCCACAGGTAATCAATATTGCCAGTAGAGGAAAAGAATATTCCAGACCTTTGCACCCCAGAGCCAAAGGGGTTCAAAGCACATTTTCACCTTTCTGTCATCTCACCTCCATGCTTACGGACAAATTCCCAAACTTACAGACTGGACAAGACCCACCGGGACTGAAAACACAAGCCACAATCACACTTCTTCTGCTGGGAAGAAAAATAGACCCCTGTTTCTTAATATCTGGAAAATTCAGAAAACTACTAGATGATTTTTTTTTCCTGGCTGGGCAGCCTCACACGATCGTCTGAATATAAATCACATCACACCAGTCAATAAAATCCAAGGCCTCTTCTTTGCTGACACCAGCCAGAATATTTGGATTTGAAAATGTTCTATCAGGCAAAACCTTGATTCGGAACTGGCTGGGAAAATATGAACCTTACCCATCATGGAGTGGCAGGGATCAGGGATTAAATGATACGTAAAACTGATTGGAGGAAATTTGATCGGATTGGTCTGTCCAGACAAGGGGTTATTATTTATGCAGTAAGAGAAGGCTGAGCACATGAAAATGTCGGAAAAAGTGAAGCAGAAGTTGGGAGCTTCCCTTTTAATTCTCGCTCCTGGAATTTGATATCTTATCTTCATTTTCCTGTCTGGATGGCCACTTTTGACTCCCAGCCTCTTGGCATGCTAAATGTCTACGGAGATTCTCAGCTATCCAGGTCATGGTTGCCCCAAAGGTGCTTTTTCAAGAGGCAACTGGACTTTCTGGGTTTTTTTTTTCTTTGAAGGCGTTTCGCTTCTCATCCAAGAAGTTTCTTCAGCTCTGACTGGATGGTGGGGAAATGGAAGGATTTATAATCCTTGCAGGTCTTGGCATGCTAATATTGGGTTCTGTAATGGTCTGTGGGAAGGACCTGGGGAGACAGGAGTAAGAACTGCAGACCGGACAACCAGCATGTAAAAGATCTCTCAGCCCACAAAAGGAAAAGGGATGTGGGCCAGGGGTGGGCTTCAAAAATTTTAGCAAAGGGTTCTCTGCCCGGTTGATGGGTGGGCATGGCCTAGTCGGCCTCCTGCATCACGACAGTGGGGACATTTTTGCCCTCTGCGGGCTCCGTGTGCGCCCTGCACTTACTTGCATCCAAAACGGGCCGCGTGGGGACTCCTGGGAGGGGTCAGCCAGGAGTGGGATTTGAGGGTTCTCCGAATTGCACAGAATCTTAGCTAGAAACTCTCCCGAACACCTGAGCAGCCCAACTGTATGGGAAGCATCTCAAAAGAAACTCTCCCTAGTTTTCCGGGCAGTAAAAGGAATGGAAGGGTGTATACTTTTCGTCTTGCAAGATCCTGTTAATGTAACTTTTCAACAAAGCCAGAGCTAGTATTTATCTCTGTGCTTCTTCTGGAGGCTACCTCTCAGGACTAACAGGTGCTATCCTGAGTCAGACGCAGTCAGTTGCAAACCACCATCCAAACCCCTTCACAGCACTGCCGGGAATCGCCCCACTTCGCCTCTCCAGTTCCCCTACAGAGAAAAAAAACTACACATCCCCCCGCCCCCAAAAAAGTTGCCAACTTTACAAACGACACTACAGGTAACTCTAGATTTACATCAGTTCTTTTGGTGACCGTTCAAGGTTACAATGATACCAGAGGTGGTATTCAGCAGGTTCTGACCAGTTCTGGAGAACCGGTAGCGGAAATTTGGAGTAGTTCAGAGAACCGGCAAATCTAACCTCTGACTGGCCCCGCCCCCATCTATTCTCTGCCTCCCATTGAGTCCCAGATGATCGGCTGGGTCTTCTTTGGTTGCCCTGCACAGGAGAACGGAGCTGTAAAACAGGTTAGTGCGGTGGGGAGGGAATGGGGATTTTGCAGTATCCTTCCCCTGCCACGCCCACCAAGCCACGCCACACCATGCCCACCAAGCCATGCCACACCACGCCCACCAAGCCACACCACACCAAGCCACACCACGCCCACCAAGCCACGCCCACAGAAACAGTAGTAAAAAATGTTTGAATCCCACCACCTGAATGGTACTGGAAAAAAGTGACTTGTGACCATTTTTCACGCATTACAATCCTTGCAGCCTCCTCCTGGTCAACGTGATCAAAATTCAGCCATTTGGCAACTGACAGTTGCCGTGTCCCCGAATCATGTGATCCCTGTTTAGTGCTCTTCTGACAAGCAAGGTCATATGGGAAAACCGGTTTCCCTTAACAACCAGCTTAAGAAGTGCCGCGATTCACTTAACAACCATGGCAATAGAGGTGGTAAAAGGGGGAAAAACTCACTTAACCACAGTGTCACTTAGGAACAGACATTTTGGGCTCAATTGTGCTCGTAAGTCGAGGACTAACCTGTATTACAAGGAAAAGGGCAACAAGAAGCACAGCACTGTTGAATGCATCATCCCCAGCCACCAAATTCTTTTTGGAATGATGCAGAATAAAGGATCACCTGGTGTCCTACTTTCCATCTCTGGTCTGCCTCTGTTCTGCACATAAAAGGGTTAAAGCTGGAATAACCACGGCTACTCTCTTTGGGACTATGTTCTTTAATTAAGCTTATTATTTCCAGAGGGCTTGGTGTATTTTGAATTCAGGCAATTCTTTTGTGGTGTAGAACAATGTTTCTTAACACTGATTTGAAGACCTGGAGGGGTGGATCCCCTAAGATTCTTTCAAGGATCTGCAAAAATCAAAATTATTTGCCAGATAATGAAGCTATTTACAAAAATGTAAAACAGTGTCCCTTTTCTCATCATTGTTTTGACTTGCAAACAGATACAAGTTTTTACCTGCACTGTGCCTCACATCTCACTTTTCGGCTGGTTTGAGGCCTTTTTCGGCCTCCCAGAGGCTTGGAAAAAGCCTCTGCAAGGCTTTTCAGGCCGAATTATAGGCCCGTTTCATCACTTCCAGTATTACAGGAAGTGACAAAACAGACCTATAGTTTAGCCTGAAAAGCCTTGCAGAAGCTTTTTCCAAGCCTCTGGGGAGCTGAAAAAGGCCTCAAACCAACGGGAAAAAAAATCAGCTGTGAGGCACGTGCATACGCAGTGAGGTAAGTTTGTCTGCGGCTCGCGTGCCAGCCCAAATGGCTCTGCATGCCACTTGTGGCATCCGTGCCATAGGTTCACCATCATGGGTGTAGGGTCTCCCACTTGGGCTGGGGGTTGGACTAGATGACCTACAAGGTCCCTTCCAATTCTGATTATCTTTATCTGTTATTTACACCCTGGATATTTTCAGCCATGGTATGGTAGAGGCCAGGTGAGATCATCCGTGGTTTTGGGGTGAGGTATCATCAGTATGCTGATGATACCCAGCTTTTTATCTCCACCCCAGACCAACCCAGTGATGCCCTCGACGTGGTGTCCCGATGCCTGGAAGCAGCACGGGTCTGGATGGGGAGGAACAGGCTTCGACTCAACCTGGCCAAGACCGAGTGGCTGTACGTACCGGCATCTCAGATTGTCCAGGATGTTCCACCTTTGGCTGTGGGAGGAGAGGTGTTACCCCCCGCAGAGAGGGTGCGCAGCTTGGGTGTCCTCCTGGATGCACGGCTCAGTTTAGAGGAGCAGGTGGGAGCCGTGGCCGGGGGGGCGTTTGCTCAGGTTCACCTGGTGCGCCAGCTGCGCCCCTATCTGGACCGAGATGCCTTACATATGGTTGGTTACTCATGCACTCTTTACCTCCCGTGTGGACTACTGCAATGCTCTCTACATTGAGGACCACTCAGAGGCTTCAGCTGGTGCAGAATGCGGCTGCGCGGGTTGTGATGGGAGTATCCCGATACTCCCATATTACACCCCTCCTGCGTGAGCTGCATTGGTTACCGGTTGCCCTCCGGGTGAGATTCAAGGTGCTGGTAATTGCCTATAAAGCTCTACATGGCTTAGGGCCGGGGTATTTGCGGCACCATCTACTGCCGGCAGCAACTTCCCAGCTCCCGGTGCACTCCCACAGACAGGGCCTCCTTAGGGTGCCGTCGGGCAGACAGTGTCGGCTGGCAGCCCCCAGGGGGAGAGCCTTCTCTGTGGGAGTGCCCACGCTGTGGAACCAGCTGCCCTTGGAGCTGCGGTTGGCCCCTGACCTTCGATCCTTCCGTCGCGACCTGAAGACATGGCTCTTCCAGCAGGCTGACCTGGACTGGGGGGGGGTAGTGGCTTTTGTTGGTTTTATTGCTTGTTGTGGGGTTTTAAATTATTGTTGGGATTTTTATTTAATATTTTTTTAATGATTTTAATTTTTGTACTCTATGTCTTTTTACAGTTGTGAGCCGCCCTGAGTCCTTCGGGAGATAGGGTGGCATATAAATCCCATCATAAATAAACAAATAAATAAATGTTTACTTCATTAAACAGTTGTAAGCAAACCCTCTTTCCCACCCTTCTTGGAAATCTCCATTTATAGTGCGATGTCAATTCGAATGTGACGGATGCTATTCTGCAACCAATGTTTCCGGCATTATAAATACGATGCACCTTACACCTTGAGCTTTATAAAATATAGTTAATCAAATCAGGAAGAAGGCTTTTTGCCCCAAAAGGCAGCAATCTAAATTCTGACAAAAAAATAGAAAGAGGACAAAAGGACCAGAATTACGATATTCTTCTTCAAACAGAGCTAAGAAAAGTAGTTTCGGCAGCTGGTTTGTGTTAAGGTTTTGTGTATCTCAATAGCTTCATATTTCATGGGTTTTACAGCTTGATTTAGCTACAGATATTTGCTTGGCAGCTTCTGCAAACCAAATCTATTACCTCTTTTCTAGCAAAAAATCCAAATAATTCTTCTTGTAGCTAAGTACAGGCAGTTCTCGACTTACAGCAGTTCATTTAGTGACTGTTCGAAGTTACAGCAGCACTGAAAAAAGTAGCTTATGACCAATTTCTAGGCTTACGACCGCTGCAAGCATTCCCATGGTCACAGGATCAAAATTCAACCGCTTGGCAACTGACTCATATTTATGACGGTTGCAGTGTCCCAGGGACCTGTGATCCCCTTTTGTGACCTTCTGACAAGCACCGTCAATGGAGGACCCAGATTCAACTAACAACTAACTAACTTGATAACCAGAGTGATTCACTTAACAAATGTGGCAAGAAAAGTTGTCAAACGGGGCAAAACTCACTTAACAAATTTCTCGTTTAGCAACATAAATTTTGGGTTGAATTGTGGTCGTAAGTCATAGACTAACTGTATATGTTATTTACTAACTGTATATGTTTTTCTGGGGAAATATTATAGATCACATCACATGACCACGGGATGCTGCTGTCGGCTGTATTTGCAATTGTGTGGCTACGGGGCATGGCGAACGTTAGGACTTTGAATCCAAATGGTTAAGTGCCTTTTTCAATGTCCATCATAACTTGAAAGTCCCCAGTGCAGTCATGTGACCGTGGGGAAGGGCGAACATTGGAACTTTGAATCCATTAAGTGACCAGTCATAAGTCAAGGACTACCTGCTGTGATGCTGCATTTCTGGGAACCTGAGCAGAAGTGGACAACCACAATTAACAACATGAATGCTTTCTCTGCAACAAAAGACAAGCATGTTTGAGCGATTTTATTTGAGAGGGACTCAACTAAATAGGGACTTGATCAAAAGGCATAAAATTCTATATTTCATGAGGAAAAGGGAACAGCAGAAATGTACCAAAATTCTGTCAAATTTGGGTCACCACAATACAAAAAAAAAATGTTGAGACTCTAGAAAGAGTGCAGAGAAGAGTAAAAATAAGACACTGTCTTATTTATTTTTGGCTCCCAAAACACACTAGGTCTTATTTTCGGGTAGGTCTTATATATTTATGGTGCCAGTGGTGTGAGTGTGTAGGGGGTGTTTCGCGGGTGCCGGTTGCTCCCTGAAAAGTCTTCCTGAACTGGAGATTTACACTAGGTCTTATTTTCGGGTGGTCTTATATTAGGGCAGGTTTAGAAAATAGTGCTAGGTCTTACTTTCGGGGTAGGTCTTATTTTCGGGGAAACACGGTAACAAAGATCCTTAGGGGTCTGAAAACTAAACCATATTCTGAACGGTTACAGGAGCTGGGAATATCTAATCCAACTAAGAAGGACTAAGGGTGACATGACAGCACTTGCCATATTTGAGGGATTGTCACTGATGATTCAGGGGCGTGGCACAAAAGCAACGGAGTCACAAAAGTAGGTAAAGTCCCTTTAATACCTCCAACTTGGCCCCCAATGTCCAGTTATCATCGGCTGGAGAAAAAACTCTCGCAAGAACAGTTTTTAAAAGGAAGAAATTCAGTCCGAACCCAAAGTACATATAAATTATAAATAAAAACCAACACAAACCACAGCTGTAGCAATCAACGAGACAGGGCAGGAAAAGGAATTGCAGACTTCAAAAGATAACGAAACACACAGAGTTGGGAGGATGCCAGAACCCAGATAAGACTTGAGAAACAAAGATAATGCACGCTTTGCTTCCAGCAAGGTGCTGTGCGCAAATGCCCTTTTTAAATCCTGTTTTCCCAGCTGCAGCTAATGAAGGAAATCAGGGCCCTTTTCTTCCCTGTAACCCACATTGCTCCCTTATCCATTCCTCCCTGCATGCCCTAGGATGAAGAGTGGATGGGCCTGGGTCTTCCTCTAAATGCCCAGCCAGACTGTGCCCTTCCCCAGTTTCTTCCACAGCCACAGGAGCCACACTCCCACTCCCTGTCAGCTGCTCAACCTCCCCCTCAGAATCAGATTCCAACAGGGGCATGACAGTCATAGAGAAGACGGGGTCGACTTATTCTCCAAAGCACCTGACAGCAGGACAAAAAGTAATGGGTGGAAGCTTATCAAGGAGAGATCCAAACTAGAACTGAGGAGAAATTCCTAGACAAGTTAGAACAATTGATTAATGGAACAGCTCCGGAGGGTCTCTGGAAGCCAGAAATGGGCCCATTTCCAGCCTTCCCAAACTTCTGGGAGGCCTGTTTTTTGCCCTCCCCAAGCTACCACACGTGCCCTGCACTTACCTGCACCCAAAACAGGCCGCGTGGGGACTCCTGGGAGAAGAGAGGAAGGGTGAGGTGGGTGGGGCCAGCCAGGTGTGAGATTTGGAGGTTCTCCAAACTGCACAGAATCTTAGCTAAGGGCTCTCCCGAACCCCTGCGAGCCCCCAGCAGCCCACTCCTGGATGGATGGATGGATGTATAAATAAGTAACTTAGATAGCTTTCAGAGGAGATTGAATAAATTCATGGAGGACAGGTCAACTAAAGGATACTAGTCTAGAAAGAGCGGGAGGGTCCAACTTTGGCAATTTTAAGTCTTGTCTACTTCAACTCCCAGAATTCCACAGCCAGAATTCTGGGAGTTGAAGTCCACAGATCTTAAAGTTGCCAAGGTTGGAGACCCCTGGTCTAGGAGATCCAGCGTTATCCCAGGATTGGGGCCACAGAACTTGTAAATAACAGCTGCCTACTGGACAACCCTTCTCTTCCTCCCTCTGAAGTCACCTAACCTGGCAATAAAACATCTGCAAGAAAACAGCCATGTTCAAAAAGAGCCAAGAATCCAACCACGATGGACTTAGATGGACCTCAGCAGATCCTCCCAGGCTGCTTTTAGCTTTTATTCACAGCCAGTGCATAAAAGGAAGGGAAGGAAAAAAGAAAGAGGGGAAAGGGGAAAGGGGAAAGGGAAGGGAAGGGAAGGGAAGGAAAGGAAAGGAAAAGGAAAGGAAGTCTCGTACCATCCATCTCTTAAATTATTTGCGAGGCTCATAATATTGTATCTGCATTTTTAACCTTTTGACAACAGAGCTAAAATGCAGAGGCAAGAGTTCAGTCCTTTCTACCCTAGATTTCCATAAGCTGCAGCCACAAAAATACAGAAATGAGCTTATTTTCCATAGATAAAAAGAGAAAGAACTCCATCCAACCTCCATTCAAATCAGCCCCTCTATAATTACTACACGTAGTACAAACACACAGAGGCCTTCCTACAACTCTGGCATCATGGCTTGATAAGCCCTAAAACCTACGGAGGGAGAGATACCAACGTAAACCATGATGTTCCATTCAGCTGGAAAAGAAACAATCCTTCTCCATAAAGACAGCCATCTCTCTAAACTCAAAACGGCTACAAGCAAAGGGTTGTGTTTATTTATTTTTATTTTCTATATAAAGACAAAGACGTCGCTTCGACCGCTGGCCCTATCAAATGGAAGATTGCGTACCCCCGCGGGAAGGCCGAAAGTAAATGGACACACGATACGCAGGTTGATCATGAAGGACTGTAAAACGAAAGTGCAGAGCTCTGTGTGTTCATTTAAAGGTCTGACTGTTGACTATTTCCACCCTTTAGGAGACCTCACCCCCAGGGCTGCGTAAAACGCTCTCCCTTCGAAGATCTTTAAAGCCACTTTTATTTCACCGGCTCTCCTTCCAACCCTCGTCTGACTGCCATCCATCTTAAGGGAGGGTTGGTTTCGTATCGATTTACGGCGACGGCTGTTTTTAATAAATTTGATTTATTTTATTGTGGCCGTTTATAATTTCAGCTTCTTTCCACCCAGCTAGGGTCTTTTGAAGAAGTTTTTGGTAGGGTTTCTTTTTTCTTTCTTTCTTTCTTTTCCTTTGCTTTCTTTTTTAAGGCTGGGAAATCTGAATGGGGGGGGGACTCCTCTTTTTTGCTGATCTTTAGTAGAGTCCAATAAAAACCGTTGACAGCAAGATTTGAAGCTCTGTATCAAAACAGTTCTGGGGCTTCATTATGGCTAATTAAAGACCAGAGCACACGTTACATAGCACACATGGGTGTTTGCCAATCCCACTGTGGCCTCATCGTGCTGATTCAGCCCAGCTGGAGAAGGAGTTGGTTCATGGGGGTGAATATAAATGGAAGGTGGGAAGCTTTTGGCTTCGGCAAAGAAAATTATAGTACGGTATCTTCCTTTCTTCAGACCTTCAAGCCAGAAACAGGAAAGCTACCAGGCCCATCACATGAAAAGGCTTGGATCTGTTGGGCCAGCACGAGAGGCAGAAGGCTTGATCTTCACCCATTCCACCTGTGTTTTTGACTGAAGGCCTCTACAGGTTGTCCTTGACTTACGACAGTTCATTTAGCAATAGCACTTAGACTTATATACTGCTTTACGGTGCTTTACAGCCCCGGTTTACAGAACCAGCCTGTTGCCTCCAACAATCTGGGTCCTCATTTTACCCACCTCAGAAGATGGAAGGTTGAGTCAATCTGGAGCCTGGTGAGATTCGAAATGCCAAATTGCAGGCCTGCAGTACTGCACTCTAACCACTGCGCCACTGCAGCTCATTTAGTGACCGAAGCAGAGGTGATATTCAGCAGGTTCTGACCAGTTCTGGAGAACTGGTAGAGGAAATTTGGAGTAGTTTGGAGAACCAGCAAATCTCACCTCTGACTGGCCCTGCCCCCATCTATTCTCTGCCTCCCATTGAGTCCCAGATGATCAGCTGGGTCTTCTTTGGTTGCCCTGCACAGGAGAACGGAGCTGGAAAGCAGGTTAGTGGGGTGGGGAGGGAATGGGGATTTTGCAGTATCCTTCCCCTGCCATGCCACCAAGCCACGCCACAAAACAGGTAGTAAAATTTTTGAATCCCATCACTGGACCGAAGTTACAATGGCACTGAAAGAAGTGACTTAGGAACATTTTTCACACTTATGACCGTGGCAGTATCCCCACAGTCACATGATCAAAATTCAGGTGCTTGATGACTGACTTGCATTTATGATGGTTCCAGTGCCTTGGGGGCCACGTGATCAGCTCCTGTGACCTTCTGGCAAGCAAGTCCAGATTCACTTACTTCAGGGGTCTTCAACCTTGGCAACTTTAAGACTTGTGGACTTCAATCCTCGGAATTCCTCAGCCAGCTTTTGAGAGTTGAAGTCCACAAGTCTTAAAGTTGACAAGGTTGGAGACTCCTGACTTAGTTAGTAACCATGTTAGTAACTTAACAACTGCAGTGATTCATTTCACAACCGCGGTAAGAAAGGTCATACAATGGGGCAAAGTTCACTTAACAAATGGTTCACTTAGCAACAAACATGTTGGGCTCAATTGTGGTCATAAGTCGAGGACTACCTGTAGTACAGAGGTTCCTCAATTTATGACAGTTTTGTTTAACAACTGTTCGAAGTTATGGGGCTGCTGAAAGAAAAAGGATTTACGACTGGTCCTCGCACTTACAACCTTTGCAGCATCTGTATGGTCACGTGGTTACAAATTCAGGCCCTTGAAAACCAGCGGGTATTTACGATGCTTGCCGAGTCCTGGGGTCAAGGGATTTCCTCTTGGTGACCTTTCCAGTCGGCTTGCAACAAGTGAAGTCAATGGGGTAAAGCTGGATTTGTTTCCCAACCATGTGATTTGCTTACCTGCTGTGATTCGCTTAGCCACCACAGTGAAGAGGTCATAAAATCAAGCAGAACTCACTTCAATGACTGCCTTGCTCAATGACAAAATGTCCAGGCTCGATTATGGTCAAAAGTCAAGGACTATCTGTATAAAACTGATATTTATTTATTTATTTATTAATGGGACTTATATGCTGCCCCATCTCCGAAGACTCAAGGCTTACAAATAAAACAACAACAATAATAAATAATTTAAAAGCAGATTAAACCAAATAAGCCCCATTACAACTACAAATTCGACCCATAAAAATTATCCTATAAAAACTATCCCATAAAAACCATCCCATCCCAGAAAATCACAACCCGGATTGGTTAAACAACCAGGTCTTCAAATCATGGTGGAAGGTGCGGAGGTCAGGGGCCAGACGGAGCTCCAGGGGAAGTTGATTCCAGAGGTCAGGGGCCGCTATAGAGTATGATAGCATCTAAGCTGCCCCCTTAAGAGATGATGTTGCTAAAAAAAATAGTATTAATAAAATTGCAGAGTCCTGAGACCCTATCCTAAGAAAGCAACCACTTAATATATAGAGCCTCTCTTCCAGAGGACATGATAAAAGTCAACTTCTGCTAATCTGGGCTCCCCTCAGCCTCTCTTTTCTGCCTTTTATGGTGCACAGCTCCTACACAAATGAGCATAACTTGAAGAAAACATGGCCACCTCACGCCTGGCAGGATGAAAAAAATATCCCAGGGGAACTAGTTCTATATTTTGTCCATTTTGTGTCAATAAAACTTCTATCCTGCAATGAATGCACTGTTTTTCTACACGTGGTAACAATAGTGCAAAGATACGAAGTTGGATATTAGCTAGAGCAGGGGTAAGGAACGATGGCCCTTTAATGACTTGTGGACTTCAACTCCCAGAATTCCTAAGCCAGCCATGCTGGCTTAGGAAGTCTGGGAGTTGGAGTCCACAAGTCATTAAAGGGGCCATGTTTCCTCTGCTCTGAGCTAAAGGCTCAGGACAGGAATGGTTTCCAGAATTAGATCCGCCATTCCCAGTGGTTCATTCCCACTACAAATTGATTTATTTCTTACATTTGTTTGCCGCCCATCATCACGTTGCAAGGCGACGCTGGGCTACTTACATCAAAAATATCGCATGCCATAAGCAGTGATGGCAGATTACTGAAAATTGTGTCTTCATCCAGACACAGGTAGTCTTCAATTTATGATGACAATTGGGACTGGAACTTCCATTGCTAAGAGAGGTAGTTATTAAGCGAGTCTGGCTTTCCCCATTGACTTTGCTTGTTGGATACTGTCCAGGAAGGTTGCCACTGGTAAGCATATGACCCTGGACACCGCAATTGTCCTAAATACATGCTAGTTGCCAAGCACCCATTTTGAGCATGGGGCCATAGGGACGCTGAGACATTCATAAGTGCAAGAGGTCGAAGTAAGTCACTTTTTTCAGCACCGTCGTAACAGTCACTAGACAAATGGTGGTAAGTCAAATTTCATAGTTGCCCCAAAGTCCTCCAGCCAGTTTTCATGCCTAAGGCAGGACTAGAACTCCAAGTCTCCTGGTGATTGGCCCAAAGTCACCCAGCCAGCTTTCATGCCTAAGGCAGAACTAGAACTCCCAGTCTCCTGATGATTGGCCCAAAGTCACCCAGCCCATTTTCATGCCTAAGGCAGGACTAGAACTCCCAGTCTTCTGGTGATTGGCCCAAAGTCATCCAGCCTGTTTTTTTTTTTAAATTAAATTTACATGCCCTTCTCGAAGACTCAGCTTACAATTTTGGGATACAACCCAATGCTCAGCAGTAGCCTTCATTCCATTGTATATGCCTGCTTATTACTAAGCGGCATTTTTACAAAGTCAGCTTATGGCCCCCAACTATCTTGGGTCCTCAATTTACCTACCCCGAGAGGATGGAAGGCTGAGTCAACCTTGAGCCTGGTGGGATTCGAGCCTGCAGTAATGCTGGAACTTAAGTGCTAGGAACTTAAGTGCTAGTGCTGGAACTTAAGTGCTAGGCATTTAACAGCCTGCACCACCAAGACCCAAAGTCACCCAGCCCATTTTCATGCCTAAGGCAGGACTAGAACTCCCAATCTCCTGGTGATAAGCCCACACTCATCCTGCTCTCTTTTATGCCTAAGGCGGAACTAAAACTCACAGTCTCCTAGTGATTGGCCCGAAGTCACCCAGCCTGCTTTAATGCCTATGGCAGGACTAGAACTTTTGGTCTCCTGTTTTTTTAGTCTGGTGCCTTCATTGTTACACAAAACTTACTCTAAACAGAGTTTATTTACTCTAAACAGAGTTTATTTTTTACAGTTCATTTAGAGGTGATTTGAAGTTACAATGGAACTTGTGAGACTTATGACCATTTTTCACAGTTATGACCTTTGCAGCACCCCATGATCAATGTGATCAAAATTCAGATGCTTGGCAACTGGTTCATGTTTATAACCATTGCTGTGTCCCAAGGTCATGCGATCTTTTGCAATCTGACAATGGGGAAGCCAGGTTCACTTAGCAACCTGGTTACCAGTTTATCAACTGCAGTGATTCACTTAACCACTTTAAACACCTTCGAAGAGCCGGTCAATTTTTGCCTCTCCAGGAAAACGCTTAAGATTTCATTTAACTGGGAGATGTTTAAATATTTTATTGTATTTTTATGCAGTGGCCCCTTTTGCATTTTAACCATCTGCGGTTTTATTTAAAACCATAAGTCTATTTAATTGTGAAGATCTGCGCTGCCTTACACCAACAGGACTAAAAGAGGGGTAAGAATCTTTTAACCATTTAAAAAAATAAACAAAAACTGAGAGTTGCATAGAAGCTCCTACCGGATGCTTCATAACCACAAGACAATGACAGAATAAACAAATTGTAAATCTCATTTTCTATAAGTATGGGCCATCATCATGGTGGATTTTGATGAGAGAACTAAATCTGGCAAATCATCAGATTGTCACCTTTAGCAAGTCTTATCAGATCAATAGATCCCTTATATTCTAACAGCGTTTGGATCCATTATCTCTGTACTTCTGATGGCAAAGGGAACCCATCCGTCTTTGGGGTTGGACTAGAATACCTCCAAGGTTCCTTCTAACTCTGTTATTCTATTCTGTTCATTCCGCAGCTTTGTGGCTTATTTATATTCATATTTATTTCTATCCTAGCTTCATTAATTTTACAAATAGCTCAAGGCGGCGAATATGCCTAATACAGGTAGTCCTCAACTTACAACAGTTCATTTAATGACCCTTCAAAGTTGCAATGGCACTGGAAAAAGTGACTTATGACCATTTTTCACACTTACAATCACTGTAGCATGATCAAAATTCAGAAATTTATTTATTTATTTATTTATTTATTTATTTATTTATTCATTCATTCATTCATTCGACTTATATGCCGTCCCCTCTCCGAAAGGACTCAGGGCGGCTCACAGCTAAAATACAACAACAATAAATTACCTAAAAACATATTAAACAATTATAAGCCGAATTAGAATTAAAACCCCCAAAATTAAAATGAACAAACCCCAAAGAGTCAGCACAGCCCAGATTGTAAAACAGCCAGGTTTTTAACTCATGGCGGAAGGTGCGAGAGGAGCCAGCCGAGCTCCAGCAAGAAGATTCCATAAAGTGGGACACCAGAGTAGGCTCTCTGGTCGCCAGGCGACATTGAGTTGTGGACGGCACCCGAGGAGACCCCATCTGTGCCCATACAGGCGGTTGGTATTGATGCTGGGAGGAGTCGTTCTCGAAGATATCCTGGACCCATGCCATGTAGGACTTTGAATGTTAACACAAAACCTTGAATCTCACCGAGGGCAACGGAAGCCAATGCAGGCAGCGCAGGAGGGGTGTAATATGGGAGTATCGGGAAGCTCCCATCACTACCCAGCGTGGCGCATTCTGCACCACTGAAGCCTCCGAGTGGCATGCAAGGGCAGTCCTAAATAGAGAGCGTTACAGTAGTCGAGTGGTGAGACAACGAGCCTGAGTGATCGTCAGGGCATCTCAGTCCAGATATGGGCAACTGGCGAACCAGCGGACCTGGGCAAAGGCCCCTGACCACGGCTCCCACCTGCTCCTCCAACTTGAGCCGTGAGTCCAGGAGGACCCCAGATTCCGTGCCCTGTCCACGGGGGTAACACCTCCTCCCCCACGACCAAAGATGGAACCTCCGAACTGGACCGAGATGTCGGTATGCACAACCACTCTGTCTTGGCTGGGTTGAGTCGAAGCATGTTCCTGTCCATCCAGATCCGCACCGCTTCTAAACAACGGGACATCACGGAGAGAGCATCACTGATGTGGTCCGGGGTGGAGATGTATAACTGCGTATCATCAGCGTACTGATGATAGCTCACCCTGAAACCACGGATGATCTCACCCAGCGGCTTCATATAAATGTTGAACAAGAGAGGCGAGAGGACCGAGCCCTGGGGTACCCCACAAGTGAGAGACCTCAGAGTTGACCTCTGCCCCCCTGCCAAAACTGTTTGCGAACGTCCCGAGAGGTAGGAAGAGAACCACTGTAAAACAGTGCCTCCCACTCCCAGCCCCGAGGCGCGCAACAGGATACCATGGTCGATGGTATCAAAAGCTGCTGAGAGATCTAACAGGACCAGGACAGAGGAAAAACCCTGTCCCGAGCCTAGAGATCATCAATCAGCGTGACCAATACTGTCTCCGTGCTTGGCAGCTGACCCATATTTATGTCAGTTGCAGTGTCCCAAGGTCATGTCACCTTCCTACAAGCAACATCAATGGGGGACCCAGTGTCATCTTTGGAAGCCATACTGAGATTCAGTGCTCCAACGCTGCCACAATTGAGCCTGAGAAAGTGGGAGGGGGATTCACTTGAGAATATCTAGTTAGACAAAATAAAATTTTTGCTGGTTCAAGGTCATGTATTTATTATTTTATTTATTTATTTGTTTGGACTTGTATGCCACCCTATCTCCCGAAGGACTCAGGGCGGCTCACATCATAAAACACACAATACAAAAATTAAAATTATTTAAAAATCATTAAACCCAATTCAAGCCAAACAAATTAACCAAAACCCAAAAGACACTAACATTTTAAAAATCTAACCCCACCCCGCCCCACCCTCAGTCCAGGCCGGCTTGTTTGAATAACCATGTCTTTAGGCCGTGGCGGAAAGAGCGGAGGTCGGAGGCCAATCGTAGCTCCAGGGGTAGCTGGTTCCATAAAGTGGGCGCTCCCACAGAGAAGGCCCTACCCCTAGGGACCGCCAGCCAACATTGTCTGGCCAATGGCACCCCAAGGAGGCCCTGTCTGTGGGCATGCACCGGGCGATGGGCATTCGACGCTGGCAAGAGACGCTCCCACAAGTACCCCGGCCCCAAGCCATATAGGGCTTTATAGGTAAGTACCAGCACCTTGAATCTCACCCGGAGGGCAACCATATTACGCAGGAGGGCTGTAATATGGGAGTATCGGGTACCCCCATCACAACCCGTGCAGCCGCATTCTGCACCAGTTGAAGCCTCCGTGTGGTCCGCAAGGACAGCCCCATAAAGAAGCATTGCAGCAGTCGACTCAGGACGTAACGAGCGCATGAGTGACTGTGTGTAAAGCATCTCGGTCCAGGTAGGGGCACAACTGATGCACTAGGTGAACCTGGTCAAATGTCCCCCTGGTCACGTAGTGAAAAAGAAATAGTACTTTGGGACGGATGGTGATTGGGCCATGTGATGTGGTGATGGGTATGGAGGATGGATTTGTAGTTTTTTACTTTTTACAAGGAAGCCTGGAACTTTCAGATTCAGGATTCCACAGATGTGCCAGTTACTATCCAAATAAAAGGAACTTTTGAGAGATGTCTGTCTCAGAGTTATTGGCTGGAATGGAGGATTGCTGGAATGCTGACATTATCCCAAATCTGAAAGTTTTTCCTTGCAAAAGTGAAAACTACAAATCCATCCCCCATACCCGTCACCACATCACATGGCTCAGGTTACACTTAACAACCGTGTTTCTAATTTAATGACTGCAGTGATTCACTTAACAACTGTGCCAAGAAAAGTGGTAAAAGGAGACAAGACTCACTTAACAAACGTCTCGCTTGGCAACAGAAATTTTGGACTCCAATTGTGGTCGTAAGTCGAGGGATGCCTGTGCTCCTTCCTCTTCCATTTTTCCCAGAATAACAACCCAGAAAGGTAGATTGGGCTGAGAGAGAATAACTGACTCAAGGTCACCCAACCGGCTTTCCTGGTGAAGGAGGGGGACCAGAATTCATGATTGGTTCAAAGGTCACCCAGCTGGGCTTTCCTGGCTAAGGCAGAACTAGAACTCACCATCTCCCAGTTTCCGCCTGGTGCCTTAATCACGAAACCAAACTGGCTCTCAGCTTAGTGGCTCATTAAATAGTAATTAGCTGGCTTACAATAGGAGACACTTGAGTAGAACAAGGCAGCAAAGAGCCGGTTATGAGGGAACCAAACTGGGGGGGGGGCGGAGGAAGGAAGGCTACTAATGGTGTGCAAAAAAAGGCTTCCTATTGCAAAGCTTTTGTGAAGGGTTGAAGGAAGCCCCCTGCCCTCCCCAGGAAAGCAGAACAACTCGGTCATTAGAATATTTTTCCTTCCGCTTGTATGCCAGACGAGTAGTTTGCAGACTAGATACTCACTGCAGGCAACTGAACCGTCATTTGTGTGCCTCCTCGGAGCTACTACGCCTCTTGAAAAAGCTCACGTCGGGAACAGAACTGCTCTTGATGGCCTCATCTCCATGGCTTTCATACCCTCTTCCACCCATCCCGCTAACTTAAAAGTTCTTCAGAAGGATGAATCTATTTATTTCTTTTTTATTATTATTATTATTTTCAGAAGTGCTCGACGAAGGCCTGAAAAGTTCTCACAGCAAAATAAATAAATAAATAAATAAATAAATAAATAAATAAATAAATAAATAAATGCTTTTGAGCCACAGGGTGTGGGAGCCACAAATTTCAAGGATCCATAAACCCTCCGTCAATAAACTCTTAATCGATGGTAATAATAATAATAATAATAATAATAAGGTGGGTCCAAAGCCAGGTCACTTAAAATAACAAGGGAATGAGGAAAGGTTTTTTTAAAATTAATACCAAAGGCATTAGGGCAGCCGATCACCTAATAGCACACTAAATTCTTTTTTAAAGAAGCCAGATTGGTTTCTTCTAAAATATATAATTATTTTAAAGCATTGACGGTAGCCAGAGGGGGGAAAAAAGCCTTTTCCAGAAAAGAAACTTACATACACCACCTTGGCTTCTCGCCCCTCACTTATCCTGAGATATTTTACCACCCATTATAATCACAGAATAATGGCTTGCTAATATAAACACCAACCGACAATTCTCGGCGCATTTTCCAGAAAAGTTAATTTGATCAGAACCTATTACGATGGGAACTTTACAATTTGCTTTTAGGATGGGAATGTTAATGCAGACAGGGGCCTTATTTTCTTTTCAATATCCTCATGTGTCAATCAATGCTCATCACCACTAAGAAAGAAAAAGAAACATATTCTGCGCAAGAAATCTCTCCTCAATATTTGCTCTAGCCTTGTGATAATATTACTCACCGCACCACACACTTCCAGGCAATGTCCTACGATATATATAGAGAGATTGCCTGAATTTTAAGGGGGGGAAAACGAGACTCATTTTTTAAAAGTGACAGACATTTCTCCAACTACTGGGCTTGATTGCCTTTGGAGTCTGTAAGCTCATCGGGGCAGGGACCTGTGATTTTATATATTTTTTTAAAAAATTATTAATTAAATGTATGTGGCTGCCCAGCTCACGGAAAAGAGGGACTTTTATATTTTAGGCCTGCTCTAAAGGGACAATTAACTAACCGAAGGGCTGTTTCAAAAGGGAAAAAAAAAATCACAGCACGCCTAAGAACAAAGAAAGCCCCTTTAGACGAAATTGTCTATCAATTCACCCAGCGTGCTATTTTCCACTTTAGCAGCGGCTGCCTGAGATAACAGCCAGGGCAGGGTCTCCCATCAACTGAGCTTTAACCGTGAGTGCCCACAACCAACTTGGAGAATACTAAGATGCTACCAAATCTCCTTCCGCTGGCGCGTGCCTGACTTTTAAATCTGGTTTGTGCTACAAATCAAGAGCTGAAAAATTCATCCCTGGCACCAACTGTGACTTAGTATCGGCCCCTGTGCCCACATGCCGCCTTGGGTTATTTCTAAACAATAATAAAGGCTGGGTAAAAATCAAATCAATTCAAAATAAGCAAATAACATCTTTCATATTCACTCCAGTGTTGAGTTTAGACCTGTCTGTCCGTCCTTCTGTCTATATCTATCTATCTATCTATCTATCTATCTATCTACCTACTACTACTTACCTATCATCTTTGAGATTCAGCTATCTATTTATCTAACTTTGAGATTCATCTATCTATCTATCTATCTATCTATCTACCTACCTACCTACCTACCTACCTACCTAATCATTCATCTGCCTGTTTGTGTGTTTGTCTTTCCATCCATCCATCCATCTCTCCCAACTCATCTGTTGGCCTATTGGTCTCTCTCTCTCTCTCTCTCTCTCTCTCTCTCTCTCTCTATATATATATATATATATATATATCCATTCATCCTTCTCTCCCTCCTTTCCTTCCTCCCTGAATGCACCCGAGAACAAGTTAACCAGCATCCCTAGAGATGACTCAATCCGATCTGTGCCAGCACAAGGACTATTCAATTATTTTATTTTGACATATGCCAGGCAATTAAAAACAGGAACCCAAATCTCTGTGGTTTTTCTGCAAGTTTATTATTTATTTCCAGGTTTGTATTCCATCAACCCCAAATTGACGCCTGACGGTTTACCGTGTACGCAGATGCCATAAGCGCCTAAAATTTATATTAAATGTAAATAAAAGCCAAAGCCCACTCTCAGTAACATTAGAGATCAAATGAAGGCCCTTTGGGACCGCCCTGTAAACACCACGGTGGTGTCACTCTCCAAATTTTTAGGGGTTGGTTGTTCCATACGGATAAAGCTCATATTGAAATGGCTTCCTATCTAACTAGCAGTTGCTGAATCTCAAAGTGAAATATCCCTATATGCACTGGATGGGTCAACATTTTTAGTAAGCCACCCAGAGTCAGTAAGACTGAGTGGGCGGCCATATACATTTTCTAAATAAACAAACATCAGGCCAATTCTTGCAAAGCTGGTATGGTGTTGCCTCACCACGTCAGACACAATTCTTCCTTTGGTTCTCTCGTAGGAAACATCTCCAGTGTACGGTTCATAAGTCAGATTATAATTTGGGGTGGGGGAAATCTATCCAAAATGTGCGCTTTGTATTTGAGCCCAGAATCGACACAATCCGAAGTCACCCATTCCGATCCCCCCATGCCGGAATCGGTGGTGGAAAAATAAGCCAACGTTTTGTTCCAAAGAAATATGTGAGGGGATTCCTTCCACGTCTGAACCTTCTGGTTTCACAGGCGCGTTCTTGCAACTATGACGAAACCCCTTTGCAGAACATGTCTTGGTATTGAGCATTCGTGCGTCACAGCCCGAGCGATTGAAGGGGCATGCATTATCTTAGCCAACGTTCCAAGGGGGCCCGTAATCCTAGCAATGTTTATTATGAACATCGGCCACAGTGGTAGTAATTTTTCCCCTCTTAAAAAAGGCCGAGTAGAATAGAGGCTAACTTAGTCCTGCTTTCATTTAATGCACGATAAAGATTTTAACCCGCCTTTGAGACAAGCTCCCCCAATAAGCGTCGAAAAGAGGAAACGGCACCACATCGCCTATTTTTTCAGAGAAACATGATCCTGTTCTTCTCACAAAGGTGTGTGGGGAAATGCATTTGCTACCTTCCTTCAACCTGGCCTCTCCCTTTTATACCCTTCCATTACATCCCTTATACAAACATACAAATCCATTTTATACACAGGCTTGGAACTTGCTGCCAAAGAGGCTTCTGAATGAGTGCCCAAGAAAATAAGGAACGCATCAAGAAGGAAAGCAACCCTGATGCTATGCTTGAAGAACTGCTAAGGAAGCACTGGCGCAGATACATTTCCCAAATAAGCAGCTCAGGCTGACTTTCAAACTGGTCCAAATCCCTACTCAACAGCAATCTTTAAGCCATTTCTAATTTCTCAGCCAAAACCTTGCTTCTAGGGATTGTCAAGAGGCCAGAAAGAAAACAGAGCGCGGCAGAGGAAGAAGGCCGCGGATGCTCTTTCTGGCTCTTTGGAGAAGGGCAGAATTAAAATGTTATAAATAAATGTACGTCAGTGTTATCTGACAATTGGAAGGGTGGGGGGGAGAGAAATGTCTGTAATACACAAGATGGCATCTTCTTTAGCTGACAGAGACCTTACCGCTTTTCAGTAATGATGAGTGGCATCTTCTCTGAGCACTCGGGGGGTGGGGAAGAGAGGAAGCGCCAGGCGAATGTGATCAGGGATCCCTGGCACCAATTATGGCTTTGCTCTGTGTGATGTAGAGTCAGAAAGCCTCGGTCTGTAGCTCAGGAACTGGAAATTTGCTCTGCCTGAAGAAGATCTCCTTTGGCCATGAGGATCAAATCATCACTTCTCCTTCTAGGGAGCTCCTAGGGAGCTAAGGGGGAGCAAGAACAGGGAGGGGAGGTTTCCTTCCATGGAGAAGCTCCATCTGTTGGAAGGAGGAACTTTGAAGTCAATGTTTCTCAATCTTGACAAGCCAGAGATGGGTGGACCTCAACTCCCAGAAGTTCCAACGTGTGTAAGAGTTGAGGTCTACCAACAAGGGTTGAGAAACACACTGGGATGTGATGGCTGGGGCTTAAGTTAAGCTGCCATGGGCAGGAATTTGGACTAGAAAACCTCCAAGGTTCCTTCCAATCCTACTATTCTATGTTGTAAGTAACCAGTGAGTAGGAGAGGAAATCATCAATGCCACCCATATGTTTTCCCCGCTGATGCTCCTTTTCCATTGCCTCCTCTTCTTTCCAGGTGTCTCCTTGGAGATTATAGTTTGGAAGGAGACCTTGAGGTCAAATCCTTGCTCAATGCAAGATTCCAGACTCAACCATGATCAGAACACCAAATGTTACTTGCTATCATCTAACAAAGTAGAGCCTCTCTCCCTTCCCTGGTGTCAACTCATAATCCGGAATCCTGACACCTGGGTAATTACGATTGAATGGTTCTTACTGCTATGAAGTGTCCTAGCATTTAACCACAATCTGCCTTCATGACACTTTAAACCTAACCAGTTTTGGTCTAATGGTTATGGCACCAGGTTAAAGAGCAGGAGACGGTGAGTCCCAGTTCTGCCTTAAGTATGCAAACCAGTCAGGTAACTTTGGGCCAATCACTAGGAGAATGTAAGTTGTAGCCCTGCCTTAGGCATGAAAACCAGCTGGGTGACTTTGGGCTAATCACCAGGAGACTGTGAGTTCTAGTTCCACCTAAATCATGAAAGCCAACTGCGTGTCTTTGAGCTAATCACCAGGATGTTGTGAATTCTAGTCCCGCCTTAGGTATGAAAGCCAGGTCTTTGGGCCAATCCCTCCCTCTCAGTCCAACTCACCTCACAGGGATGTTTTTGTGGGGAAAATGCGAAAGTGTATTGGATATGTCCACTGCCTTGAATTATTTGCAAAAAATAATATAGGCGGGATACAAATCTATATATATAAAAGCAAAATACCACTCACGCATCATCACAAAATCTCCAGAACCGTAAAGCCTACCAACTTGAAATTTGGCACGTATGTTCCTCTTGGTTTCTAGGTGCTAAGAAAGGATTTTTCGAAATGACCATCATCAGAGCATTAGTATTTCGTATATTATTATTAACACGCTCTGATGCTAAGGAGTTCTATTCCCCCTCTCCACCTGAAATCTGTTCCAAATGCAAAACACAAGCAGAGGAGAGGAGGTTCAGTTTCAGTTTCAGAGCACCAAGCAGCTTTAATACAGAACAGTTGAGCTAAGCCACGCCCAGGCTCCTTGCTGTCTCCTTCTTGCTCACACAACAAATACTGCTTCAGTTTCCATGTTTCAGTTTCCAAACAGCCCTCAACTCTCTCACACACTGACAGGATGCTAGCCAGATGAATACTGATGGATGCTGGTAGGCAGAGGCACAATTTTCCCCCCTTATTTTCCTCCCCAAAAACTAAGCCTGATCACATAGTTTCACAGCAAAGCACAGGTATCGAGCTAATAAATGAAATAAACTTAAACCCATAATTCTGTGCCCTGCATTCCGGAAGGACAGAGGTGGCAGCACAGACGTTCTTATGCACTCTTTGCTTAATCAATGTCACAAACAAGCCAAGATTTCACAGATGAAATTCTTGACTGGCACCGCATTTGTCTATACTGGCACGGGGGGGGGGGGTGTCCATTTTAATTCTGAAGCCACCACTCTGTATTTGCCCTACAAATGGACTAATCCGGTTTCACGTTTGCCCATATCCAATTTCTAACGCTAGAATTTTATGAAATTATTTATGGATTTTAATTAGTTCTTGCTTTAAGAAATGAACCTGCTCCAGGGTATGTCAAATCCATTTCATAGCAAGGATACGAGCCATTCAGTATTTCAAAAGTGACAACTACAGCTTTTCTGCAAGCTTGAGGTTTTGTTTTTTGGTGGGTTTTTTTCCTTTCCTGCTGCAACAATTCCAAATTCTCTCTTCGGCTCGGCTGTCTCCGCTCAGAGCTGCCTTGAAACAATCCTGAGAACTACTACAAAAGCCAAAGAGAGCTTGTTTAATATAGACAGAAAGCATCATTGTCCTGTGCCAGGAACCAATTTTGCTAGCTAAGATGGCGAGAAAGCTGTGTGGGGCAGCAGAAACTGGTGAAATGCAAGCCAGAGACCCAAGGGCCATTTCTCTTAAACCTTTGCTGTAGAAAAGGATCAGGCCACAAATAGAATCTGTATGTTTTCCCACATAACTTGGATCGCATAGTAGTGGTTTTTTTTAAGAGCAATGTTTTTACGTTTGCTTTGCTTTCTCTTGCCTCACGCCTTTAATTGCTTTGGCAAATTCCTTCTGATTTCTTTTTCTCAGCTTTGCATAAACGCCACCGCTTACCCTCAAAATATGTTGGCTGGGAATATGAGCAGGTTGCAAAAAAACCGTAATAATTTAATGTGTGTGTGTGTGTGTTGGTGTGGAGAGAGAGAATAAAAGATTAGGATGGATGGATGGGTAGGTGGATGGATGGATAGGTAGGTCCATGATAGGTAGGTAGGAAAGCAGTCAGGCAGGTACAGACATACAGAGAGACAGACATATATAAAATGTAACATGCTTAGGGATGGATGGATGGATGGATAGATGGATGGGCAGACATATAACTATTAAATATAAATATAGATTTAGAGTCCCTTTTTGAGGGAGATGGGCAGTTCAGAAATCTGAAATACAAACAGATATGCATATAGATATAGCTGAAGATATAGATATATAGGTGTAGGTGCATATATAGGTATGTAACTATAATATAGTATTTATATAGTTGTCCTTCTTTCTCTAGACGGCACCCAATCAGAAATTAAAAGAGATATAAAATCATATTAATTAAAACTATAAAATTCAACCGATTCAAACATTAAAAGCTACAAAAACCTGGCCCCAAATTCTGATGAAATGCAACTATGATGAAATGCAACTACCATAGAAACAAAGAGAAGCACAACTACAGCTACAGGATACATTCTGCAGTATTATTTTTCATTTATTTATTTGTCGCTATTGATACAACTGCCCCGAATCCTGATGTGTTCAGAGTAGGATCCAACAAAAACACAATAAAAATGAAATCACATACATAGGATTAAAAATAGCACTCTGAAAAACCATCAGTCTATTATCCTAAAGGTCTATGAGTTGAAGATATACTGGAACAAAACTGGCTTGTTCATGAAATGCTGACAGGATAGGGGCCATCCGCAGTTCTGGGAGAGGGGGGCTGTCCCATAAAATTGGGGGCACCTCGCAAAAGGCCTGCCGTTTGATCCCCATATCTATGTACCTTGTAGGGAGCGGAGATCTTCAAAGAGAACTTACATTTGACTTAGCCTTCCATCCTTCCGAGGTCAGTAAAATGAAGACCCAGATTGTTGAGGGCAATATGTTGACTCTGTAAACCTCTTGGAAAGGACTGTAAAACACTATGAAGCAGTATATAAATCTAAGTGTGATTGCTCAATGCTATATTTGAGCAGTGATGTGGTCAGATGTTGGGTGAAGATGTACAGATGTTCACCACACTTACTACAGTATAAATCAACCCTGTTTTCAAGGCCAGTTCTGGGCATCTTCCAAAGGAAACATTGCATTCAAGCAATAAACCAACTTGGGATGGTCAGATCACATCAACCCCTTCAAACCACACATTGCAAGTTCCAAAAAAACTGTCTATCTGTTTGTTCTCCATGAATGTTGGAAGCAAGTTCCAGGCAGGCCTTTGTTCAGAGATTTCTCTGGGGTGGGAAACTGAAGCAGGAAAAGGACAACAAACTAGTAATTCACACTGCCAGAATTCTTTCAATTTCCTATTCCCACCCCCTGGAAAAAAGCAGAATGACTGTAAATGGGGAAGGGGGAAACCTAAGAACCTGATTGTTAGGAAAGACAATTGAGCTGGGAGTCATCATGAGATACAGGCTAACCTAGGACTTCCGAGAAAGAAACTAGGAAATTTAAATTATTCAGCCAAGAATCTCAAATCCGTTTACATTTCAAAGAAGGGTATTCCAATATAAGTATTCAGGGCAAAACATTTCAGGAGCCAGAATTTAAAATGTTGTCCTGGCATAGGTCTTCACAGCATGTGTGATTTTGGAGGTCCTGGGGACGTAATCGGTTTTTTATTTCTCAGTCTCATCCCGTGCATTTCCCACAAAGCTATAATCTAATGATTTTAAACATGTCTTCTTTCCAAGAAAAACATTACCTTCCTATACTCTATGACTGCATTCATGCAATGTGTTTAATCTGCTTAAGGCATTCACCTATTTTCAAAACCATAACCTAAGCATAAAGCTTGGTCTACCCCACCAAGCCACCCCAAAATCCCACACCAGACCAAGGTTAAAATTCATCACTATTTTTAATTTAACCAGATTAAGAGTGTGGCGCCATGAGTCCCTGAGACATAAAGAGTGGCAAAGCAAAAAAACCAAATTGTGACAGCGTCACTGGGTCAAAGATTTCCCACCTTCCAATATCCAACTGAGTAAAAAAAAATCCTTAAATCCTTAACTGTATTGCAAACATTTAAAAATAAAAGTAACTCAAATAATATGCATTAACGCCTGGGTAAGTGTTCACCTCTGGCGCTAATAAGCACTATCTTAAATGTGCCCACTCAAAATTAAGTCCTACTTCAATGTAACCATGAACAGCAAGGATTATATACAGAGATACTATTTCCAATAGTGTGATCACTAATTTAAATGAGAAATAAATTTTTTGCAGCCACTTCGTGAATAAAACTGATGGTTTGAGCAGCAAAGCTGAAGTCTCTTCAAATCTGTTCCAGGACAAGCCCAACAGGGATTCACCCTACCAAAGGAGAACCATGTATGGGCATTACCTTGGCTTGCCAGAGACAAAAAATAAGTGGTTAACTTTAAACCATTTTTGCAACCTTTGTCTAAATCGCTTGAGACTCCCAGGGAAACTCCCAGTTTGGACATTTTGTTAGTACAAAATTAAGGACATAAAACACCAAAGTCAGAACGAGCAATGGCCACTGAATTTTTGGTTGTGTGTTCATTCGGAATTTGGAAACGAAGATGAGCTCAAAATTTGGATTTGTTTAGGGCCCCTAAAATGAAATTTCAAGGAAATTTGGGGAGGGAAATGGGGGATGGGGGGGGGCTAAGCAAATCTGAGCCATTTTTCTTTCTTGACAGCCAATATGGTTGGGTTAAGTCAGAAATAAAAGAGGGGAGAAAAATATCTTATCCCCAAGCTATAATTCAAGAGTGAACCGATGACACCACCAGCAATTCTAAATGGCTAAAAAGACATAGATGACTGTTTGCAGATGGATGCAGAAATGAGCAGAAGAAAATAAAAATGGTGCCATGAACTCTACAATTTGAAGTCATATAACAGAGGAAAAAAGCAGGATGGGAGGAATTAGTTGCATTGGTGTTATTGTGAAAGATTACTATGGAGTCCTCTAAAATCAGGAATGACCTGAAATATGAACAATTTATCATATCGTAGAGGTTAGGGGATCATACTTAAAACAAGGAAATCCCACAAACACACACATTATTGTTATTTATACACTCTCTTCTTTCCATTTGAATCCCTTTGCAAACCTCACCCTTTTCACAAAAGCTTTGGCATTAATCCATCGACCTTATCCTACCTACTTCAAGTGAATTTTGTAGAGGTAGAGGTAATTAATTTATAGCTAATGTTCCTCTTTATTTGATCTTCCCCCCTTTCTGGTCAGTACTCCACCCACAGTAAAATAGCCAGTAATGTGTACCCCCTTCCAGTTCTATTTAAACCATTCTATTTTTCATTCTCTGTTCTTCTCTCCTTTACACAGACAAAATGTAAATCATAAGCTCGGGTAATCATCTTTTCAGCTGTTATTATTCTCATGTGTCATTTTTACTGATCAAACATTAAAAAAAATGAGTAGACACTCATATATATATACATACATACATACATACATACAGTGTGTGTGTGTGCGCGTGCATAATTTGTGTGTATGTATATGTCTATGTGTATATATATATGTCTGTGTGTAACACGTGTGTATGTATAGGTATGTGTAATACATGCTTAGTATATATATGTGTGTGTAAGTATGTGTATATGCATATATGTGTGTATGTGCAATACATTATATATGTGTATGTGTCTATGTATTACCTGAGTCTGCATGTGTACATATATATTATGCATGCATGCATGCATATATATATATGTGGGTGTGGGTGTGTGGGTGTGTGTGTGTCTTTAGTTAGTTACAGGATGTTTATAAGCAATAAACATCAGCTTTAAATAGCATGGTTTTTTTTATTAGACACACAGCATCTTGATCTAAGAAAATATTCAATGTATCAAAATAAAAGACAAAACACCATGTGTATGTAGATTTGAGTGAACAGTCACACACTCACAAAATGTACACATATGTATAATATAAATACACATTTATGACTTTTTTTGTACTTCTGTAAAGTACCTTCCGCTGAAATACACGTCTATGGGGATACATATGTTCGTATTTTCTTCAGAGGTACAGCTACTGTTATATAATGATTTCCTGTAATTAGGACAAAAACACCGAACCAGGGAAATGGAGACATAAGCACCAGCAAGACACATGGGCTGGTTAAACCATGAAGGCAGATACACTTCTAACCTAAATATATGTTTTCGTATGTCACCAAAATCATGGCGTGTTTTTTTTTTTTTAAGCAACACAGTGACAGTCCATTAGGTGTTTGCACACGCCTACGTGCTAAAACCAAGAAGGTGGTGCAAAACCGAAAGTGCAAGCCAAACCGTGCTACAATTTAGAACCGGAGGGTTGACAAGCTGGTTCGTATTTGCACCCCAAACCTTCAACCCCAAGACTCAAACCAATGAGACGATAGGAGAAGGCAAGTGCAGACCAACGACAGACCCCACCTTTCGCTTAGAATTCAGCACACAAGGCAGCCAAATATATAACCTGTGGGGAAACACAATTGTGTCCCCCAGAGAGAGAAATTGGACCTTGTTTGCATCTGCTGTTTATTAACCGCCCGGCTGAGACAGCTCAAAGAACCAATAAAGAGGATTTAACGGTTTGGGAGAATGGACAGGCCAACTGGATATTTGAAAGGAAGGCGGGGAGGGGGGTGTAATGCATTTTAAAATGATAACTTTTTTTTTAAGGGGGCATAGCGGCATTTGAGAAACTCAGCCCCAATTCAGGGGGCGGGGGAGGAAGGATATTTATTTATTATTTTCCCTACCGGTGAAAGCCGGTAGAAAGGTTTGGTTTAAATTGGATCTGGGGTGCGAAAATTTGAGCACGGGTGGAGAATAAATGGACCCACTTCAAGTTAAAATGCTGGGCAGGGAGGTAACAGAGTCTCTGCCCTGAAAGGAGACACAGAATCCCTTTCAAAAATGAAGGAAAAGAGAGGTGAAATGTAGCAAGGAATTAATGTTAATGTACTTGCAAGAGTAGGTCAAAAGAATAACACACACACACCCTCCAAAAATAGGCCCTCCCTGCCTAATCCTGCAAAGGCTTCTTTGATTTATAGTCAAGGGTGCACTGGGAAAATAAGATGAGGTGCCTCTCTCATCAGAAAACAAACAGGAGATTGTAACTGAGTGGCCACCATTCATTCCTCCTTCATGTCTTAATATGGGAAGTTCTGTCTAGAAAACAACCCAATCTTGAAGATCCAGCTTCTTTAAAAGCAGTTATGGAATTCACCATGTCCTAATCAGGACACACTTGCAGGTGTCTTCCATAAATTGTGTTGATTGATTGTTTGTTTGTTTTTGGGGAGAAACCAAATAGCAAAGGATGTTGTTCATCCCACTTATCTTAACCTGAAATCCACTTTGGGAATTATAGTCACAAGAGCTCTACGGATTCCTGATAGAAGGTGGTTAAGACAAAGCTTTTCCAGAAAGGTAGTTTAACTTAGCACCAACACTAATTGGTTGTCTCTGAAGGCTATTCTGGTTATTTTTTAACACATTGTTTGTTATTGATGAGGATGACTACTAGATTCTATGCCACGGAGATTTTTGTACCTTTGCCATGGATATTTTTTTTTTGCTTAACTTGTGCTGTAGACCATGGAATCATTTTGATTGTAATGGGTAAGCAAACACTTTTAATCAATAGTTTTATTTAATTGATAAGGAGACGAGAAGGAAAAGAGGAGAAAAAATTCCACCTCATAGAGAAGAGAATAAAGATGGTGGAAGAATTGAACGCCTCCAGGTGGACTGTGAGTCATTATTTCAATTTGCTGTAAAAATTTGGCTTTTTACAGCAACCACATCGGAAGGGAGGTATTTGCTGTGTTTTTAAGACGGGCAGCCACACAAACCTCTTAAATAAATAAAAGAAATAAAAGAAATGATGGTGTCACTCTTCCAGAACAGGAAGAATAAGATGTTTTCAGTTAGCGTGGATTTTTTCTGCTCTACTCTCTTATTTTGCCTGTGTTCTTCAGAAGAATTACTTTATTGTTAATGGTGGAGAAATCAGGGACTGCCAAACCTGATTTCAGCCAAACAAAAAGATTATGGAGGAAAAAACTCACCTCTTTCTATTTTTCTTTGCCTGCCTTCTTGCCCATCCCATTCTTAGTCTGCTTGCCTATTTCAGAACAATTGAAGACCATAATGGATCTTCAGAAGGATGAAGCTACCATCTTCAAAAGGGTTGAATGAACTACCCCACACATTTAGCAGTGTCTGGGGGTTGGGGGTGGAAGCATAAATTGCCACATTCACATTTTTTTACTTACTAAATTAAGGACATAGTCAATAAAGTGGGGAAGAATTCAGCAAGAAAAATTCATGATGAACCTCAAAAGATAAGTTTCTTCTTGAGAAAGTAAGAGATTAATAGGCAGAAGCCCAGAAACTGAGCCAGCTCAAACTCTAACACTTATTTAATAGCAATTTCACTCAGATGGGGTCTTTAAGAACTATCTGAATCTTTTTCCAAGAATGCCAGACTGAAAGGCTAATCATCTTTTCTCCAGATAAGATGGACCTTGAAGTCCACATGTGCTTATTGTTAATTATGCTCTAAGTTGCTGTTGCTTCCTTCCCAGCCTTAGAGCTTTTATAATGGTTCGTCATCAAAAGTCCTTTCAGTTTCCTTCTAATGCATTCATCCTTTATGTTTGTGAGATACCACAATGGAAATCACAGGTGCTTTGAGAAGTCTCTCTCTCTCCCTTATTGCTTCTTCCCAAAATGTAGTACCTATCACTGCCTCTGAAATTAGGAAGCTTCATGGAACCACTGAAAAACCGAGCCTAAGAATTTATTCAGACCAGCAGTTGAATCTTTAGCATCATTTGTTCTCTTAGGGAATCTGAGCCAACCCACTGCCCAGTGGTCGTCTCCAGAAATATTCACAAGATTGCAAACTAATTTCCTGTAATTCTACAAATTTGCTAAGAATTTTGAGTCATTTATGTTTGGGGAGGACTGTGAGAAGGAGAGAGGGTGGGAGAGAGACAGAGAGAGAAACAGAGAGAATTGAAAGAACAGTCTTTGAGTGGGCACATCAGTGAAAGCTCTTTGGGAAGAAATAATAACAACAATTGAACAAGAGAAACATTTGTGTGGCTAAATACAGGCCAGGAGGGCAAAGGAAAAATAAAATAATGGGATGGATCTGCGTTGCCAATTGAGAGAGAAAATAGCCAGCCATTTACCCATCTCTATTTTTTCCACTTTTTCCTTCTGCAGATAGATAGATAGATAGATAGATAGCTATGTAGTGGTCTCCTTGGGAATTCATCTGGTAGCAAGGAAACTGTCATTCTAGAATTACACTAAAACTGCCCATTACACTGTGGCAGGTGGCGTGAACAACAATGACAAATCTTTATGGCTGATACTTTGGAAATGATTTCTCTGGTCACACCATCACAAAGAACAGAAATGTGCTTGGGTTTCTAACAGCATCTCAGCTCTTGCTCGGAATGGGGACATCTTGACTCTGAAGTCCATCCAACTCCTAGACACAAACCCCCACCATTGCCCTTCCAAAATAACAGGGGTTACCTATACCGAATTATAGGTCACAACCCAATCTTTCCGGGCACTTGGGTTTGGCATCTATTCACACTCAACTCAAAGTCGTTTGAACCCTTGGCAATTTTACAATCAGAGGACAGGCCAACCTCTTGACCCAAATGATTACCCGTTAAGGAATCCTTCTGAAAAGCTCCAGAGTAAAGAAAGAAACTCGGCACAGCATTGCCAACTGAACGAAACACACACCTATTTGCAAAATACGTTGGATATTTCAAATCGAATGCCATTCCGGTGCAAAGGGATATTCCTAAATTTACTAAAACAAAGGTGGTGGCAGGAGATAAACCAGAGGGAAGCTTTCCTTAAAGATCTTCTTGGTCATACGTGAAGTTTGGTGACTACCATCCTCAGTCTTCTTTGTGAACCTCAAGTTGGCCCATTGGGACTCGCAAGTTGAATTCTGCTCAACATGCAGACCTATCTCAAGATAGGTCTTTTTTCTTGCTGGAAATGTAACATGGCGGCCGTTTTGCTGGGATGACAGCAGGTTTCTACAATGCCTAGTTTTTTTTTTTAATTCCACCTCAGCTTGGCTTGAGGAATTTCAGATTAAAAAATACCACTTCACCACCACCCCCCCACCCCAAACATACACACACACACACACACACACACATCATTTAAACACACACGGGACTCTCCACCCTTGTCTAACGCCTAACCTTTCCCACCCGCCGGTATTTCAATCAACAGCCTACACAGAGACATATTTAATAAACATTTCTCAATGTTCTCCAGACCCATGGCCACCACATAAAACACGGTGATATCAAGCATGCCTGCGGGTGATCAAAAATTACATTCAGAATGGGCGAAGTTCCCGGTGTCTCAATTTACAATTGATTTTTAATTTAGACACAATTATCAAGGAAGGCACCCCCTTTACTTAGACGAGGAGGCAAATGTGCCACAAGACGTAAACGGTGGCTTTCAGAGGGGAATAATAAAATGGGGAAAGGGAGAAAGAGAGCTGCAGAGAAAAGGAAATTATAGACGTGAAAGATTTTGTAGGATTTTTACATCTTCGGGTCTTCCTCAGCCTTCCAAGAGTGGGAAAAAACGGTAAATTGACTTCATCTCTTGAGCTTCCTAATTTCCACTGTACATTCAGGACTTTGTAGTGGATTATATACAAATCTTGAATTTCAGACCAAGCTGCATTCATGTTACTGAGGGTCTTCTTTTCCTACTTGTGAACCAGAAACTATTATTTTTCAGCTGCTGAAACTATATCAGTCAGTTATGGATATTATTCAAAGCTGTGAAGAACCTTTTTTTTCCTTAAGCATTGGGCAAGATCTGTTTTGAAATTCTTATTTTCCAAGTTCTTTTAGGAAATGATTCCCTAATCGACACCATTTGCCCTCTAAAGGGTAGGAAGCTGTCTTAGCAATACAAACTCTTACCCACTTAAGTTTCAACACAACTGACACACTTTCCACAAAATTGACACCATGAAATGTGAAAGAACTGCTAGCTGGATTTTGCTATTGTGATCAGTCAGAACCAAAATCAGCCTCTTTGCAACCCCATCACTGCAAACTATTTTTGCACATCTGATTTTCTTTGGTTTGGGGGGAGAGGAAAGAGCAATTGTGGACACGATGGTTAGGTTTTACCTGCGAACGCTAACAATATGAGAATAAACTAGGAAGTTGGGTTTGTTTCCATAGGCAAATTCACAGAAAAATAACACAGCCACAGTATGCATTATTATTAGAATAATTCACAGGCATTATCTCGAACTATGTACTGATAGGATGGTGAAAAAAATATTAATTTAGGTCTAGTGACTATTTATGTTCATTCATGTTGAAGTCCTGGCTCTGCATGAGACACATTTTTTTTCTTTAATTTGTAAGAGTTTGTAATCTTTTCCAGTTTTTTGGGGGGAAACAGAACAGTGACTCCAAATATTTCACATTTTTTCAAAGCTACAGCCTGGAGCTTTCAGCGATTCCCACCAAGAGGACCCACTAATTTTTACAAAGCCAAGAATCAGGAAGTAGATAATCATAATTATCAATGATGTAAGAAATGGGAGGGTGGGGCCAGACCCAAAAATAAACCCAGTTTTTCATAAAACATCTTCCACATCACACAAAGAAAGCCACACAAACAGTGACAAAATAAGGATTGCGTTTTTAAGGCAAGGTTCAACGAAGGTCAGTGGCCCACCGGCTTTTTAAAAAAATAAAAATAAAAACCAGCTCAAATCAGGCAAATTCCTGTCTTAGGATTTTGAGGCGAGGAAAAAAAGTGGAAATAGCAATGCAAACACGGGGGAAAGGAGAAAAAAAATGTAAGAGGTTAATGGCTAGTAAAACAAATGGAGAATTCCTTCGTGAGAAAAAATCCATGTGACTCACGTAGGTTAGCCTCAACTACCCCATACCCCTAAATAGAAAAGATTAAATTATCCCCAGTTCTTCAGGTTGCTAAACTATGATGGCAAAGACCAAAGTTGGTCCCAGAAGAGGACAAGTGCCAAGAGAATATGATAGTCCCCAGAGATACTTCCCTCAAATCTCAGCCATAATGTCCAAGATGGCCTCTAAACTTCTCTTGTATCCTTATACTACAGTTTCTTTCAAACTCAAAACATTTTGTTGGAGAATGAAGGTCTTTATTAATCAGGGCAGGAAGTGGGCAGAAAGAAGATATTTCTCTTGTAAAGACTCCAAGTTGTGAACAAATCAAGAGTACCCTTCCATTAAGAGCCCCACAAATCTGTTGGTTGAGGTATTTGTGTCCAATGGGGAGATTTTTTTTATTTGGTGAAAAGTAGCTGCCTGCAAACAATTCAGACTTTCTGTCTGTTGTGGGCCTTTCCATAATCGGATGACATCCCAGTCCATTTCTGCACGCATTAACACAGCCCTGACACATCAGCAGGTAGCTAAGAGGCGCTGAAAACAAGTGTCACAACACAACTTGTGCCAAGAGACACAAAACCTTCAACCGTAGCCAAGGCACTCAAAAAAAACCTGCAGGCATAATTTTACTGTTGTTCCCGAAAAGTACCCCACAGACTGCTAATTTTGTGGGGAATTTTTTAGCTTTTGCTCTAAATAAATTAGAATATTGTATTGGGAAACTACCCTATTCTGTCTCTCTCTGGAACAAGAAGGAACTTCTCCTTTTTATAGTTGGGCTCAAATTGCAGAAAGGAAAGAAAAAGGAAAAGGTTTCCTAAGGTTTTTGAGTGTTAAAGAGAAAACAACAGGCCAGTGAAAGATTCAGAAGTGATGCACCATTTATGAAATACTAAACACAATGTATGAAATACTAAACGGCGTGGGGGGGAGGGGAATGTAAACGCCAGCTTTTTCTTCAACTGGGAGACTGAATAAGAATCACTTTTTCCGAAAGGGTTTTTTTGGGGGAGGGTGGACTTAGAGTTTGCTAAGATTAAAGGAAGAACTGTTATTTTGGGGTTAAGATCCTGTCCATTATGAGCAATCAAAGATTTGGCTCTCATCCAACAGTCTGTTTCAACTACTTCAGAAAGCTGTTATAAGCCCTCAGCGTGGGGGGGAAAAGTCACTTCTGAATTCTTAGCCCTACTTTGGACCTAGTAAGAGGACTCATTTAAACACTGTTTGCGTTCACATTACAGACTGGCATGGACAGGGGTGGCATAAACAGACCCCACATTTTAGGAGTGTCGGGTTTACCTGACCATTATAACCCAACCAATTAGGGTTCTTTATATCAGAAGTGGAGAGAAGCAATCTAACCCACCCACCCCGAACGAAAAAATATAATCAACTATCGTGCCCTTCACCAAAAATCCAGTGGTCACCATCTTTGGGTGAGCTTCTAACATTTGCCAGTCTGATACTCCCCAAATTGCTCAGTTTTAGATACTATCACATTTGGAAGGCAACTCTCTCCACTCCCATCTAAATTGGAAATATAAAACTTTTCCCTTCAAGCTGTGGGGAAAAAAATAATAAGGTCTGCCTATTTGGTCAAGCAAGTTAAAAAAAAAAAAGAACGAAAGAAAACCATATTTCCATCCAAAGTGGTTAAGGAGAGCAAGAAAGAGAGAGAGGCACAGTAGAAAACTGTTTTAATTTGACAAGATCGAGACTTTAAGTGACATATAATTGATTTTACAGTCTGCACCGCTTCAGAAAATTGTTCTCCTTGGCTGCACAGTATTATGACTTCCTAGAACTGACTTCTGGATGACTGATTTAAATATTTCTTATTTTCAACAAGGTGCCAAAATATAGGACAGCTGCTTGTCCGTGACTGAGTGTGTGTGTCTATGGATGTTTGTGTGTGTTTGTGTGTCCATACCCCCAAATGTTGAATTATTGGGGGGACTTGAAGCATGGGGAAGAGATGAAAGACGGAGGGCACCCCAGTGAAATTTATCCAAGTTAGCCTGAAACTAGCAAACAGATGTGAAATTTAAGCAAATCTAGCGTTCTTGGCCTCCAGAGAGTTTGGTAGGGGAAAGACAACCTGACCCAATTTTTTGCTAAAAAAAATAAATAAATCCAGGAATAAACATTCACCTGCCATTACTCCAATGATGACTAAGCAAATATCAATTTGCAAAAAAGAGACTAAAAGTGTTTTATGCGAGGTATTCTTCCAGCCCTTGGTATAAAGAAAACTATTTGCAATCATTACAGATTTTAGGAAGATGGGATTGCCTGATCTGAACTTTCAGACAAACCCACATATGACACAAGGATGCAGCAGCTGAGCTAGAAAGAGACCAAAATAGCACCTCTCTGCCAGCCAAAAAATCATGCCCTCCCTGCCCCCCCACAAAAAATTGGTCATCATTTAAAAAAACAAAACAAAAAACAGGTCACTCCTCAAGAGTTTGTAGGTTAATCTTCCTCACACCACAGACAGGACAAAATTCCACTTTCAAACTGTCTTCTGCACAGCTTATAAGCGATACAAGCCATAGTGTGGGATGGATTTTTTAAAAAAATAAGGTTGATAGTTTGGAAGAAGCAATTCCCCCCCTCCAACTGAGCTGGAAATATTTCCTCCAGCGGTCTCTTTGCAGCAATTTTTCCAGTTAATGTCTTTTGCAAAGGGGGTGGGGAGGAAGCCAGAGACAAGATTGCTACCTCCATTTCAGGCATCCAAAATGGAAAAACTTATCTTCTTCCTTCCACTTTGTCCAACGTGTCCCCCCCCACAAAAAAAACTACAGGGAAAGTCCAAGGACCCCTCCTCATTCAATTCCCCAACCTCTTCTCCCCCCAGAGCCCCACCCCGTTCAAATGCAACCGAAGACAGACAAAAGCTTTTCTTTTCTTTTTTTCAACCCCCCCCCATCAGCTCGGCCCGGTCCCTTTTTCCCTCCCCACTTACCTAGGATTGGTTTTGTTCCAGTACACCGCGTAGCGATCCAAGATAACTTTGCTCCCATCCTCCGTCCAGACACAAACCCCAATGAGGGCGACCACAAGCGCCGCTACCTCCGAAAGTTGCATTTTACTTGATTGGCGCTCGGCTCCAACCTCCTCCTTCTTTTTTTTGCCGGGAGATTTTTTTTTCTCGCTTATTTTTTCTTTTCTTTCTTTCTTTCTTTCTTTCTTTCTTTCTTTTTCTTTCTTTCTCTCTCTCTTCTTTTTTTTGCAGAGCTTTGATGCTTTAAGAAGAAGGACCCCGCTTCATTTCTCCTTTTATTTTGGCATGTTTCTTAAAATGTCTGGGGTGGGAGAGGTCATCCCCCTCCTATAATCGCCCCCGCCTGGCTTTCTCTCTCGGGGTCACCCCTCCCGCCCGCCCCTTTTGCGGGATGGCAAACTTTTCTCTTTCTTTTTTTCCTTTTTTGGCGGGGAGTGGGGAGAAGCTGGGATTCCTAATTTATTGCACGGAGATGGAGCAGGTTCTGGGCACCTTTGCAGTTCTTAAGATCTTCTTAGGAACGAAGCGATGCAGCATCCTACCGTCCATCCAGGTTCGGGAGTTTCTTGCAAAAGCGTCGGGAATCACAAGCAAAGCTGGCTTTCGAATGGGGGAGAGGGTGGGGGAGTCTGTTTTCTAGGAACAGATGGCTGCGGGTCGTTTTGCTCTTTTTCTTTCTTTCCTCTTAAAAAGGAGCGCTCTGCAAACTTCCTTCTCCTCCTGTTCCCCTCCTCAAACTCTTTGCAGGCGTGAAACCATCCTCGCTGGAAAGGGGTTCAATGTTCAAAGGGTGGGGTGCTTTCCAAAGAGGAGAGGAGCAAAATCCAGAGGAAAAATCGCGAACGGGAATAAATCACAGGGTTCGGGAAGAGGAAATCCCCCTCCCCTCTTCACAGTCTCCCGAAGAAGGCAAAAAGCAAGAAAAGCTGTCAAGTCAGCAAGCAAAAAGTCTCAAGAGAAATCACTTCTGGATTCTGCCATGTCTAACCCTGGCAACAGCCACCAAAAAAGAAGGAATTAAACAATTCCTGGTTTTGATTTTGGGGGTAGTTTTTCAAGAGCCCAGAGCTTTCTTTCCCAGATGGCAAGCAGTTGTTGCCCAGAAACGGAATTAAATTAGGAATTGTTTTTTTTTCCTCTTCCACCTCCTCCTCGCTAAAAATCAAATAAATCTAGCTTTTCTTTTGAAAAAAGAAGGTTCCAAACATACATACATGTGCAGCGTAGTTCGAATTTTCCAGTTTTAAAGAGCTTTCTTTCTTTTTCTTTCTTGGTATCTTCTCCTCTTTTTCTTTTTTCTTTTAAAAAAAAAGCAGAATCTGTCCCGCCGAGGTCGTTTCCTTTAACAAACAGAGACAAACAGATAAATAAAACGGATCCTTGAACCCCCTTCTGCAGGACTTCTATGTCATTCTATTTCGGTTTTTTTCCCCTCTCCTTTCTTCGCTCCCCAGAAAACTCCCAAGAACGCCCCTCGCTCGTTCACACAACAGGTTTCTCACTTGCGAGAAAAGATGTCTCCCCCTCCCCTCCCCTCCCCCCCAAAATCTACTTTTCCTGCTTTCATCCCCACTTTTCTTTTCTTTCTTTTTTTCAACAACGCGAGAAGCTCCCCTTATATAAACCGAGAAGAAAGAACACCGAGGCGCAGCGGCACAAGCAGCATTGCAAGGGGGGAGTAAAAAAAGAGATGAGAAGGAGGCAGGAGGAGGAGGAAAGGAAAGGGGTGTGTGTGTGTGTGAGAGAGAGAATATGGGGAATGCAAGGTGAGTGCGCACAGGGGTGCCGATTCCCCCAGACTTCCTTCCCTCCTCCCATCCTTCCTCCCATCCTGCCTTCCTCCCTCCCCCCATTTAAAATCCCAATTTAAAGGATTTCTTTTTATTAGGCGCAAGACTGCAATATGCCCATCCTGGTTCGAAACGCACGCGCTGGCAACGTGATTCTGGATAAAACATGCTCCCACCTTTTCTCTCTCTCTCTCTCTCTCTGTCTCTCTTTCTCTCTTTTTTATCCCCGTTCCGGAATCAAAAGAAAAAAGAAAAAAGAAAAGAAAGAAAAAAAGAGAGACAGACAAGACAAGCAAGCAAGAAAGAAAAGGTAGCTAGATCAAGGTTTTGGTTTTGGTTTTTTTTTTTGTCCGTTTAAGCCTCGCCGGCGATTTCCCCCTTTTTAAGCCTCGCCACTTTATTAAGAGATCTCCCCTCCGGCTCTGCCGTTCCTGCCGGGGCTTCGCACCGCCGCCGCCGCCGCCGCCTGCTGCCTGGCTACTCTCGCCAAGAGAGGCATCGTCGCCACTTGGCCGGGAAGCCTAAAGTAAGCGCGGCGCTTTCGCCGAACGCCCCCGCCCCAGCCTTCCATCGGGGCGGAGCCCGCTCGGGCGCAAGGTTGGTTGGCCGGCGAGGGGAGAGCCCCACCTTCCGCCATGTGCGGCTCCTGCCGCCGCCGCCGCCGCTGCCGCTCCGGCTTCTTGGAGTGAATTCCACGTCTCTCGGGGAGGGTCCAGGCCGAGACAGGGAGAAGAGGGGGAGGGGAGAGGAGGAGGAGAGGGAGGAGGGTGGGGGAGCATTAAAACACACGCAGGTTTTACTTTATTTTGGGGGGGAAGGAAGGGGGTGAAGTCCGCCGCCGCCGCCTCTGCTGCTGCTGCTGCAGAAAAGGTAACTCTCCAGCTTTCTCTTTACTTCATTTATTTAGTTTATTTGTATCCTGCCGATATATATGTGTGTACATACATATATATATACATATATATAGTGTATGTATGTATGTATGTACATATATGTGTGTGTGTATGTGTATGTAGATAGATATATGTGTGTATGCGCAGGCTTGTAGGTATATATATCTGTGTGTGTGTTTTATTTATATAAATAAAATTAAATAAAAATTAATCTGCGAACAAATCCAGCCTCCTGTTCTGCCCACAACAACAACCCTGTGAGGTGGGTTAGGCTGAGAGAGAGGGAGGCGGGGGACTGGCTGAAAGTCACTCAGCCGGTTTTCATGGCTAAGGTGGGACTGGAACTCTTTGGAATGGAATAGAGCTGGAAGGGTCATTGAAGGTCTTCTAGCCCATCCTCTCCTCAGGCAGGAAACCCTATCCCATTTCAGACAAGTGGCTGTCCGATCTCTTCTCAAAAACCTCCAGTGATGGAGCACCCACGCTTTCTGGAGCATTGGATAATTGTTTTCCCTAGTCAGGAAGTTTCTCCTCTGTTCTAGATTGCTTCTCTCCTTCATTAGTTTCCATCCATTGTTTCTTGCCTTCAGATGCTTTGGTTGATCCCCCGCTTTTTTTTGGTCACAGCTCCTCAAATATTGGAACACTGGTATGTCATCCCTAGCCCTTCTTTTCTCTAGAGTAGCCATACAGTTGCAGGGTATGGCCGGTGTAGGAAAAGAAGGACTAGGAGTGACATGATAGCAGTATTCTAATATTTGGGGGGGCTGCCACAAAGAAGAGGGATCCAGTTATTTTCCAAAGCACCAGAAGGCAAAACAAGACACAATGCAGGGGAACTAATCAAGCAGAGAAGCAACCTGGAATTAAGGAGAAACTTCCTAACTGAGGAGAATTAACCAGTGGAATAACTTGCCTTCGGAAGTTGTAGGTTCATCACTGGAGGTCTATGGAGATTCTCAATCATGGTTGTCCCAAAGGTGCTTTTTCAAGAGGCAACTGGACTTTCTGGTGTTTCTTTGAAGGCATTTCACTTCCCATCTAAGATAAGAAGCGAAATGTCTTCAAAGAAACACCAGAAAGTCCAGTTGCCTCTGGAAAAAGCTTCCATCGCTGGAGGTTTTTAAGAAAAGACTGGACAACCGGCTATCTGAAATGAGATACGGACTCCTGTTTGAGCAGGGAGTTGGATTAGACCTCCCAAGCTCCCTCCCAGCTGTATTCTGATTTAATCATCCTGGTTTCTCTTCCCTACACTTTTTCCAAAGTCTCAGCATCTTTTTTGTAATGTGGTAACCAAAACAGGATGCGGTATTCCAGATGTGATCTTGCTATGATTTTATAAAGCGGTACTAATACTTGACTCCTTGCCTGCCACTTTCTAGCCTGGTGCCTTAACACTACATCAAAATGGTTTATTGCTTTTTGTCGCAAAGATTTACAGATGGGTTCCATTTAAACAGCTGGGAATCACTTTCTTCTCTGCCTCCCCTTGATAAAATATCAGTCAGTCATATTTAAGATCCACCCATTTCCTTCACAGAGGCATTGTGCAATAAAATATTTTGATAGATAGATAGATAGATAGATAGATAGATAGATAGACAGACAGACAGACAGACAGACAGACAGACAGAGATAGGTAGATGATAGAGAGAGAGAGTGGTTAAAAAGAGGCTAGAAATGTTAAAATTAAAAGGCAGGAGGTGAGGAAGACTTCCATTTTCTCCCTTTCCTTCCTGTTGGCTGAATGGATGGGATGGGAGAGGGTGTTGCTGCCCATAGAAGCAGTCCTAGACTTACAACAATTCATTTAGTGACCACTCAGAGTTACAACAGCACTGAAAAAAGTGACTTATGACCATTTTTCACACTTACGACCGTTACAGCATCCCCGTGTTACGTGATTTATATTCAGATGCTTGACAACTGGTTCACATTTATGACGGTTGCAATGTCCCGGGATCATGTGATCCCGTTTTGCAACCTTCTGACGAGCAAGGTCAGTGGGGAAGCCAGATTCACTTAACAACCATGTTACTAATTTAAGAACTGCAGTGATTCCCTTCACAAATGTGGCAAGAAAAGTCGTCAAATGAAGCAAAACTAACTTAACATATTTCTTACTTAGCAACGTAAATTCTGAGCTCAATGTGGTCATAAGTTGAGGACTACCTGTACATTCTGGGTGATAGGGGAGTTTGATGCTGCAAAGACTGTTTCTTTAGTTGATTTATATGTCGCCCATCTCATCTATAAGGCAATTCTGACACACACACCTCTTTCCCCACTCCCCAGGAAATTTTATCCTTATAGGAAGGTAATCCCCTTGAGTATATGGGGTTTACACCCATATAAGAGGCAATAAGGATTAGAGCAGAGGTGGTATTCAGCAGGTTCAGACCAGTTCTGGAGAACCGGTAGCGGAAATTTGGAGTAGTTCGGAGAACCGGCAAATCCCACCTCTGTCTGGCCCTGCCCCCATCTATTCTCTGCCTCCTGAGTCACAGCTGATCGGCTGGGTCTTCTCTTGTTGCCCTGCCCAGGAGAACGGAGCTGGAAAGCAGGTTAGTGGGGTGGGGAGGGAATGGGATTTTGCAGTATCCTTCCCCTGCCACGCCCACCAAGCCACACCCACCAAGCCACACCACGCCTGCCAAGCCACACCCACAGAGCCAGTAGTAAATCCTACCACTGGACTGGAGGCTCAGTTTATTTTTATAAATCGTCTCGCAGGTCAGGTGGCCTGAGAGTTTGTGTGTACATTTTTCTGAGATAGTGGGATTTGGGCAACAGGATGTTGGCTTGTAAGGAAACCTGTAGATTAGTGATCCTAGCTTGCATAGAATAACAAACATAACTGGGCTTGTGACCTACAGGTGATTCTTGACCTATGATGACAACTGGGAGCAGAATTGGTACTAAACAAACCAGTTGTTAAGAAGAGTTGTGCCTGATTTTACAGCCTGTTTTGCCACAGTTGTTAAAGAAATCACTGCAGCTGTTAAGTGAATCATGCAGTCGTTAGCGGAATCCGGCTTCCCACATTGACTGCTGGTAACCAGCAGTCAATGTGTGAAGCCGGATTCCCTGGAATTCCTGGAAGGTCCCAAATGGCGATCCTATGGACCCTGGGATTGTTGCAACCATCGTAAATAAATGCCAATTGCCAGGTGCCCAGATTTTGATCAAGTGACCCAAGTCTGAAGGGTCATTAAACAAATGGTTGCAAATTGAGTTTACCTGTACTCCTTCCTCCTACTACTTTGTTTTTTCCAAAGCAAAAGTCCTGTGAGGTGGGCAGGCCAAGAGAAAGTGACTGGCTCAAAATCACCCAGCCAGCTTTCATCCCTAAGGCGAGACTAGAACTCACTGTCTCCTAGTGATTGGCTCAAAGTCACCCAACTGGGTTTTCATACCTAAGGCAGGAGTAGAACTCATAGACTCCTGGTGATTGGCCCAAAGTCACCCAGCTGGCTTTCATGTCTAAGGCAGGACTAGAACTCACAGTCTGCTGGTGATTGGCCCAAAGTTACCCAGCCGGCTTCCATGCCTAAAGCGGGACTAGAACTCACAATCTCCTGGTGATTGGCCCAAAGTCACCCAACCAGCTTTCACGCCTAAGGTTCAGTGTATTACATATGTCCCAAAAGCAATTAATTCATTAATAATGGCAAAGCCTGTTACAGAACATAGTGATAATGTTTCATGAGCAATAATCATATTTTATTAAAATAAGTCTACTCTTTTTCAAAACATTATTATTATACAAATCTCAGTCCTATTATTACCGTCAGTTCTATCTTTTTCTAATTAAAAACTGACAAAATAGTTTATAAAAATTACAGTGTCATCAGCTGGAGGCAAAAGAAGCTACAATAAGTCACTTCCTACCACAGGAAGTGCTGGGGAAAGTGGTTTCAGCCCCCTCTTCGTAAGGAAAATCAGAGTGAAATGGGGCTTACAGATGGTCCTCAATTTACAACCATTGGTTTAGTGACTGTTCGACATTGCAATCGCTCTGAAAAAAGCGACGTATGACCATTTTTCACACTTATGACCATTGCAGCATACCCATGGTAACGTGATCAAAATTCAGATGCAACTGACTCATATTTATGACGGTTGCAGTGTCCTGGATTATGTGATCACCTTTTGCAACCTTCTGACAAGCAAAATCAGTGGGGAAGTCAGGTCCACTTAACAACTATGTTGCTAACTTAACAACTGCAGTCATTAACTGTGTAAGAAAGGTCTTAAAATGAGGCAAAACTCAGTTAACAACTGTCCTGCTAAACAACATAAATTTGGGGCTCAATTGTCATAAGTTGAGGACTACTCCTTACAATGTTCCTGCAAGATAGATTAAGCTAGAATAATTTTCTGATCGATCAGAACTGGCTGAATTTAACATATGGGAATGGTGGAAAAGCTGGAGTGGATATTCTCTTAAACCTTAACAGGGTGTATTGAGGCCATTTGGAGTGTCCCACAGTCATGTGACTCTGATTTATGACTTTTTTGCCCAAAATTGGCATTTATTTCTGGTCTCCAATCAAAAACACCCATTGAGTTCAATGGGCTCACTTAACAACCGCCGCATTTGGTTAATGGCCGCATCATCCATTTAATGACCGCCATATTCGCTTAATGACAGCCGCAAAACAGATTATAAAAATCAGGCATGGTCCCTTGCTTGACGAACGGCACGACGTAGAACTGTAATTCCGGGCTACATTCCAATAATAAGTCAAGGATTACCTGTACTTTCCCAAGAAAATCTGAGAAGGTTGCTAGATACGTGGATTTATTGCAGAGAATTAGAAAGCCACCTATGAAGAAGAAGTTCTCCATCCAACACAACTCAGCAGACCTATCATCCCTGAGTCCCAAAGTTTCAATCTTACACTGATGATTATGCTTGGAAGAGTTAACAGTAAATGGAAACCAGGCCTTTAACCGATTAAAAGAGTTGGAAGGGACCTTGTAGGTCATCTAGTCCAATCTCCTGCCCAGATAGGAGACCCTATACCATTTCTGACAAATGGCTGTCCAGTCTCTTCTTGAAAGCTAGTGATGGAGCTCCCACAACTTTTGTTCCATGGGTTGATTCTTTTCACTGTCAGAAAATTTCTCCTTATTTCTAGGTTGAATCTCTCCTTGATCAGTTTCCATCCATTATTCCCTGTCTGGCCTACAGGTGCTTTAGAAACTAGATTGACTCTCTGTGGCAGCCCCTCAAATATTGGAAGACTGCTATCCTGTCTCCCCTGGTCCTCCTCTTCACTAGACTAGCCGTTCCTGCAACCATGCTTCATTGTTTTAGCCTCCAATCTCCTCCAATCTCCTGATTTCCTGGTTGCTCTTCCCTGCACTCTTTCTATCATCCTTTCTTTCTTGGCAAGTTTAAGACTTGTGGACTTCAACTCCCAGAATTCCTGAGCTAACATGACTGGAAGAGACATTCTGGGAGTTGAAGTCCACAAGTCTTACAATGGTCAAGTTTGAAGACCCCTGTTCTAGAGTCTCAACGGTGGTATTCAGCTGGTTCTGACCAGTTTTGGAGAACCGGTAGCGGAAGTTTTGAGTAGTTCAGAGAACCAGCAAATACCACCTCTGACTGGAGATTTTACAGTATCCTTCCCCTGCCAGGCCCACCAAGCCATGCCCACAGAACCGGTAGTAAAAAAAAAATGAATCCCACCACTGGTCTCAACACCTTTTTTATAGGGTGGTCACCATCAAAGTGGATACCAGCCAGAGCATAGAATAATTCAAAGAAGGAGTGGAAGATTGGAAGACGTGGAGGGAGCTGGCCCATAGAATCTGACATGACTGAATGGATATCATCGTATCATCATCATCACCAATATCATCTTCCTTCCACCTTTTTGAGACAACAGCCGGATAACTGTTCCTTTCCTTGAAGGTTTCTGCTGACTCAGTCTTGTTTCCAAAAATGGCTTGCAACTTCTCACCTCTTTCCTTACCTCCCAGGCAGGCTGAAACACCTTCATGCCTAACAATCTTACCTAACAATCATAGGGGACTCTTCGCAGCAAAGGGAGGAGAGTGACAGCAGAGGATATTTTTAACTGCTTCTATGGAGCAAGTTTTTTTTTAATTTTTAACCCACCTTTTTTATATCTATATATGACTCAAGATGGCAAAGAACATACTTCATGCTCCTTTCTCCTCCTATTTTTCCCACAACTGCAATCCTGTGAGTTGAGCTGAGAGAGGGACTGCCCCAAAGCCACCCAGCTGGCTTTCATGCCTAAAGTGGGACTAGAACTCACTTTTTCCTGGTGATTGATCCAAAATCACCCAGCTGGATTTCATGCCTAAGGCGGGACTAGAACTCACAGTCTCCTGGTGATTGGCCCAAAGTCACCCAGCCTGCTTTCATGCCTAAGGCGAGACTAGAACTCACAATCTCTTGGTGATTGGCCCAAAGTCATCGAGTTGACTTTCGTGCCTAAGGCGGGACTAGAATTCACATTTACCTGATGATTGGCCTAAAGTCACCCAGCCGACTTTATGCCTAAAGCGGGACTAGAACTCCCAATTTTCTAAGCCAACACCTTAACCACTATGCCAAACTGGCTTTATTTCTGTTCTGCTAACAAACCAGGGGAAAGGAAAATCCTGACTTCTTGGATCTGGGACTAACGTTCCCATCATCATTTGATAAAGGCCCATAGTATATTGAGCTGCTGGAGATTAGAATTTAAAACTATCTGGAAAGCCACTGAGATCTGTTTGTCCACAAAAACACACACATACAGTGTTTCCCCGAAAATAAGACACTGTCTTATATTTTTTTTGGCTCCCAAAAACATACTAGGTCTTATTTTCGGGGTAGGTCTTATATATTTATGGTGCCAAATAGTAGGTGTGAGTGTGTAGGGGGGGTGTTTCGCGGGTGCATGGTTGCTCCCTGAAAAGTCTTCCTGGAACTGGAGATTTACACTAGGTCTTATTTTCGGGGTAGGTCTTATATTAGGGCAGGTTTAGAAAATAGTGCTAGGTCTTACTTTCGGGGTAGGTCTTATTTTCGGGGAAACACGGTATATACATCCACAAACACACACTATAGATAGTCCTCAGCTTATTCAGCCCACCGTTAGGACTGAAATTTCTGTTAAAAGTTGGGGGTGCATAAAGTGGGTCATTACAGACCTGATTTCTTGACCATTTTTACCAAGGGCATAAATTGAATTGCATGCTCATTAAGTGAATCATGTGGTTGTTAAGCAAATCTGCTTCCTGAGTAGAGTTTGCTTATCGGAAGTCAGATGGGAAGGTCGGAAGTTGTGACCATGTGACTGCAAAATGCTGCAGGCGTCATAAATGCGAGCCATTTGCCAAGCACCTGAATTGTGATCAGATGACTGCAGAGATTTAATTTAATTTAATAATGGGATTTCTATGCTGCCCTATCTCCCGAAGGACTCAGGGCGGCTCACAACAATAAAACAGAAATACAAAATTTAAAAAGCAATTAAACAGGAAACCCCAATTACACATTAAAACATTAAAAACCAACCAACAAATCTAGAAACAATTAAAAAAAAAACCCTTCAGTCCAGGTTGGCCGATCGAAAAAGCCATGTCTTCAGGTTGCGACGGAAGGAACGAAGGTCAGGAGCCACCCGAAGTTCCACAGGTAGTTGGTTCCAAAGGGCAGGCGCACCCACAGAGAAGGCCCTCCCCCTGGGAGTCGCCAGCCAACATTGTCTGGCCAACGGCACCCTGAGGAGACCCTGCCTGTGGGAGCACATAGGACAATGGGACACTGTTGCTGGCAGCAGGTGCTCCCACAAATACCCCGGACCTAAGCCATGAAGGGCTTTATAGATGATTACCAGGACCTTGATAGCGCAACCGTTGTAACTTCAAGAACAGGTTGTAAGTCCTGTCCACCTCACAACTGCATTTTGGGCACTTGGCTACTGGTTGTTTTCAGTATCCTGTGGTCACATGACCATGATTTATGTGGTGTTTTCTTTTCACCAGAAGTGGTGTTTACTTCTGGTTCCAGGCAAAAAACACCAATTGGCTAAAATGGTTTTGCTTGATGAAAACAAAAGGTCTTAGAATCAGTCGTGGTCACACAGTGACCCCTTTTTCAGCATGATTTATGATCGTAATTCTGGGTCTAATTATAGTTGTAAGTTGCGGATTACCTATAGCTGGCATTCCGTACAGGAACATCTGCACCATGTATTTCCAAAGCACCAGAAGGCAGGACAAGAAGAAGCAACAGATGGAAACTAATCAAGGAGAGAACCAACCTAGAACTAAGGAGGAATTTCCTGATAGAACAATTAATCAGTGGAACAACTTGCCTCCAGAGGTTGTGGATGCTCCAATACTTGGAAGTTTTTAAAAAGATGTTGGATAACCATTTGTCTGAAGTGGTGTAGGGTTTCCTGCCTAGGCAGGGGGTTGGACTAGAAGACCTCTAAGGTCCCTTCCAACCCTGTTATTCTGTTACTCTACTTTTTGTACGGGCTAGACTCGAGCGTCCCAGGACCAGGTGGGAGATTCCACAGAAATTTGTGGAGAATAAGAAAGCTAAGGTCCTGTGGGACTGACAGCCAGCCAGGCAGGAAGATAGGCTCAAAATCCAGATGGATCTTGACAGACTAGAACACCGGGCCATATTTAACAAAATGATATTCAGTGTAGAGAAAAGTGAAGTCCTGCACTTAGGCCAGAAAAACCAAAAGTACACATATAGACTGGGTGAAACCAGGCTCAATAGCAGCAACTGTGAGAGGGATCTTGGAGTCTTAGTGGGCAGCCATCTAAATATGAGCCAGCCGTGTGCAGCAGCAGCCAAAAAAGCCAATGCAATGCTAAGTTGCATTAACAGAGGGATTCAATCAAGATCAAGGGAGGTATTAATACCACTCTATAAAGCCTTAGTAAGACCACACCTAGAGTCCTGCATCCAGTTTTGGTCACCACACTATAAAAAAGAGGTTGAGACTCTAGAAAAAGTGCAGAGAAGAGCAACCAGGATGATGAGGGGGTTGGAGGCTAAAACATATGAAGAATGGTTGCAGGAACTGGGCCTGGCTAGTCTAGTGAAGAGAAGGACCAGGGGAGACATGATAGCAGTCTTCCAATATTTGAGGGGCTACCCCAGAGAGGAAGGGGTCAAGCTATTTTCCAAAGCACCCAAAGGCCAGACAAGGAATAATGGATGGAAACTGAACAAGGAGAGATTCAACCTGGAAATAAGGAGAAACTTCCTGACAGTGAGAACAATCAACCAATGGAACAGAAATTGCCCTCGGAAGTTGTGGGAGCGCCATCACTTGAGACTTTCAAGAAGAGATTGGACTCCCATCTGTCAGAAATGGTGTAGGGTCTGCTGCTTGGGCAGGGGGTTGGACTAGATGACCTTCAAGGTCCTTTCCAACTCTGGTTATCTGTTATCTGTTAGGTATTAGCCAATCAACCAGACATTGTGGTAGTAGACAAGGACCTGAAGACAGCAGTGGTGATAGATGTAGCCATGCCAAGTGACAGCAAGGAAGAAGGAATAGGATGAGATGGTGAAGTACCAGGGCTTGAAGGAGGAACTAGAAGAGATGTGGAAAGTCAAGGCCAAAATGGACCTAGTGCTGGGAATTGCACTTAGGGCTGTGACCTCTTTTAAGTTGGGAGTGGGGCTTCAGCAGATTCCAGGAATGAGATCAGAGCTCTCTGTCTGGAAGAGTGCAGGGCCAGGAACAGTTAAGATCCTGCACTGAATCCTCAAACTCCCAGGCCTTTGATAGAAGACCTGAGATGGAAGAAGACACAAACCACTGACAGAGATAAGAAAGGGGTTTTTTTTCCTTAAATATATCCAGAGTTGTAGGGCAGTGTGCAAGCTTACTAAAAATACAAATCATGTTTCAAAAGTAACGCTGTTAAAAAGGAATAAAACAGTTCAGTAATAAACCTGAACAACAGTGAAAAGAACAGCAAAAGCAGACAGGAGCAAAATCTTCAAATCCACATCACTTAAAAGGGGCTTCACTTACACTCACCAAAGGCCCTGGGCGTGATGTTTGCACCCACATGTGCACCCACACATACACACACACCCCAGAATAATGCAAACCACAGTACAGGTAGTCCTCAATTGAGCCCAAAGTTTATGTTGTTAAGTGAGATTTGCCCCATTTTATGACTTTCCTCATTTTATTAAGCAAATCACTGAAGTTATTAAATTAGTAACCCGGTTGTTAAGTGAATCTGGCTTCCCCTATGACTTTGCTTATCAGAAGGTTGCAAAAGGGATCACATGACCCTGGGATACTGCAACCATCATAAATATGAGTCAGTTATCAAGCATCCAAATGAAAAAAAAATCACATGACCCTGGGGATGCTGCAATGGTCATAAGTGTGAAAAATGGCCATAAGTCATTTTTTTCAATGATGTTGTAACTTTGAATTGTCGCTAAGCGAACTGGTCACTAAACTTTGAACTGTGACCACTCAAAAGTTACAATGGCACTGAAAAAAAGTGACTTGTGACCATTTTTCACTCTTATGGCCATTGCAACATCCCCACAGTCATGTGATCAAAATTCAGGCACAACCAATATACAATATAATAGTAAAGATAAGATAATGTAATGATATATTATTATTGAATATAATGATCATAACGGAATGTATGATAACATAAATTAGATTTTGTAAAAGTTAAGTTTTTGCTCGAAAAGGATGATGTGAATTTATAATTATAATCTAATAAGGTGATAATAATAATGCATGGTTGATTTATATAATATGAAGTTTAATTTAAACCAGAAAAGATAGACTGTTGATATTGTACACAAAAGATATGTACCAACCAACACGCTGTATGTAATGAAAAGATGGTTTAATTTGATGTTTTATGTTTGTTTGTGTTAATGTTTGTTGTTAAAATAAATGAAATTTTCAAAAAAAAATAATCAGGCACAATGGCTCGTATTTATGACCGTTGCATTGTCCCTGGGCAATGTGATCACCTTTTGCAAATATCTGACCGGCAAAGACATTGGGGAAGCCAGATTCACTTAACAACCGTGTTACTAACACAACACCTGCAGTGATTTGCTTAACAGTGGTGGAAAGAAAGGTCGTAAAATGGGGCAAAATTCACTTAACAACCACCTCGCTTAGCAACATAACTTTGGAGCTCAATTGTGGTCGTATGCCGAGGACTACCTGTATACGTGATATGTATTCATTCAAAATGGCCCTCCAAATCAGGAGGCAGTTTATCTCTCATTGCCCAGATGGAGAGGATTAAAAACAGGGGAGAAATATTGTATTCAGTATTTCTGGGCTTCCCAGAGATGCACAATCCTGCCCTGCCCTGGAAACAGGAGACGAGGCGAAAGATTTTTGTTCCGCTTGGGTGAGTTTCTTCCCAGGTTACCTTGTGAGGTAGGACGCTGCTGGCTTTTATCAACAGTGGCAGATTGCATTTACTTCTTTGGAAACCATTTAGAAGCCCTTGACTCCAGAGAGGTGTGCAGTTTATTTCCTCCCACTGCATTTCAGGATTGCACCCACCACTTTTCAGAACAGACCTCCAGGGATGGCCTTTCATTTTCTTTTGGGTTTAGATTGGAGACAAGATTTTGTCAGCCGTTTAGCTTCACTCTAAAACAGAAACCTGGGTGGATTGGAGGAAGAAATGTATTTGGAACAACATTTACTCCTTTAAAGGTAAACGGTAAAGGGGATTTTACTCCGCTAGTCGTTGCCAAGACTAGAGGGGGGCGGTGTTCATCTCCGTTTCAAGACCATTGAGCCACTGCTGTCCAAAGACATTGCTGTGGTCATGTGGCCAGGATGAGGTCACAGAGCAGTGTTGCCTTCCCACCAAAGTGGTACCTATTTATCTACTCGCATTTGCATGCTTTGAACTGCTAGGTTGGCAGGAGCTGAGGCAAGGACCGGAGCTTGCCCCGTCACATGGTGCTTGGGTCTCAAACCTGGGTTACTGGCTTTCCAGCTGACAAGCCCAGCGTTGTAACCACTGAGCCACTGTGCCTGCATTTACTCCTTTAAAGCATCTAAATCAGGGGTGTCAAGATGGGTTTCTTTGAGGGCCAGATCAGCATTGTAGTTCTCCATGAGCCAGCTGGGGAGGGGGGGAGACAGGACAGACGCTTCCTGCACCACCACCCCATCCCCTATTTTTGGCCTCTACAGTGGCTGCCCTGCCAGCCAAAATGGGGCATGTGGGTGGTCAGGAGGGCCCCCTGCACCCCGTTTTGGCTGCCAGAAGCCTGTGGGCCGGTCCTTTGCTATTTCCAGGCTGGCCCAGCAGGCCAGATTTAGGCATCCAATGGGCCAATTGGCCTGCGGGCCTTGAGTTTGACACCACTGATCTAAATCCTGCTTTCCAGGCCCAAAGAGTATCAAACTCATAAAACATTCCTATGCTTGTTTTAGTAGTTGCTATAAAAAAAGGGGGGGGGGAAACTGGAAGAGCAGTGCAGCAGTTTGAAATCGAAAGTACATTCCAACTCTTATCTTTAAAAGATTGTAACTAAAATACCAGAGCTTTTGCCCACGAATATATTTAATTGGAGAACTTGAATGATGACACCCAGCCTGTGAACATGCTCAATTGGAGAATCTGGTTTGTGAGACACCCAGGTGGGAGGGGAGGAACAGGGTCATAGGTGACAGTAAATTATGTATGCCAGAGTTGGCTCCATACAGGGCAGTGCCATTATGTCGCCTCTAATAAATCCTTTGAAGTTTCGCTCGAGAACCATGATTTAATTAGGGCGATTGCTGGAATCCTGACAAAGAGTTCACAGGTAGTCCCTGACTTACATTAGAACACTGTGCACTTAGTGGCTGTTCAAAGTTACAACAGCACTGGAAACAGTGACTTACAACCAGTCCTCACACATACAACCATTGCAGCATCTTCACATTTGTGGGTTACAAATTCAGGCACTTGGCAACCCGTATAGTTGTATTTACAATGGCTGCAGCATCCTGGAGTCGTGGGATCACCATTTGCAAACCTTCCCAGCCAGGTTTTCACAAGTAAACTCAATGGAGGAAGCCAGATTTTGCTTAACAACCATATGATTCACTTAACGGCTGCTGTGATTTGCTTATCAACTGTAGTAAAAAAAAAAGTCACAAAATTGGGCGCAACTCGCTTAACCACCAATTTGTTTAATCATGGAAATTATAGTCCCAATTGTAAGTCAATGTTAAGTCAATGGCTATTTGTGTTTACAGCGTTCCTCAATATCAGCAACCTTAAGAGATATAGACTTGATTTCCCAGAATTCCCTAGACAGCATGATGACTGGGGAGTTCTGGGAGTTGAAGCCCACGCTTCTTACAGTTGCCAAGACTGGGAAACATTGGTCTATCATAAAGCTGATCAAAAGATCCTTGCCTTCAGATTTACAACCTAAAAGACATGGTTTTAGAGCAAAAGGTTTTAAGGGAGGAGAAGAAACCAGTGCAGATTGCTTTATAAGTTTATAGAGAGGGTCTTTTGAACAAGAAAAGGCCAAAGAATTCCCCCATAATTAGTGTTCCTGGGAGGCAAAAGAGGTTTCTTCGAACAGGTCTGGGCTCCATGCCTAATGATAAAGGGACAGAATGAATTAATTTTCAGGCAACTGTCGGAATTAAGTGTTCCTGGAATTGGGCTCCATTGGCCGCTATATGGAGCTCATTTATGATGAGGCTATTGCTTTACAGAAGTGCTAATACATAGAATCACAGAGTTGAAATTCACCCCAGAAGTCATCTATTCCAACCCCCTATTTGGATCAGGTAGCATTACAAATAAATGTATAGAACTGTAGAAATCTTGTAAAAGTAAAAGGTAACAGTTCGCCTTGCATATGTGCTAGTCGTTTCTGGCTCTAGGGGGCGCTGCTCATCTCCGTTACAAAGCCGAAGAGCCAGCTGTCCGAAGATGTCTCCGTGGTCGTGTGGCCGGCATGACTAAACGCCGAAGGCACACGGAACGGTGTTACCTTCCCACCAAAGTGGTCCCTATTTTTCTACTTGCATTTTTGCGTGCTTTCGAAATTGCTAGGTTGGCAGAAGCTGGGACAAGTAACAGGAGCTCACTTCGTTACGCAGCACTAGGGATTCGAACCGCCAAACTGCCGACCTTTCTAATCGACAAGCTCAGCGTCTTAGCCACTGAGCCACCGCGTCCCTTAGAAATGTTGTAGAATGGAAGAAATGCCATTCTCTCAGCCTAGTTCACCTTGCAGGGTTGTTGCGAAGTATTTGGTATGTTTGCCTCAGTGAGATAACCAACATATATAAAAGGTGGAATTAAAATATCATAGCAATAATAATAGTAAGGCCATTATTGGGTATGTCTAGTCTTGTGAAAAGAAGGACTAGGGGTAACATGATAGCAGCGTTCCAATATTTGTGGGGCTTCCACAAAGAAGAGGGAGTCAAGCTATTCTCCAGAGCATCTGAAAGCCAGACAAGAAGCAACGGATGGAAACTGATCAAGGAGAGAAGCAACTTAGAATTAAGGAGAAATTTCTTGACAGTGCAATTAAACAGTGGAACGACTTGCCTCCAGAAGTTGTGAATGCTCCAACACTGGAGGTTTTTAAAAAGATGTTGGATAACCATTTGTCTGAAGTGGTGTAGGGTTTCCTGCTTAGGCAGGGGGTTGGACTAGAAGACCTCCAAGGTCCCTTCCAACTCTCTTATTCTGTTGTTGTTATTGAATTATTGTTGTTGTTGGTTAATCTTTAGTGAGAGTCACAACCTTTGGGGCTGGTTGGTAGCTCAACGCCGAGTCCTAACCAAGGACCTAGGAACTGTTCAGGTAGCGTCAGAGGATATAAGCTGTTCCAAGTAGGGTGGTTTTTTGTAGAATCAGGGTATTCAAGTCTGATAATTTCAGGATTTCCAAATAGCGAGGCAGCCCTTTAGGTGTTGCTCCAAGGGCTCCAATTACAATTGGGATAACACACTATTTCTTTTTCCAAATTCACTCAACTTCAATTTGTAAGTCCCGATACTTTGTGATTTTTTTCTTGCTGCGTGTCTACAATTCGTGTATCACCAGGTATTATTAGTAGTAGTAGTAGTATTATACACAAAAATGACAGTATACACAGCAAACGAGATAACTATGTTGGGTTTCATATCACAAATCACTAGTCGAACACTTTCCCAAGTGTTTAGGACTGCGTGATGTATCGGATTATGCGAGCAGATCCCAGTAAGGTTGCCTTCTGCAGCTAACCAGTGGTGATCTTGTCAGTGCCAATTGTTTTTAAGTGCTTGCCTAGGTCTTTAAGCACAGCACCCAGTGTGCGAGTACCACTGGAACTAACTGCACTGGTTTATGCCAGAGTCTCTGCAGTTTGATTCTCAAGTCCTGATATCTGGTGACTTTTTCAAGTTGTACTATTATTATTATTATTATTATTATTATTATTATCATCATCATCATCATCATCATCATCATCATCATCATCATCTCCAACATTTCTCGTGGGGGTTCTTAGTACAAACCCATTTCTTCTTCCTCCCAAACTTGTTCTGTGCTAGAGGTGTGCAAGACGTTTTAGATTCAAAACTTAAATATTTTAAGTTCGAAACATTTTCCCACATGCACGGAACAGCCCAAAGGGCCACTTCATGCTATAAACAGGACTTTGCAAACTTGACATGAGATATTTTTGAACACAAAACGGCTCAGACGCAAAGCGTTTTGCACACCACCCTGCTAATGCATTGCATCTGGGCATTTTTAGTTGTAAAACTCAATGCGTGCTGCTTTTTCATGCATAAGGGGGGAGGGTGGGAAACCCCTCCTGGCACATACCTCCCTGCTGCCGAAGGAGCGTGGCAAACTTCTGTGCTGTTTGGGCTAATCGAATCCAGCGCTGAAGCCCCTTTGCTCCATCCCAACCGGGAACGACTCCGCGGCTTCCCCGTTTCCAGATGTGCTGGATGGCAGCTTCCGGATTGGATAGCTGAGCTCAGGGCTCAGGAAAAGATGGAGGGAGGTGACAAATGGCTGGCGCTTCCAGATGGGGCGGTGTGAGGAATGGGGTGTCGGATGTGACTGGTGCACCCAAGTGAAGAAAAGAGTTATATATATATATATATAAATATATATATTCCAGCGACACAGATATTATTTGAGGTTTTTTTTTTCCTGTGTGTGTGTGAGAGAGAGAGTGTGTATGCTGGAGAGAGAGAATGAATTTAGGGCATGTGAGAAAATATATGGTGATAATTATGCAATAATAATATGCATTTATACAGCTCTTTTATTCCTCGGTTGTAGGATATTCAATAATTAATTGCCTTGACTGCATTCTCATGCTCCACCTTCTGCCACAGATCTTCAAGACAGGAGACAGTTTGTTCTCTCGCCAAGGGCAGAGCTGTGGAGAATCAAATATTGGGCATCTCTGATGCTATTCGAGACAGAACGGTGCTCGGTTGCTTTCTCTAAATCTACCAAACTTCAGCCGGGAACCAGAGAGAGAGAGAAAAAAGAAATCAGGACATTTTCCCCTGACCTCCAAAAAGCTTTCCCAGAATTCCCTCTGACTGGGCTGGGGAAACTCTGAGGAGTTCTTCAATATGACGGCATGTGGAGCCAATTTTAGATCTAAGTAGTCCTCAACTTACAACAGTTCATTTAGTGACAGTTCAAAGTTACAATGGCACTGAAAAAAACTGACTTAACGGCCGTTTTTCACCCTTAAAACAGTTGCAGCATCCCCCTGGTCACGTAATCAGAATTCGGAGGCTTGGCAATTCACATTATGACAGTTGCAGTGTCACAGGGTCACATAATCGCCTTTTGCGACCTTTTGACAAGCAAAGTCAGATTCACTTAACAACCATCTTACTAACTTAGCAACTGCTGTGATTCACTTAACAACTATGGCAAGAAAGGTTGTTAATTGGGGCAAACTCGCTTAAGAAATGTTTCACTTGGCAACAAAAATTTTGGGCTCAATGGGGGCTGAAACTTGAGGACTGCCTGTACCGTACAAGGAATCCTTGACTTATAACCACAATTAGGACCAGACTGTTGGTTGCTAACCAAGGCAGTTGTTAAGCGAGTCACTTCTGATTTTATGAGCTTTCTTACCATGGTGGTTAAGTGAACCATGCAGTCGTTAAGTGAATCAAAGCATCCCACATTGACTTTGCTTGTGGAAAGCTGGCTGGGAAGGTTGCAAATGGTGAAGCCATGCAGGCAGTTGCCAAATTTACAACACTGACATTATTTATGACCGTGGAAATTTCGATCATGTGACCGTGGGGAATGCTTCAACAGTGTTAAGCACACGGACCCATCATAAATCATTTTTTTCTGACCTGTTGTAACTTTGAGTGGTCACTAAATGAATGATTGTAAGTTGAAGGCTATCTGTACTCCCAGTAAGGTATCAAGGCCGTGTTTCCCAACCATGCCAATGTTAAGATATCTGGACTTCAACTCCCATAATTCCCCAGCCAGCATTACAACATTTATTTGTAACATGGTCTGCCCCAAAGAGGGAATTGAAATAGATCAGATCAAGTCCACAAGGCTTGTGGACTTCAACTCCCAGAATTCCCTGGCCAACTATGTTGGCTGGGAATTCTGGGAGTTGAAGTCCACCCATGTTTGAGAAACACTGCATCAGGATAAGTGAGGCTGGATTAGATTATTATTTTGACCCAAGAAACAAAAGCTTCCTTTAAAACAGAGGGCCTCTGGGCCACAAATCATTCCACCAGCTGACCCCACCGCACCCCACCCACTCCTTACCTAGCATGCGTGCCCTCCAACTTGCCTGCATTGTGCCTTCGCCTAATTTTTGGTAAGTTGCTATTTTTCTATTTTTTTCCCCGCCAACCATCAGCTGTTCCAACTATCAGTTGTGCCGGGAGATTTAGATTAGCTAGAAAGCAAGAAATAGTTGGATTTCTTGCTTTCTAGCTAATCTAAAAGCAGAGCTGAACCTTTCTTAGAACTGAAGCGTTTTTTTTCAGTACAGACTCAGGTAGCAGATTGCAGAAAGGTAGATATCTGAGTGAATCTGTGATTCTGTGAGCAACTCAGTCTGCCTGCTTTGCCTGATTTTGGGTAAAAGTTGTTCTCTTTTAATAAAAAAATTCAATATTTACATACATGGTGTGTTGTGAGTTAATTTTGTGAGTTTGCGTGCAAGCAAATTTTATGTGACAGACTCAGGCAGCAGATTGCAGAAAGGTAGAACTCTGAGTGAATCTGTGATTCTGTGAGCAACTCAATCTGGCTGCCTGCTTTGCCTGATTTTGGGTAAAAGTTGCTCTTTTTTTAATAAGAAATTCAATATTTACATAAATATTTACAATATTTACAAACAAGCCACGCCCAGCCAGTCACGTGACCAGCAAGCCATGCCCACCAATTAGGCCACGCCCACAGAACCAGTTGTTAAGAAATTTGAATCCCACCCTGCCATCACCCTTTGCACCCTCAACCTCTTAAAGAACCTTCTCAGCTCTCCTCACTCTAGGTAGTCCTCGACCTACAACCGCAACAGAGCCCACATTGTTTTGTTGCCAAGCGAGACATCTGCTAAGTGAGTTTTGCCCCATTTTACGACCCTTCCTGCTACAATCGTCACGTGAATCACTGTAGCTAAGTTAGTGACACAGCTGTTAAGTGAATCTGGCTTCCCCAGTGGCTTTGCTTGTCAGAAGGTCGCAAAACGGGGATCCCATGACCCCGGGACGCTGCGACCATCATAAATATGAGTCAGTTGCCAAGCAGCTGAATTTTGATCGGGTGGCCATGGAGATGTAAGTGTGAAAAGCAGTCATAACTCGCTTTTATGAGTGCCGTTGTAACTTTGAACAGTTACTAAATGAACTGTTGTAAGTCGAGGACTACCTGTACTGCGCAGACCACTTTAGAGAAGCAAAACGATTCGTCCCTGCACTGAATTGGGGTCTTCCTGAGAGCAGCCGCCATTTTGTTGACTTTTCTTTTTAAACCACAACAACCCTGTGAGGTGGACTGGGCTGAGAGAGTACCGTTTCTTCAGTTCTGCAACATTTCTATGGTTTTATATATTTATTTGCTGCCTACCCCAAATAAGGAATTGGAAAAGATCAGATCAAATCCACAAGACTTGGGACTTCAACTCCCAGAATTCCCTAGCCAGCATGGCTGGCTAGGGAATTCTGAGCTGAAGTCCACACCTCTTCAAGTTGATAATATTAAGAAACACTGCTGTAGTGTGTTCTTCTTGGCTTGGTACAGTGTGAGTTTCCTGGTATGTAAGGATGAATGAATTTCTCAGTTTCATTTCTTGTTGTTTCCCTCTGTCCAGTCTCCATATTCCCTGGCAATTTTCTTAAGCATTTTCATGTACCTTTTTCCTATTGGTATTTTCTTTTCCTACTCAGGTTTTGCCAGCAATTCCAATAATTTAAAGGCTTTGATTTCATATTTATTTACCAGCTCCACTTCGAGCAGGGTAGAATGTCCTCAAAAATGCATTTATATATATATATAAAAACCAACAACCCGCCCCCAATATACAAGTTGGTCTCATGTAACACTTTCAGAGTGCATTTTTCCCTGAGATACACGCTTTCATAAATGTTTTGCTGATGTGTGCAACCTTGCCATCCAGAATCTGGAAAATGTATATCTCAATGGGGAATCTGGTCCCAGTTCACCTATTGATTTGTGAAGTGCAGGCGTAGTAAGTTTGTATTAAATGTTTCGCAAGTGTACATTAAAATATGAACTGAATGCATCCCTGGACATCCTCATATATAACTTAACCTGCTGAGTTTTGATGAATCCAGCTTTTTGGGATGACACGATAGCAATGTTCCAATATCTAAGGGGCTGCCCCAAAGAAGAGGGAGTCAAGCTATTCTCCAAAGCACCTGAAGGCAGAACAAGAAGCAATAAGGATGGAAACTAATCAAGGAGAGAAGCAACTTAGAATTAAGGAGAGATTTCCTGACAATTAATCAATCAGTGGAACAACCTGTCTTCAGAAGTTATGGGTGCTCCAACACTGGAAGTTTTTAAAAAGATGTTGGACAGCCATTGGTCTGAAATGGCATAAGGTCTCCTGCTTCAGGAGAAGGTTGGACTAGAAGATCTCTAAGGTCCCTTCCGACTTGCTATTCTGTTATTCTGGCAAGGCAGTGGGCCCTATTTTAGTTGCCTGATCAATTTTTGATATTTACACTAATACAGGTAGTCTTTGAGTTACAGCAGTTCGTTTAGTGACCGTTCAAAGGCTCTGTTATTCTGGAGAAAGCTAACACACAGGTAGTCCTCAACTTACAACAAGCCACTTACGACCGTTTGCCGTTATGGCAGATACTCCCCCCCAAAAGATACTTACGACTGGTTCTGAAATTCTGATGACTGCCCCCCACATCATGTGACCACATTTTGGGCATTGGCTTACATTTATAGCTGTTTTCCACATCCTGCAATCGTCTGACCACGATTTTGACATTTTTGCTATAACCTGACATTTACTTCCCGTTTACAGCAAAAACACCCCAGAACAAACCATGCACTCAGTACCGTCACTAAGTGAATCATGTGGATGTTAGGTGAATTTGGCTTCCCCCATTGACTTAGCTTGTTGGAAGCCAGCTGGGAAGGTTGCAAATGGTGATTACAGAATATTGACCTGGTGATTCAGAACATCCCATTTCCTTGAGTCGTCTGAAAGACTTAAACCTCTTCAGGTCTAGAAACCTGCTTCTTTTCAAGAGGATGGAAAAGTCATTTAATTCAGGTAGAACCAAGAATGTCCTTCCTTTATTTAGATCAGTGTTTCTCAACCTCAGCAGCTTTGGACTTCAACTCCCAGAATTCCCCAGCCGGCCATGCTTCATTTTGCAAGGTGATCTTTCTTCAGTGCAGATACCCGCAGATTATCCTTGACAGAAGGCAGCCTTTTGAAAGGGATAAAACAGCCAGCTTCCCTTTAGACACGGTTCAGATTTTTGTAATGCACTTTCTCTCTTGTTTTTCCTTGGTAAGCTATCGGAGGGAGCCTTTAAGGGAGGTTAGATGGGTCTCCTTTGGTCAGCCATCCACTGGGAGGAAGATCAGGGACGGTGGAAAAAGAGACAGAAGGTGAATAACAGAATTAAAGAAGAACAGAATTAGAAGAGACCTTAGAGACCTTCCCCCTTTGAGATTAGCGAAGATGTACCCAATATGAGTCCGAATTGCTGGAAATGCAAAAAAAGGAGGGATCATACTTCCACATGTGGTGGTCCTGTACAGAAACACAAAAATATTGGCAGAGAATTAAAGCATGGCTGGAGGAAATAATGAAAGAACAGATCGAATTCAAACCAGAGTTCTTCCTATTAGGGATCCTTAACAAACAATTCCCCAAAAAAGCAAAGTATATAATTTTACATATATTGACAGCAGCTAGATTGGCTTTTGCACAGTGTTGGAAACAACCTCATACGCCACCAGAGGAAATGATTATTCAAAAAATAACAGATTGTGCAGAAATGGATAAATTAACCCTAGCATTAAAAGATAAAGAAACATCAGTGTACTATGAGAGTTGGAACTGCTGGTACGAATGGGTAGACCAAAGATGGGCAATATAACGTTATATAGAAGAGGACAATTTATAATGGTAGTGGTAATCATATACTCGTATTAAGGATTATTAGTGAATATGACATAAAATAAGGATAGAAATAATAACCCACAGACTGTCGAGGACGAAAGTGTTTTTAATCATTTTTTGATTTTTTCTTTATTCTTATTGCTTTTTTTTTCTTTTTATCTTCTTCTTTACTGCTTTATTCTGTTTCTCTTCTTCCTTTCTACATTTGTGTATGTATTGTTTGTTTATTTTAATTGTAAAATTAATAAAGTCTTTTTTTTTTAAAGAGACCTAGTCAAGGAGACCCTATACCAGGGGTCGCCAACCTTTTGGACCTCAGGGATCACCAAACTCATAATTTTAAATCCCGCAGACCACTAATATCAATTTTGACTGACGGTGGCTTGCTGACATTTTCCCAGGGTCTCTGCAGAAAGCAGCAGAGACCCTGGGAAAATCCCAAAAATTCCCTACCCCATTTTCCTACCGATCGATCATTCTTTATTTGGGATCGCAGGATACCATCTCCAGCTCCATTTTCAGCGGGAGAGAGTGAGAGAGAGAGACTTTTGGCTTCATGCAAGGAAAGCAGCAGAAGCAGCAGAAGTCTTTCTCTCCCAAACTCCACCAAAATGAGTCTTTGTGAGACTTGTCATGCCAGCCAGCCTCTTGGAGCAGGATGCCTTGCAGGGTCCCAAAGACTCATTTCTGGCGGAGTTTGGGGGAGAGAAAGAAAGACTTTGCTGCTTTCCTTGTGCAGCCAAAAGCAGAAGAAGAAAGGTGGAAAGAACCAGCCTGGTGGCCAGGCGAGGTGCATGGGGCGACTGGGGCAAGTTCCCCATCCGCCCTTTCCACCTCCCCTCACTCTCGTGTTGTTGCAATGCAAGCAAGCAAACCTTGTGTTCCCACAGGCCATGTGGGTGGTGCAGCCTTGTGTTCCTGTGCAGCCTGGATTAATTTCTTTGGGGGTGCTTTGGGGTGACATTTCTCTGCAGACCACCAAAATTTTCTCACGGACTACCAGTGGTCCCCGGCCCACTGGTTGGCGACCACTGTCCTATACCATTTTGGACAAATGGCTGCCCAATCTCAAAAACCTCCAGTGATAAGAGCACCCACGACTTCTAGAGGCAAGCCATTCCACTGATTAATTGCTCTCACTGTCAGAAAATTTATTTTTATTTCTAGGGTGCTTCTCTCGTGGATTAGTTTCTATCCACTACTTCTTGTTCTGCCTTCAGGTGCTTTGGAGAATAGGTTGACCCCCACCCCCACTCCTATCTGTGACAATCCCTTAAAATGGACAACCATTTAAATAGGAGCCAGCCCTGTGCAGCAGCTGCCAAAAAAGCCAACAGACTGCTAGGCTGCATAAACAGAGGGATGAAATCAAGATCACGTGAAGTGTTAATAAACTTTATAATGCCTTGATAAGGCCACACGTGGAATATTTGCATTAGGTTTTGGTCACCATGATGTAAAAAAGATGTTAAGAGTCTAGAAAGAGTGCAGAGAAGAGCAAAAAAGATGATAAGGGGACCAGAGGCTAAAACATATGAAGAACAGTTGCAGGAACTGGGTACGTTTAGTCTAATGAAAAGAAGGACCAGGGGAGACATGATAGCAGTCTTCCAATATCTCAGGGGCTGCCACAAAGAAGAGGGAGTCAAGCTATTTTCCAAAGCACCTGAAGGCCAGACAAGAAGCCATGGGTGGAAACCAGTGAAGGAAAGAAGCAACCTAGAACTAAGGAGAAATTTCCTGACAGTTAGAACAATTAATCAGTGGAACAACTTGCCTCCAGAAGTTGTGAATGCTCCAATACTTGGAAGTTTTTAAAAAAGATGTTGGATAACCATTTGTCTGAAGTGGTGTAGGGTTTCCTGCCTAGGCAGGGGGTTGGACTAGAAGACCTCCAAGGTCCCTTCCAACTCTTCTAAATATTGGACCACTGCTTTCATGTCACCTCTAGTCGTCCTCTTTATTAGACTAGATCTACCCAATTCCTTCAATCATTCATCGTATGTTTTAGCCTCCAGTCCCCTAATCATTTTTGTTGATCTTTTCTTCGCTCTTTCTATCTAGACTCTCAACATCTTTGTGATATCACGCCGATCAAAAGTGGATGCAAAATTGTCAGCAAGACAGAGAATGTCTCACTGGTCTACTTTTCTCCAAGTTGAGCACAAAACCCATCGATGGGAACAGCCCTAAGATAAGTGAGCCTCTGATCGCGTTACAGATAGTCCGCATTCAGCAACTGCTCAAAATGTATGTTAGCACGTAACGAGTGGGAATTATGACAGGTCCTCATAATTACCGTTTCCCAGCTTCCAACAAAGTCAGTGGGGAAGCTGACATGAAAGCCACATTGGACTGCACGTGACAATTGTGTTTAATGTCTCCGGATTCACTTAACGATGGAAACCTGAGACTGCCAGAACTGCTGTTGCTAAGTGGCCCAGCGACTTGATCTTGTGCTTAGCAACGGCATCACTTAGCGATGGAAATTCCAGTCCCAATTAACGTCATTAAGTGAAGACTGCCTGCACTCGCAGCCATTCACAGCCATCTCTCCCACTGAAAATCTGTGGAGCGGTGATTATATTTTTAAAGAATTAACCAGCTTCTGTTACAATTGCAAAGGCTGTGGAAAAGTTCAGTCTTCTACCCAAAGCCAGACTGTTGTTTCAGCGTCATTCTTATTCATTGTATTAGATTTTTATCCTGCCTTTTTGTAAGTAACTCAAGGCAGTAAATAAATCTAATACGCTTTGCCTTTCTCTTCCTATTTTCCCTAAAATGACAAGCGTATGAGTGAATTGGGCTGAGAGGAACTGGCCCAAAATCAATCAGTTGGCTTTCACACCTCAGGTGGGACTCACAGCCTTCTGGGTTTTTGTTTATCCGTGTCAGAAGCATCCTAGTTAAAGCAATGTATCCTATATGGCATAGAATTTAAAATAGAAGATTAAAATGTGTACAAAATAAACAGATCTTGTCCCAAAAACTAGCAACATTAATTACGTTCTGTCGTGTGGCCGTGAGGTCCTCAGTTGTACAGTGATCGGAACACAAAGGGCAGGTTGCCTGCATGTCACCACAATCGCAAAGAGCAAAAGCCACCGGAGAGACAGGATCCCATCTCCCGCATTGTGAAGTGCGCAAGTGAAAAAGTTCACTCAATCAATTCTAATTTCACTAGCTTTTTTTTTTCTTGAGAAGTTGGAATTGATTGAGTGAAACGCGATTGGAGCTGGGCTGGGGCGACTGCGTGCCCACAGAGTTTGCATGCTACATCTGGCATGTGTGCCACAGGTTCACCATCATGGCCATACAGTTTGCAAGGAAGTATCTTCTTTCCTGTTCTATTTTTTTAAAAAGTCCAGTTCTTTTTCCATACTTTGTATAAATTCCTTATCTTACATGATGGGGGGGAGGGTTTTTAAATGGGTTAATTGTTTTTAGTTTACGATTATGAGATTCCCTGGGTTTAATTTATTTTTAACATTTGTATTGTATGTTCTTTAGTATTGTAAGCCGCCCTGAGTCCTTCAGGAGATAGGGTGGCATATAAATCTCATAATTAAATTAAATTAAATTAAATGTGTTAAAGAGTGTCTCTGGATCTTGTGCGCAGTCTATTCAACGATTTCCATACTTTCCAGCTTTCGTCAGGCCTAGGTGGCAGCTCCTTGGTTGGTCGCATCCAGTGTTGGTTCTTTGTAGCTTTCCAGAGGTCCACTCTGCTTTCAAATTCTTCCGTCGACCTAAGGAAGTTTTTCCTGGATTTTTGTCTCTGAAGAGCTGGTTAAAGGCCATAGAGAGGGTGTTGTCTAAATCAGGAGTTTCCAACCTTGGCAACATTAAGACGTGTGGACTTCAACTCCCAGAATTCCCCCTCCCAGCGAGGAATTCTGGGAATTGAGGTCCACATGTCTTAAAGTTGCCAAGTTTGGAGACCCCTGGTGCAGGGGTGGGATTCAAATTTTTTAACCACCGGTTCTGTGGGCATGGCTTAGGTGGTGGGCGTGGCTTGGTGGTGATATGACTGGGTGGACATGGCTTGGTGGTCATGTTATTGGCTGGATGTGGCCAACTCAATATCACTCACATCGAGACACGCATCTCCTCGCCTGGCCTCTCAAGACTGTGGGGATGCTGCAACAGTCGTAAGTGTGAAAAATGGTCATACGTCAGTTTTTTCAGTGCCATTGTAGCTTTGAATAGTCACTCCACACAAGCAAAGTACCAGCAAAGGAGGGGAAAAAAACCCCAGAGAAGTTCCTGAGATAGGAAGTCTAGTCCTGCCAAGAATGTAATAAGGGTTAATGGAGAGGCAGTTTCTGTAAGCAACACCAGAATGTTTCCTTCCTGCCTTCCTTACAAGATTAGGCCAGTAATTTCTTCTAACAACGGGTTCTCCGAACTGCTTAGAATGGTAACAACCGGTTCTAGAGAATAGGTGCAAACTGGTAGAATCCCACCCCTGCCCTGGTCTAAATATCGATGATTTGAGTCTCTGTATGCGGCTGCTTCTCTGGGAACAGCAGTCGTGACAGTGCTGGCTAACTGGTTGATCTTATCTAGTCTCCTGGTGATTGGCCCAAAGTCACCTCGCCGACTTTCATGCTTAAGGCAGGGCCAGAACTTGCTGCCTCCTAGTTTCTCAGCCAGCACCTTTACCACTACACTGAACTGGCTCTAATGAGCTTAAGCCTGTGTGGATTTTACTATTTATGTTCCACAGATAATCCTCACCTTAGGATCACAAATTGGGATCAGAATTTCCATTGCTAAGCAGGGCAGTTGTTAAGTGAATCTCATCTGATTTTAAAACCTTTTTTTGCCACAGTTGTTAAATGAATCAATGCAATTCAATGAGTCACATGGGTGCTAAACAAATCCCTATTGATTTTGCTTGATGGAAGCTGTCTGAGAAAGTCACAAATGACCCCCAGGATGCTACAACTATCATAAATACATGCCTGTGGCCAAGTGTCCGAATTTTGATCACATGAGCCTGGGGGAAGCTGCCATGGTGGTAAGTGCAGGGTTGTTGTAACTTTGAACAGTCACTAAATGGTTGTAAATCAAGGACTACCTGTACACCTATAGCATCTGGCTTAACAGAACACACCAATCAAAATGGTGTTTGTAGGTTGAGGTTCGGTTGACTGTGTTGTGTGAACAAGAACATTTTAAGACTTCCTAGAATGTATTGCTTCAGGCCTTGCCTGTTCTGGGCACGCAGCAACTCTGTTGTGTTCATTCAGGGTTGAGCCTTCTGTCTCGAATCTAGAATAACAGAGTTGGAAGGGACCTTGGAGGTCTTCTAGTCCAACCCACTGCTTAGGCAGGAAACTCTACACCACTTCAGACAAATGGTTATCCAACCTCTTCTTCAAAACTTCCAGTGTGTGATGACCCGTAGTCTCTCAAAATCACCCAAAACCCAAAACATGAATTAAAGTCCGGCAATTGCCTTCAACTTAACTGTTTTATTAGTCACAGTTTAAAGTCCCAAAAATAAATAATGAGACAAAAGGAAAACAAGAACCGTATTGGTGAGAGTTCCAAAATCAAACCAAGATAAGTAATCATACGTTCCAAGCAGATAACCAGGGAAAGTCCTTGGGAAGAACGCCAACAAATATAAACCTCTTTCAAAGGAAACACTAAGTTTGACTCCAGCAATTCTGCATATGTTACAAACTTATATACATAGCTCCCAGCTGTAAGCCCTGAAGAGGATCATGGCCCTCTCCTCCCGAGTAGACCACACTTTTTCCTGATCCTCTCCTCCCTGCGTGCCCTGGGATGGATAAGGGATGGGCTTGGATCCTCTTCTGATTGCTCAGCCGGCCTCTGCCCTTCCCCAGCCTCCTCCACCACCTCTGGAGCCACACTCCCACTCCCTGTTGGCTGTTCCTCCTCTTCCTCAGCGTCAGTCTCCACCAGGGGCATGACACTGTGTTGGAGCATTCACAATTTCTGGAGGCAGCTTGTTCCACTGATTAGTTGTTCTCACTGTCAGGAAATTCCTCCTTAGTTCTAGGTTGCTTCTCTCCTTGATTAGTTTCCACCCATTGCTTCTTGTCCTGCCCTCAGGGGCTTTGGAGAATAGCTTGACTCCCTCTTGTTTGTGAGAACCCCTGAGATATTGGGAACAGTGCTATCATGTCTCTCCTAGACCTTCTTTTCATTAAACTAGACATACCCAATTCCAGCAACGGTTCTTCGTACGTTTTAGCCTCCAGTCCCCTCATCCTCTTTGTTGCTCTTCTCTGCACCCTTACTAGAGCCTCAACATCTTTTCTACATCTTGGCGACCAAAACTGGATGCAGCTTTACCAAGGCATTATAAAGTGGTCTTGTATGGCTGCAGCTTTGAATGTTTGACATGTGAAAGAAAGAAAGTGAACAAACTGCCTTTCCTCCCCCCCTTTTTTGTTCTTTCTTGACAAACACGCAACTCCAGAGTGCTCACTGCAAGCATCTTGTAAATAGGTGCACAACCCTATTGGAATTAGCCTTACTGTCGTTGGGGAGAGTCCTTTCAATGACATTCTGCTTTCCCTTCAAATTTTGTTCCCGTTCTTAAAGGGCCTTGGTGGTGCAGGCTGTTAATAGCCTAGCACTTAGTTCCAGCTGCCTGTAATTATTGCAGGCTCGAATCCCACCTGGCTCAAGGTTGACTCAGCCTTCCATCCTCTCAGGGTAGGTAAATTGAGGACCCAAGATTGTTGGGGGCAATAAGCTGACTTTGTAAAAAATGCCGCTTAGTAATAAGCAGGCATATACAATGGAATGAAGGCTATTGCTGAGCGCATTGGGTTGTATCCCAAAAACTGTAAGCCGCCCTGAGTCTCCGGAGAAGGGCGGCATATAAATATGAATTTTAAAAAAAATTTGAAAACCCTGGCAGATGTTTAGTGGACCGGCTCCCCCAGGATGTTGGTGGCACCTACATATTCCATGGAACCGGCCCTCTTGATTCCTAATTCCCCCCCTACACACACACATACACAGACACACCTCATTGTGTCTTTTCACACAAGTTTAGTTTAGTTTATTTGGACTTATAAGCCGCCCTCTCTCCCGAAGGACTCAGGGCGGCGTACATAGAAAACGAACAATACAAAAATTAAAACAATTAAAAAAGATTAAATTACAGCCAAATAAACATTCCAAATTTAAACCCTGATCCCCTGTCAGTCCAGGCCGGATTGTGAAAATAACCATGTTTTAAGGTCACGGCGGAAGGAGCGGAGATCAGGGGCCAGGCGCAATTCCAGGGGTAACTGGTTGCAGAGGGTGGGTGCTCCCACAGAGAAGGCCCTCCCCCTAGGGATCGCTAACCTACAGTGTTTAGCTGACGGTACCCCCAGGAGGCCCCGTCTGTGGGAGCGCACTGGGCGATTGGTGTTTGTCGACGGCAGGAGACATTCTTGCAAGTACCCCGGACACAAGCCATGTAGGGCTTTATAGGTTGTTACCAGCACCTGAAGTTGTTAGGTTCCCCCCTCTGTTCTATGTCCCCCCCCCAAAAAGATCCAGGTCAGATCTGTCTCCTTCCCTCCCGCTGCCGTCAGCAAAATTTTGCTACCCCACCCCACCAGAAAAACCGGAACATAAACCTGCCGGCTTGTTGGTCACTTTTATTCATTTTCATTTATCAAGCCGAGCTGCCAAGGCTGGTATTTTGTGCAGTCACTGCTGCAACAGAAGTAGATGCAGGGGAAGGGGGATGCCAACCCGGCTATCGTTGCCCACCCTCGTGTGGTAGATCTGCCTCCCTTGTCTAAAACGTTGCAACGGAAACGAAGCCAGGAGGGGAGAGAGGGAGACATGCAGACAGACATGCGAGGTGAGCATTGCTTACTCAGCACAACTGGACGCCTAACTTATTTCTTCAGAACAGCATAGAGCCATGCATTCAGAGTTTGTGCAGAACTCCCTTTTCTGCTTCTAAATCAGGGATCTCAAACTCAATTTCGTGGAGGGCTGCATCAGGGTTGTGTTTGACCACGGAGGGCAGAGAGGGTATGGTCAGGATGGGCAGGGGCAGCTCGACGTCATTCGTGTCGGGGGCGCCTGTGGTGGCCCGAGCACTCTGCCAGACAAAACAGGCTCCCAAGCTCCATTTTCAGCTGCGATGGCCTCCTGCAACCCTCTGCCAGCAAACCGACCTCCGTTTCCACCGTCAGAGGCAAAGCACGCAGAGGTGGTATTCAGCAGGTTCTGACCAGTTCTGGAGAACTGGTAGCAGAAATTTTGAGTAGTTTGGAGAACTGGCAAATCCCACCTCTGACTGGAGATTTTACAACGTCCTTCCCCTGCCACGCCCACCAAGCCACACCCACAGAACCCGTAGTAAAAACATTTGAGTCCCACCACTGGGAAGGAGGAAAGACAAAGAAAAAAGAAGGATAGATTGGAAGAGAGCCAGGAAGGGAAAAGAAGGAAAAAGAAGAAAGGAAAATGAAGAGGGAAGGGGAAGGGGAAGGAAGGGGAAGGAAGGAAGGAAGGAAGGAAGGAAGGAAGGAAGGAAGGGAGATAGATTATAATGTGAGGGAGGGTCTCAGGCAGAGGTGGTATTCAGCAGGTTCTGACCAGTTCTGGAGAACTGGGAGCAGAAATTTAGTTCAGAGAACTGGCAAATCCCTCCTCTGACTGGCCCTGCCCCCATCCATTCTCCACCTCCAGAGTCACAGCTGATCGGCTGGGTCTTCTTTGGTTGCCCTGCACAGGAGAACGGAGCTGGAAAACAGGTTAGTGGGGTGGGGAGGGAATGGGGATTTTGCAGCATCCTTCCCCTGCCACACCCACCAAGCCACACCCACAGAACTGGTAGTGAAAACATTTGAATCCCACCACTGCACCACGGGCTGGTCTTTCACTGTTTCCAGGGCGAGATCTAAGCACCCACCCCGTGGGCCCAGATGCAGCCCACAGGCCTTGAGTTTGACACCCCTGTTCTAAATGTTCCTACAGGTTGTGTCGCCTTACAACCGGTCACTTAATGTCCATTCCAAGTTACGACCAACCCCCAAAAAGAGGACTTATGATCCGGATCCAAAGATCCTATGACTGTGTTGCCCTCCACCCGCATGATTACGTGACTGATTTTCTAGGCCCGCAGCAACAGTGCAGTATTTACAATCGTTTGCGGCATCCTGCGGTCGTGTGAACACATTTTGCCACAGTTCTGCTGAAAACTGGCATTACACAGGTAAGTCCTTGATTTATGACATTGGTTCAGAGAATTCTGCCCCATTTTACGACCTTTCTTGCTGTTGTTAAGCGAATCGCTACAGTTGTTAAGTTAGTAATACGGTGCGGCATCCCCCTCCGGTCACATGACTTACATTCAGATGCTTTTCAACTGACTCACATTTATGACGGTTGCAGCGCCCAGGGTCCTGTGACCCCCATTTTGTGACAAGTCAAGACATGGTGTATCTCCTGCTTGGGCAGGGGGTTGGAGTAGATGACCTACAAGGTCCCTTTCCAATTCTGATTATCTGTTAAGTGGGGAAAGCCAGGTTCACTGAACAAAAGTTACGAACAAAAATTAGTAACAAGGCTACTAATCGGAGAACTGCGGTGGTTTCATTTAACAACTGTGGCGAGAAAAGTCGTAAAACAGGGCAAAACTGGCTTAACACCTATCTCACTGAGCAACCTAAATTTTGGGCTCAGTTGTGGCCGTACATCGAGGACTATCTGTATTTGCAACCAGAGAGGACAAGCATTTTAGCCGCATCCCTCAGAAGAAGCATCGTGGCTGTTTTCAAACCGAGGTCCTTCCCGGTGTGGTGCAATCCTTCTCATCTCCATTTCCTATAATGAGTCCTCATTTTTGATGAGGAAAATAATAATATTAAAAAAAACCCCACCATTTTATCCCTGCATTGTTCTTTTCTCCTCGACCCCAGTACTGCTTTTCCTTGATCCTTCCCCAATTTTCTTCCTTTGTAACAATGCTTCCACACACACACACACACCTTAATTATGCCAGATTCTGAAATCTCCAATCTTTTGCACCCCAGGGGGGGCGGGGTAAGGACTCTGGATTGGTTGCTTAGAGGCGTAATTTACACTTTTTCTGTCCTGGCTTCAATCAATCTGGCTGTACACACACACACACACACACACAGAGGCACGTGCAACCCAACAGCTTTGCTTTAAACAAGAAAGAAAAAAACATCTCATTTTTTTTATCAAGGTGAAAGGCTTGTTAAAATAAAAAAAAATGGCAGTTGCCCCCCCCCCTCCCACTAACACAACACAAAACAGAGAAATCAAAATTATTGGGAGGAGGATAGAAGGAGGTGCGGGGAATTAAACCAAACAGCTTCAAGAACCGTCTTCACATCTGCACCAGTAGGAGAAAGAAAAAAAAAATACTGTCCTTTTAAAAGGAGAAGTGAGGGTTTTTATTTTATTTATTCATTCAGTAAACAGGGCGAACTAACAATAATTAAAAAGGAACATGTAAATTAGTAAATAACGCAAAACAGATGTTTTTAAGTTTGCACTCATCTACGGTTTGTTTAAACTTGGTTTATTAACAAGGCACCCAATTTGCAAGACAGGATAGGGTCCAAATACAGAAGCAATGCTGTGACATAATTTCCATGGTCAAGAGGTAGAAGACGCCAGCGGCGGATGAAACGGATAAAGAGATCTTCTAGAGCAGGGGTGGCGAACAAGTTTGACACAAAGAGACGCAATTTTAAACTGTGCGAGTCAGAGAGCCACACCACGCTCGCTGGCTCGTGCAGTTGTTTCCGAGGGATGGGAGACGGGATGACGCAGCCGGGGGCGGGACTACGCGCTCGGAAATCTCTCCTCAGAGATCCCTCCTCAGAAGCAGCATAACAAAATCCAAACGTGGCAAAGAGCCACAGTATACAAAATAATATAATATAATAATAATATAATAATAATATAAGAGGCAAAGAGCCGCATTCATTTTGGCCGGAAGCCGCATGCGGCTCGAGAGCCGCGTGTTCGCCACCCCTGTTCTAGAGAGTCAGTTGGATGTAGTGGTTAAGGCAGCAAGCTAGAAATTGGGCGGCTGCGACTTCTAGCCCTGACTTTTGACATCAAAAACTGCCTGGGTGACTTTGGGTCAATCACCAGGAGATGGTGAGTTCTAGTTCTGCTTTAGTTATGAAAACCAGCTGGGTGACTTTGGGCCAATCACACAGAGACATTGAGTTCTAGTCCCGCCTTAGGCGTGAAAGCAGGCTGGGTGACTTTGGGCCAATCAGCAGGAGAGAAACCTTGCCCACTTTATGACCTTTCTTGCCACAGTTGTTAAGTGAACCACAGCAGTGGTTAAGTTGGTGACACTGTTGTTAACTGAATCTGCAGTCATCATAACTATGAGTCAGTTGCCAGGCATCTGGGATGTGATCGGGTGGTCATGGGGATCCTGCAATGGTGGCTTTTGTGAAAAATAGTCGTAAGTCACTTTTTCAGTGCCATTGCAAATGGTCACTAAACAAAGGGTTGTAAATTGAGGACTACCTGTATTTGGAGATTTATTTTCTACCAAAAACTGCCCCATAGATCCCAAGTGGAGTGGGCTGAATTTGACCTCCCCAAGGCCAGATCAAGCATGCCCGTAGGCCAGGAATGAATAACAGAATAACAGAGTTGGAAGGGACCTTAGAGATCTTCTAGTCCATCCCCCAGCTCAAACAGGAGACCTTACACCATTTCAGACAAATGGTCACCCAGTCTCTTCTTAAAAACCTCCACTGTTGGGGCACCCACAACTTCTGGAGGCAAGTTGTTCTACAGGTTGATAGTCCTCACTGTTAGGAAGTTTCTTCTTAATTCCAGGTTGCTTCTTTCTTTGACCAGTTTCCAACCATTATTTCTTGTCCTGCCCTCTGATGCTTTTGAAAATAATTTGACCCCCCCTCTTCTTTGTGGCAGCCCCTCAAATACTGGAATACTGCTATCACGTCACCCCCTAATTGACTGGTCTCAATTCATCTTTCTCCTTAGTTCCAGATTGGTTCTTTCCTTGTTTAGTTTCCATCCGTTGCTGCTTGTTCTGCCTTCAGGTGCTTTGGAGAATAGGTGTGATGAGCCGGGGCGTGGCGCAAAGGCAACACAGTCAAATAAGCAAGAAGGGTCCCTTTATTATCTCCAACTTCGCCCCCAGTGACCAGGTTACCGGCTTCGGCTGCAGAAAAACTCTCCCAGGAACAGCCTTTGACTGTAGAAAATTCAGTCCAAAACAAGGTACACACAAACTGTAACTTAAAATCCTAACACACCAAACTGAAGTAATTAACTTGATAGGGCAGGAGAAAGACTTTCAGACTTGAAAGCACGGCAACACTCACACAGCTGGGAAGACACCAGGAACACAGACAAGCCACAATGACACCAGATAAATTCACGATTTGCTCCCAACCACTTGCTGCGCGCAGCTTCCTTTTTTATACACTGTGTTCCCAGCTGCAGCTAATGAAGGGAATCAAGGCCTTTTCCTCCTGTAAGCCATGCAACTCACCTTGCTCCCTTCTCCATTCTTCCCTACGTGCCCTAGGATGAAGAGGGGGTGGGCTTGGGCCTTCCTCTGAATTCCCTCTCCCTTGCTCTACCTCTCCCCTCCTCTGCCCAGCCAGACTTTGCCCTTCCCCAGTTTCTTCCACAGCCAACGTAGCCACACTCCCACTCCCTGTCAGCTGCTTGGCCTCCCACTCCAAATCAGATTCCGATAGGGGCATGACAATAGGTTGACCCTCTCTTCCTTGTGCCAAACCCCTTAAATATTGGAACACTGCTATCATATTACCCCAGCCTTTCTTTTCATTAAACTAGACATACCCTAGACTTACTTGCACTGTTGGGAAGTAAATAGAATAGAACAGAGATGGAAGGGACCTTGGAGGTCTTCTAGTTCAGCCCCCTGCTCAAGCAGGAGACCCTATACCATTTCAGACAAGTGGCTATTCAGTCTCTTCTTAAAAACTCCCACAACTTCTGGAGGCAAACTGTTCCACTGGTTAATTGTTCTCACTGTTAGGTAATTTCTCCTTAGTTCTAGGTTGCTTCTCTCCCTGATTAGTTTCCCTCCATTGCTTCTTTTGCAAAGAAACAAAAAAAATCTGTGACTTGCATAGTTTTTAAGGGAAGATTGCCAGATTGGCAGCCCCGGCTTGGAGAAGCTCTGCGTTGAGAGCGTGGCGGGTCACGAGAGGTCAGGAAGGAAGGGCGGTGGTCAAAACCTGCCCACCAAAGAGAAAGAGAGTCAGTTGGTGGGAGGTGATTTAGGTCAGGTCAAGGAGAGGGCCAGAGGGACATGTGGGGCCGGTGTGCATGGAAGGAAGACATGGGGAGAACTGGCATAGCTCAGGAGCCAAGTTGCCACCGGCAGGCAGAGAGGATAGGAGAAAACAAACTTGAAAGGCGAGAACAAGATTTAAAAGTGAAATCTGATGGATGCTACAAGACCAAGATGGGGCGATGGAGTGTCAAAACTTTCAAAAATGGAGCACGGAAGCTTTTAAATATGAAGGATGGATTCTGGTCTGTCCAGGCATTGTGCGCCCGAAAGAAAAGGCAGAAACCTGCACCTGACTCTCCACAAATTTTGGAGGGGGGTACGGCCTCTTTTTGGGGGGAAATACTTTAGGTCAGGGGTCCCCAACCTCCAGTCCGTGGATCAGCACCAGGCCAAGGCATGCCAAAAAAACAGGGACCCCACTGGATGGGAATGGTGTGAGTTATCGCTCTGATATTTCTGGAGTATTTTGAGACTTGCTGAACGCATTCTACTTTTCCAATCCCCTCTAATGCAATCTGTGCGAAGGGATAGAAATTTTTTTAAATGAGCAAAGATAATCCTAATAGTAATAGGTGCCTTGGGTGCAATCCTAAAATGTCTGGAGCATCACTTGAACGCCGTCGGCATTGACAAAAATCTCCAGTCAATTGCAAAAGGCGGCTTTGCTTGGAACAGCTTAAATAGCAATAGCACTTAGACTTCTATACCGTTTCACAATGCTTTTTCAGCCCTCCCTGAGCGGTTTACAGAGTCGGCCTATTGCCCCCCAACAATCTGGGTCCTTATTTCACCCACCTCATAAAGGGTTGGAAGGCTATGTCAACTTTGAGCCGGTCTGCAATACTGCATTCTAACCACTGTGCCACCTTGGCAATACCATTAACACCATCAAGCAACAACCTGTCAATCCCAGAGAAGGACTCAATAGGTGGATAATAATACCAAATTCAGTCTAAACATCTGGCTGACTGAGCAACCAATCATAATCATAGTAAAGCTGAGTCGGACAGTTTGGATGGAAAAACAAGAAAACAGATGACTGTTCACTATGCTTTAATTACATCCCTGTGGTGATATTGATAGGTTATATTGCCCTGCATAAATGGAGGCAGAAAGTTACTTTAAGTCAAACCGTCGAAGAAGAAAAGTGTGCATTGGCTGATTATGTTTAAAAAAGCCAGGAAGAAACATTGGAGCAAGTTTAAAGTTGGAAGTGTTTTTTCTCCAGTTGTCTATCAGGGCAACCTGGTCTACCCAGTTATGGGATGGAGCATACTGCTGCTTCCGTTTTCACCTTTCAGCCCCAATCCAGGGGCCTTCGCAGGCAGTCGCTTTCACAACAAACTTTTTTGTGTTAAATAGACCAGGTCGCCCTGATAGACTGGTCCCACTGGAGCAGAAACATTTAATCTCTCCCTGGTATAGCCAACAAAACAAGGAGAACCCCTGGTTTAGAGGTTAGTACATCTACCTAATATGTAAGCAGCCCAGGTTCGAATCCCAGAAGGGTATGGCTAGCTGATAAGAGCTAAAAAGCTTGAAATAGATCTGTACTAGTCTCCCTTTATTTCTTTGTCGGTAAAGCATAAATTTAAATTTAAAAATTGGAACTTACTAAATGCACAGGAAACAAAAGGTGAATTTTGAAATAGTAACATAGAATGCTGCAAGAAAAAGTGTTACACGGTCAATTTCTACTAAAGATCCAGGGGAAAGGGGATAAAGATAGATAAAATCCGGCAATCAGAACGTTAAAGAAAAAGAAACTGAAGGTTTAATTTTGGCTATGAATGAACAAGCTATTCCAACAGATGCAGTCAAGGCCACAACTGAAAAATCATGAAATGATTCAAATTGCAGATTGAGCCAAGAGACAGAAGAAACAGTAGATCGCTTGGGCAAGAAGATTGCACAAACTGATTACAGGTAGTTTTCAACTTAACAACCACAATTGAGCCCAAAAATTCTGTTGCTAAGTGAAACATTCGTTAAGTGAGTTTTGCCCCCATTTTATGACTTTTCTTACCACAGTTGCTAAGTGAATCACTGCAGTTGGTCAATTAGTAACATGGTTGTTAAGTGAATCTGGCTTCCCTGTTGTATGATCACGTGACCCCAGAACACTGCAATGGTCTGAATTTTGATCATATGACCACACGGAAGATGGTAGTGTATAAAATGGTCATAAGTTACTTTTTTTCAGTGATGATGTAACTTTGAATGGTCACTAAATGAACTGCTGTAAGTCGAGGGCTACCTGTATATACAATAACATAACGAAGTCACCAAAATGATTCACTGGAACATCTGTAAAAATTATCATGTGCCAGTAATGAAAAAATCGGTGGGAACCTCTCATTTAAAACAGGGGTCTCCAACCTTGGCAACTTTAAGCCAAGCAGACTGTGATGACCCGGGGCGTGGCACAAAGGCAAAACATAATCAGTTGGAGTCCCTTTATTAGTTCCAACTTTGCCCCCAATGTCCTGGTTACCTTCTGGGCTGGAGAAAAACTCTCCCAGGAACAGCCTTTGGCTGCAGAGAATCAAGACCAGAAAGTGGTCAACAAAAACTTTAACTATAAGTCCAATCAAGGCAAAATGAGGTAATTAGTTTGGCAGGGCAGAAGCAAGAATTCCAGACATGAAGGCACAGCAATAACTCAACACAGTTGGGAAGACGCCAGGAACACAGATAACTAAAGTCAACACAACATAAACTCATGTTTGTTCCCAACAGAACCGCACTCAGCTTGCATCGCTTTTAAACTCTCATTCCCAGGTGTAGCTAATGAAGGGAATCAGGGCCCTTTCCTCCCCCGTAAGCCATGCAGCCCAAGTTGCTCTCTTCTCCGTTCCTCCTGAGTGCCCTAAGATGAAGAGGGGTGGGCCTGGGTCTTCCTCTGGGTCTTCCTCCCTCTCCCTTGTTCTATCTCCCCCCTGCTCTGCCCAGCCGGACTCTGCCCTTTCCCAGTTTCCTCCACAGCCAATGGAGCCACACTCCCACTCCCTGTCAGCTGTTTGTCTTCCTCCTCGGATTCAGACTCTGACAGGGGTATGATACAGATTTCAACTCCCAGAATTCCCCAGCTGGCTGGGGAATTCTAGGAGTTGAAGTCCAGCAGGCTTAAAATTGCCAAGGTTGGAAACCCCTGATTTAAAAAGTAACTGAAAATGAGCAGGTTAATATATTACGAGATTTCCAAATACAGATTTATACATGGGCTCATAACACACCAAATTTAACGTGGTTGAAAAGGAGAAAGTGTGGCTAATGGATGTGCAAATACCAGGGGATAGGAGAATAGAAGACAAAGAATTGGAGGGGATCACAAAGTATCACATCTGAATGTGAATATCTTCCAAGAATGAAGAAGAATCTGATTATGGCATAAACCTGCCATGGCGCTCCCAGGGCTTACTGGCACACACTTGGTGACATACCAAAAAATCTTGGATGGCACTTACAAAATCTGCACATTGTCAAAATTTCCATCTGTCAAATGCAAAAGGTGACACCGCTTGGATCCATATAAAGACTACACCAATATATTACAACATTCTAGTTTATTTGGATAAACTTTCAGTGCAAATGAAGGCCAACACCAGCTATAAAACTGGCAGCTATGACTTCACATTGTTGTCATTTCATTGAATTACAGAATATTACAGAATAACAGAGTTGGAATGACCTTGGAAGTCTTCTAGTCCAGGGGTCTCCAATCTTGGCAACTTTAAGACTTGTGGACTTCAACTCCCCAGAATTCCTTAGCCAGCAAAGCTTAAAGTTGCCAAGGTTGGAGACCCATGTTCTAGTCCAAGGGTCTTCAAACTTGGCAAGTTTAAGACTTGTAGACTTCAATTCCCAGAATTCCTGAGCTAACACAACTGAAGGAATTCTGGGAGTTGAAGTCCACAAGTCTTAAAGCTGTCAAGTTTGAAGACCCCTGTTCTAGTCCAATCTTTTGCTCAAGCAGGAGGCCCTGTACTATTCTGAAGAAATGGCTGTCCAGTCTCTTCTTAAAAACTTCCAGTGTTGGAGCACTCACAATTTCTGAAGGCAAGATGTTCCACTGATTAATTGTTCTCGCCGGCAGGAAATTTCTCCTAAGTGCTAAGTTGCTTCTCTCCTTGATAATTTTCCATCCATTACTTCTTGTCTTGCCCTCTGGTGGTTTGGAGAATAGATTGACCCCCTCTTCTCTGTGACAGTCCCTCAGCCCCCAAAATTTTTTTGGGAAGATTGCCATCATGTCACCTCTAGTCACCTCTCTTTATTAGACTAGACCAGGGCTCCCCAAACTTGGCAACTTTAAGACTTGTGGACTTCAACTCCCAGAATTCTCTAGCCAGCAAATTCGGCGAGTTGAAGTCCACAAGTCTTAAAGTTGCCAAGTTTGGAGACCTCTGGACTAGACATACCTAATTCTTTCAGTTGAGTCTACAGACCCAAAGGTGTTTTTAAGAGGCAACTGGACTTTCTTGGTTTTCTTCGAAAACATTTTGTTTCGCATCCAAGAAGTCATTAAGTGAGTTGCGCCCTATTTGCAACCTTTTTCGTCGCTGGCTGGGGGCATTCTGGAAGCTGATGTCCACAGATCTTAAAGCTGCCAAGTTTGAGAAACGCTGTTTCTAGCCATATCCTTCCTTAATATAAATATCTAATAGATGGCATACACAATTCGTTACTAAAACCCTGAATGGAAATAAAAGGTGGAATTAAAATGCTAGAATAATTCAGAGGGGGCTCTTTTCACAAAAGGACTTTGAATTGCACACTCAGATCAAGCAAATCCCTAAAATGCCAGATTTTTTTCCCCCCGGAAGAAAAATTTACTAAATCTTTCTTACTTTGAGTGTGGTTTCAGAGTTTTACAGAACTTGGCATAGTCCCTCCTCTCTCCTCCTGACCAATCTGGAGTCCAGCCTAACAGGGCTGTCTCAACCAATTAGTTTTCCTGGTGATAAAATGGTGACAGTGGCCCTTTATACAGGTAGTCCTCAATTTACAACAGTTCGGTTAGTGACTGAAGTTACAATGGCACAGAAAAAAGTGATTTGTGACCACTTTTCACACTTATGACCATCAGAAAAAACTTTTGGGCTCAATGACAGTCATAAGTTGAGGCCTACCTGTACAGTGCTAGATTAAAATCAGGCCGGGCTGTCAGCCCCTAAGGACTAGAAACATGAAAAAGGAGATAGGAAGCCTTCTATGAAGATTGAAGAGACAGCTAGGCAGTAGTTGATAAATCTGACCCAGAATGAGGATTTTACAAGCATTTCATGACAGATAACCGCTGAAAGGAGAAAGTGAATTGAAACAATGAGAAACTGCTGGAGGTGGGATGAAACCAATATTCGAGCTTAAAGGGGAATTTAAGGGGAGCGTTGGCATTGCCGGATGGCGCTGTCATAAGCCGAAATAGGTCCTGAACAAGTTGGCCCTTGGCAAGTTGCTAAGAAAACAGAGCCCTGGACTAGAAATTGCGATGTTCATGTGTGAATTCATCACCTTTTCTGCAAACAGCCCAAATTGACTAATTTGGGGGCTGTTCCTGATGGATTTCATCGTTTCCAGAGTGTCTTTTTTTTTCCTGACACAGTGCAATCTGTTGGGGCAACGCTGCCCCCTGCTGGATTTTCTGGGTTAAGGCATCTCTCTATCCCATCCCGAGACATTTCTAATTGAACCAGCTCGACTGGGGAAAAAAAAAAGTTTGCAGGACACAGAGACAAAAGTTATTCCCATACTTTCACCACAAAATAGCAGTGTTGATCATGTTGCCCGAATCTGAGACTGACTTGAGATTAACTTCATTTCTGCTATCTTTTCTTTGATGTACACTGAGAGCATTTGCACCAAGACAGATTCCTTGGGTGTCCAATCATACTTGGCCAATAAAGAATTCATTTCTATTCTATGCACAGATCAACAGCAGCTTGCTGTTGCCTGAAGCAGCAGAACAGAATAACAGAGTTGGAAGGGACCTTGGGGGTCTTCTAGTCCAACCCCCGCCTCAAGCAGGAGACCTATATCATTTCAGACAACTGGTTGTCCTGTCTCTTCTTAAAAACCTCCAATGTTGTTGCACCCACAGCTTCTGGACTGGAGGCAAGCCATTTCACTGATCAATTGTTCTCACTGTCAGGAAATTTCTCCTTAGTTCTAGCTTGCTTCTCTCCTTGATTGGTTTCCACCCGTTGCTTCTTGTCCAGCCTTCAGGGGCTTTGGAGAATAGCTTGACTCCCTCTTCTTTGGGGCAGCCCCTGAGACATTGGAAGACTGCTATCATGTTACTCATAGTCCTTCTTTTAATTAAACTAGACATACCCAATTCCTGCAGCCATTCTTTGTATGTTTTAGCCTCCAGTCTCCTAATCTTCTTTGTTGCTCTTCTCTGCACTCTTCCCAAAATCTCAACATCTTACAACTTTTGACTTTCTAGACTCCTCGACATAACAACTTCCGTTTAGCGACTGTGTGAAGTTCTATTTATGTATGTATGTATGTATGTATGTATGTATGTATGATTTATATGCTGCGCTATCTCCCTAAGGACTCAGGGTGGCTTACAATACTAAAAACAACACACTAGAAATATTAAAAAGTAATTAAACCCAAAATCTCATAAATTAATTAAATTTAGAACAATACTAAAAATCCCTCCCCCCCACTCCATCAGTCCGGGTAGGCTTGTTGGAACAGCCAAGTTTTTAGGCCACAGCGGAAGGATCGAAGGTCTGGGGCCACCCGGAGCTCCAGGGGTAGCTGGTTCCAAAGGGTGGGTGCCCCCACAGAGAAGGCCCTACCCCTGGGAGCCGCCAGCCAGCATTGCCTGGCTGACGGCGCCCTGAGGAGGCCCTGCCGGTGGGAGCGCATGGGTCGTCGGGAAGCTGTTAGTGGCAAGTTACAAGGACCCTGAAAAAAATCAGGACTGTTTTTTAAAACAGCGGCAGGATTGTCCTGAATTGAGGAGGGTATAGTAAGGGGTTCTTGGTGCTCTCTGAGCTCGGTTGTTTTCTTGCAGACATTACCCAAACTAGGTAACATCATCAGTGCTAGTCCTGAACAGTTCTGACGAGCACTGATGGTGTTACCTAGCTGGGTTATGAAACATCTGCAAGAAAGCCACCAAGCTCAGAGGGCACCAAGAACTCCTCATTTCAACCCTGAGCTACAATATTCTCCTTTATAGGATGTAGTGAATCCTGCATTGTGCAATCCTACATTGGGGGTTGGGCTTAATGACCTCTCAGTTCCTTTCCAACTCTCTGATTCTGAGACTTTTTTTTTACATCTGATCAATTGGCCATCTGGCAGACCCAAGGAAGCAAATGGATACCTGAGGGATTTTTTCCATATCAAGTGGATCACTGCAGTTTTTAAGTGAATCCTGTTTTCGTTAAGCGAATCCAGCTTCCCCATTGACTTTGCTTGTCGGAAACCAGCAGGGAAGGTTATGAATGGTGATCACATTATTATTATTATTATTATTATTATTATTATTAGACTTGTATGCCGCCTACTACCCGAAGGACTCAGGCGAACATACAAAAAGATATACAATAAAATAATAACTAAAAACAAGTCCAAATTACCAAGAGCTAAAACAATGACCCATGGATGCTGCAACCATCGTAAATATGTTCACATCCGAATTTTGATCACATGACCTTGGGGATCCTGCAGTGGTCATGTGTGAGGACTGTGCTTAAAAAACTAATAGAATAGAATGAGCTGGATGGGACCTTGGAGGTCTTCTAGTCCAGCCCCCTGTTCAAGAAAGAGAACCTACACCATTTCAGACAAGTGACTATCTAGTCTCTTTTTAAAAACCTCCAGTGATGAAGCACCCACGATTTCTGGTGGCAAGCTGTTCCACTGGTTAATTGTCCTCACAGTTAGGAAGTTTCTCCTCAATTCCAGGTTGCTTCCCTCTTTGATTAGTTTCCGTCCATTGCTTCTTGTCTGGCCTTCTGGTGCTTTGGAGAATAATTTGTCCCCCTCTTCTTTGTAGCAGCCCCTCAAATATTGACTGGTCTCAATTCATCTTTTTCAGCACTGTTGTAACTTTGCTAAACTGCTGTTGAACAAAATGTTTGTAAGCCAGAGATTACCTGTAGGATAAAATTAGCGGTATCTTTCCTTTTTCTTACCTGGAAATTGCATTTCTGACTCCATATCTACGCCACGCTGGGCCTACCCCAAAGGGAATTGCACAGTAGAAAACAACAACAATAACAACAACAACTGCCTCCCCTTCTTTTTCTCCCACCTGCCAGCAGGCCCCCTAATATATGTTGTTGTTCTTTTCATTCCCGTCTCCTTTACTTTGCAGCTGGGAGAGCTGCCACTCAGTGTCAGCCTGTCAAAGGTGATGGGCGTGCGCCTGACACCGCTCTTCCATTGCAATTCAAAGTGGATTAACTTCCTCAGCGGCTTTGCATCGGGGTTGCGCGATTCCCCTCCTCTGCGCCTGTCTCCTTGCTTCACTTGGGCAGGTTCTACCCAAACACCGTTTCCGCTTCTGTTCCACTGTCAACATTCAAGAGAAGAGGCAGCGGGCTTACAGATCAGCTTCTCCAAACACATACACACACACACACACACACACAGAGACACCCCCCCCAGACTCAAATTCCAACTTTTACAGATAAAGCAAGATTGAAACGAGGATTCTTGGCGGGTCAAATCCAATTCAGGACACAATACAGACTAGACTAGACTAGGAATAAGAATAGGAATAGAATAACAGAGTTGGAAGGGACCTTGGAGGTCTTCTAGTCCAGCCCCCTGCTTTGGCAGGAAACCCTACACCACTTCAGACAAATGGTTATCCAACATCTTTTTAGCTTTCTTACCATGGTTGTTAAGTGAACCATGCAGTCATTAAGCGAATCCAGCATCCCACATTGACTTTGCTTGGGGAAAGCTGGCTGGGAAGGTTGCAAATGGTGAATCCTACGTAGCTTTTTCTCTGGTAATATCACACTACTAACTAGGGCATACAAAACATTTGCTAGACCAGTACTCGAATACAGCTCATCAGTCTGGAACCCACATTATGTATCTGATACTAACACAGTTGAGAAAGTCCAGAAATATTTCACAAGAAGAGTTCTCCACTCCTCTGCTCATTGCAGAATACCTTATGCCACCAGACTTGAAATTCTAGACCTAGAAAACCTAGAACTACTTCGGTCCGATCTAAGTATAGTATATAAAATCATACATTGCAATGTCCTTCCGGTCAATGAATACTTCAGCTTCAACCATAACAATACAAGAGCACAGAATAGATACAAACTCAAGGTTAACCGCACCAATCTTGATTGCAGGAAATACGACTTCAGCAACAGAGTGGTCAATGTCTGGAATACTCTACCTGACTCTGTGGTTTCTTCCCCAAACCCCAAAAACTTTAACCTTAGACTGTCTGCTGTTGACCTCACCCCTTTCCTAAGAGGTCTGTAGGGGGCGTGCATAAGTGCACCAACGTGCCTACCGTCCCTGTCCTATTGTTTCTTTTTATTTTTCTTATATGTATTCATTTCATGTATTCACAACTATGTTTATCCTTATACTTATTATCTTGTAAGCAATTGACTAAATAAATAAACAAACAAACAAACAACTTGCCACCTCTGTTTTGGATGCCCACGAGGCCTCCAGCCATTGACTTCTAGTTGGTAGGCAGTCATGGCCACAGTGGGAGGTTTGCTCTCTGGACATGTCCATATCAGCGGAGCCGGCCTTCTCTCATCTTGAGTTATGGTGGCGCAGTGGTTAGAGTGCAGTACTGCAGGCTACTTCTGCTGACAGCCAGCTGCCTGCAGTTTGGCAGATCGAATCCCACCAGGCTCAAGGTTGACTCAGCCTTCCATCCTTCCAAGGTGGGTAAAATGAGGACCCAGATTGTTGGGGGCAACAGGCTGACTCTGTAAACCTCTTAGAGAGGGCTGTAAAGCACTATAAAGCGATATATAAGTCTAAGTGCTATTGCTACTTCAGACAAGTGGTTATTCAAACTCTTCTTAAAAACTACTAGTGTTGGAGCATTTACACCTTCCGGAGGCAAATTGTTCCGCTGATTAATTGTGATCAAAGTTGAAGGAGAAGCCAGATTCACTTAACAACCACAGAGATTCACTTAACAACAACAGTGATTCACCTAGCTAATTGTGGCAAGAAAGGTTGTAAAATGGGGAAAGACTTACTTGACCACTGCCTCACTTAGCAACAAACATGTTGAGTTCCATTGTGATCGTAAGTCAAGGACTACCTGTATATCCACAAGTGGTGACTGTGGAGCGGGAACTGCTCCACAGAAGGACCAAGTTACTACCCAACCTGGCCTTCTACAGCAGGGGTCTCCAACCTTGGATTCTTGCCTTGGAGGCTAACTCAGATTTCAGCCAGCTTTGCTGGCTGGGGAATTCTGGGAGTTGAAGTCCTCAGGCTTAAAGTCGCCAAGGTTGCTGGCTGGGGAATTCTGGGAGTCAAAGTCCTCCAGGCTTAAAGTCGCCAAGGTTGGAGACCCCTGTTCTACAGCGTGGTATCCTTCATTGGCATTAAGACTCCCAACTCCCCAAAGGGATGCTGGGAGTTGTAGTGCCATTGGCAAGGTGCCAGGGCAGGGCAGATGCTGATGGGGAAATGGTGGGGAAAATGATCAGTGCTATCAGCTTCTCCTTTTATAAAAAGAAAATGCTGCTTTCCCCACTAAAGGATGCTGTCAAAAGCATTTATTCAAATCTTCTGACCCTGAAAGGGAGGTGGTTTTTTTTTTTTTAAATGGAAAACAGGGGAGGCATGATAGTGAATGTAATAACAGTTTAGCCTCTCAGCCTGAAAGTTTTTTTTTTTTGACTTTAATAACCTTTTTTCCTCTGAGGTTTCCTGCTTGGGGGGAAGATTTTTTTTTTTAAAGGCAGCTTGAAAAGAGACAGATGGGGCGAAGGAGCTGGCTTTTAGGTGAGCACCAGCTGACTTGCCGGCATGGGGAGGGGGAGCCGTAATCAGGCCCTTTACAGCGTACACTTCATAGGCTCATTACCCCACAGCCGGAGGTTCTAGGCCCTCCGAGACCCAGGCGCATGGGAGCGCCAAGCTCGGGTTCCTATGACGACCGCTAAGTTGTGGATGTCACCGCCTGCGGCAAGACTTTCGGTGGTTACAGATCAAACACAGAGGGGGCAAATCATGCGAAGGAAAAATACACCCAGAGCACCGGAGAAGGAATGACTGGAATTCACAACACCCAGTCCCACAGGGGTTGCAGGTCTGGCTGGGCTACTACGCCTGCCTCTGCCACGTGCCCAGACATGGGAAAGTGGGCCAGGGTTGGCCCATCCAAAGGCCCACAGGGGGAGGTTTTTGAACCAGAGGTCCATCATGCAGTCTCGCTGTCTTATCTGCAGGATCTAATGGGGAAAAGGTGGGGAAACTATGGCCCCTTCATGACTTATGGACTTCAACTCCAGAATTCCTGAGAGCCAGCATGGCTCAGTTCAACATGGCTGCCTCAGGAATTCTGGGAGTGAAGTCCACAAGTCATAAGGCGGCCATGGTTCTCCCGTTCTAGGGCATGAGATACCTGTGCCAGACTCCCCCTGGATAAGGTAGCATTTACACCAAGTTTATTTATTCATGTGTTTGATTTTTATCCTGCCTTTATTACTTTAGGAGTAACTCAAGGAGGTGAACCAGAGGTGGTAGTCAGCAGGTTCTGACCAGTTCTGGAGAACCGGTAGTGGAAATTTTGAGTAGTTTAGAGAACCGGCAAATCCCACCTCTGATTGGCCCCGCCCCCATCTCTTCTCTGCCTCCCGAGTCCCGGATGATCGGCTGGATCTTCTTTTGTTGCCCTGCACAGAGAACGGAGCTGGAAAGAAGGTTAATGGAGTGGGGAGGGAATGGGGATTTTGCAGTATCCTTCTCCTGCCACGCCCACCAAGCCACGTCCACAGAACCGGTAGTCAAAAAATTTGAATCCCACCACTGAGGTGAACATACAGGTAGTCCTCAACTTATGACCACAATTGGGCCCAGCATTTCTGTTGTTAAGCAAAACGTTTATTAAGTGAATGTTGCCCCGTTTTACGGCCTTTCTTGTCACCATTGCTAAGTGAATCACTGTGGTTGTTAAGTGAATCTGGCTTTCCCCATTGACTTTGTCAGAAGGCCGCAAAAGGGGATCACGTGACCCAGGGACATTGCAACCATCATAAACCTGAGTCAGTTGCCAGGCCCAGAAACGTGTGAAAAAATGGAACAGTCGTAATAAGTGTGAAAAACAAATCATAAGTCACATTTTCCAGTCCCATTGTAACTTGGACAGGTCACTAAATGAACTGTTGTAAGTCGAGGATTTCCTGTACCTGTACAGCCAACAGCAATCCACAACATTGCAACTCTGGGGATACATCACTTCTTGTCATACCCAGAGGCAGGGGTGGGCTTCAAAAATTTTAGCAAAGGGTTCTCTGACGGGCTGCTGGGTGGGCCATGGTGGCGTGGCCTAGTCAGCCTCCTGCACCATGGTGAAGGGGGGCGTTTTTGCCCTTCCCAGGCTCCAGAGGCTTTTCTTGAGCATCCAGGAGGGCGAAAATGGCCTCCCCGGACTCCGGAGGCTCTCTGGAAGAGAAAAACGGGCCCATTTCCAGCCTCCCTGAACTTCTGGGAGGCTCGTTTTTTTCCCTCCCTGAGCCTCCACATGCACCCTGCACTTACCTGCATCCAAAACGGGCCACATGAGGACTCCTGGGAGGGGAGGGGCAGGGTGTGCTGGGTGGGGCCAGCCAGGAGTGGGATTTGGGGGGGTTCTCCAAACTGCACAGAATCTTAGCTAGGGGCTCTCCTGAACCTCTGCGAACCCCCCAGCAACCCAGCCCTGCCCAGAAGGGCTGCTGATCTCTCTCCACCCACCCACGTCTCTTAAAAAGTCACCCATCTCTGGCTCTGCCAAGCTGTGTAGCTCCTAAGACCTGATCACTTATGGTCCATTAACCTCATAAAACTCTCTCCCAATTATAACACTAATAAAGGCCATTTTGGAGCACCGTTTTTTTCCAGAGCGTGCAAAAATATAAAGAGAATATACAGAAAAAACAGGTTTCTTTTTCTCTCTCTCTCACACACACACACAGAGACACACACACAGTGCATATCTTCGTCCCCACTCTCCATTTCATTAAAAGATTTCAATTTGGAGATGGGGACTTAGTAGAAAAGAAAGATTTAACAAAGGAAGGCAAATTAAGAAACCAGAGACAGATCCTCTCTTTACCAATCAATGTCCAAAAAAAAAAGGCAGATGGGCATTTCCTTTTTAGCAAAAAAAAACAAAACAAAACCCATTTTCTATGGGTTGTTTTTTTTAAGCAAGAGAAACACTAGGTCTCCCCTGACTTCATTAGGGTAATAAGGTTTTTTTAAACCACTTTTGAAGCTAGGAAAATAGCTTTGAGCTCTGGGGAAAACGGGGAGAACAGAGTGCTCTTTAAAAAGGACCATCTTTTGATTTGGCTGAAAGAGCAGATTTCCCAGAAAGAAGCAAACCGTAGCTGAATTATATGTATATTATTTTGACCTGCTGCTGATTTTTAGGAAAACTAAGCTTTGAGTTTAGCTACTTCTCCTTTAAAGCTGTGTTTCTCAACCTTGGCAGCCCTCAGATGTGAGGACTTCAAGTCCCAGAATTCCCCAGCCAGCTGAGAAACACGGCTCTAATGGGTGAGGAAAGGAGGAGAATGGGACTGCCATGTCTCCCATCTCAGGTAGACTGCTGCATGGTGGTGCAGGGCCAGTTGGGACTAGTCAGTTCAAAATAGCATGCTTCTCCTTGTGCCTTAAATGACACATCATGTTAAGCGACGCATCGCTTTCCTGCGGTAGCCTCCATTTGCTTAAATTCCCACATCATATTAAGGCAGTGGTGGCTAACCTTTTTGGGCTCCTGTGCCAAAAATTGTGTGCGTGCTTGCGCTTGCAGACTCACGTGCCACCACCCAGAAGGCAATGCACGCAGCCCCCCATGCCCCCTGCACATGCACGCGCCATCCCCCCCACCGCCCCCTTATCTGCACTGCGCCTCCCAGCTGATTTTCAGCCCGTTTGGAGGCCTTTTTCGGCCTCCCAGAGACTTGAGGGAAGCCTCTGCAGCCTTTGCAGGACGAAAAATGGGCCCGTTTCACAGGAAGGCCAAAAAAAAAAGCCTGAAAATCAGCTGGGAGGCACGCGCATGCGCAGTCAGGTAAGTTTGCCTGGGGCTCGCGTGCCCACACAAATGGCTCTGTGTGCCACCTGTGGCACGTGTGCCATAGATTCGCCATCACAATATTAAGACTAGCCAAACAAGTCACAGTACTGATGTGTGTTGTTCTTTGTAAAGCAGTTGTGCTTTGTAAACCATGCTACGTGATTTAACATTACAGTTGAAGGTAAACTACTGTTTAGACTACTACAGCAGGATGTGCTAATTCAGAGAATGGCTTTATTAAAATAAGAGAATGGAAGGGACCTTGGAGGTCTTCTAGTCCAACCTGCTGTTCAGGCAGGAAACTCTATTATCATTTTTGACAAATGGTTGTCCAAGCTCTTCTTAAAACCCTCCAGTGATGGAGCACCCACAACTTCTGGAGGCAAGTTGTTCCACTGATTGTTCTCATTCTCAGGGAATTCCTCCTTAGTTCCAAGTTGCTTCTCTCCTTGATTAGTTTCCATCCATTGCTTCTTGTCCTGACTTTCAGGTGCTTTGGAGAATAGCTTGACCCCCATCTTCTTTGTGGTAACCCCTTAAACATTGGAAGACTGCTGTCATGTCACACATTGTCCTTCTGTTCATTAAATTGAGCCATGGTGGTGCAGTGGTTAGAGTGCGGTACTGCAGGCTACTTCTGCTGGCTGCCAGCAATTTGGCAGATCGAATCCCACCAGGCTCAAGGTTGACTCAGCCTTCCGTCCTTCTGAGGTGGGTAAAATGAGGACCCAGATTGTTGGGGGCAAGAGGCTGACTCTGTAAACCGCTTAGAGAGCTGTAAAAAGCACTGTGAAGCGGTATATAAGTGCTATTGCTAAATTAGGCATAAATGCTTGAAAGAAACCATGGCTTGGCACATGAATGCAACTGTGACTAATTTGCCCCAAAACACCAAAACTGAAAGGTAGGTCAGGAAATTATTATAGCATTTTCTGCTGAAATAATACATCTCTCAATGTGCAGGGAGCAGCAATAGTACTTAAGTATATAAACATCTCCATAGTGCTTAGAGCAGCGCCCAACTTTTTGGGCACCAGGGACAGGTTCTGTGGAGAGAGGATTTTCTGTGGACCAGAGGGGGCGAGGTTTTGTGGACTGCCTGCATCCCACGAATGCGGCTTCGCTTGTTTGCACGGCCCGGTTTCTGGCATGCCACGGCCCAGTGCTGGTCTACGGACTGGGGTTTGCAGATACCCTGCTTTAGAGCACTCACTATAGTCTACAATGTAAGAATTATTTCCATATTGGCCCCCACTAATCTGCTGTCCTCATTCTAACGACCTCGGAAGGATGTAAGGCTCGGTCAACCTTGAGCCTGTCAGGAACAAACCCCAGGCTGTGGGCAGAATTAGCCTGCAACGCTGCATCCTAACCAGTGCGCCCCCCCAAGGGCTCCTTTTAAAAAGATTAACTTTTGAAGGATTTTGAAGCATAGGAAGCATTTGACCAAACGATCCAAGAAATAATCCTCAATTACAGCAGTTTTTTTAAAAATTACATTTATATGCTGCCCTTCTCCGAAGACTCAGGGCGGCTTACAATTTTTGGATACAACCCAATGCGCTCAGCAATAGCCTTCATTCCATTGTATATGCCTGCTTATTACTAAGCGGCATTTTTACAAAGTCAGCTTATTGCCCCCAACAATCTTGGGTCCTCAATTTACTTACCCGGAGAGGATGGAAGGCTGAGTCAACCTTGAGCCTGGTGGGATTTGAGCCTGCAGTAATTGTAGGCAGCTGGAACTTAAGTGCTCGGCATTTAACAGCCTGAGCCACCAAGGCTCTTAGTTCATTTAGATATTATTCAGTTACCATGGCACTGAAAAAAGTGAAGTAGGACCATTTTTCAGTTATGACCACTGCAACATCCCCATGGTCACGTCATTGATATTCAGATGCTCAGCAACTGGCTCGTATTTATGTCAGCTGCTGTGTCTATAATCCTATGATCAGCTTTTGCAATCCCCTGACAAGCGAAGTCAGTGGGGAAGCCAGATTCACTTAACAACCGTGTTACTAATTTAACACTTGCAGTGAGGCAGTGATCGTTGTATGAGCTTCATCACCAGAAGCTTTCAAGGAAAGACGGCCATCAGTCAGAAATGGTGTAGGGTCTCCTGTTGGGCAGGGGGAGTTGGACTACCTTCCAACCTCCAGAGTTGGAGTCCCTCCCAACTCTGCTAATCTGATTCACTTAACAACTATGGCAAGAAAGCTGGTGAAAGGGGGCAAAACTCAACAAATGTCTCACTTAGCAACAAAAATTTTGGACTCAATTGTGGTTCATAAAGGTGGAGGACTACCTGCATAGAAAATCATCACCCACAAGAACAAAGCTGAAGTTGCAACCTCTGGGGCAGTGATGGTGAACCTTTTTGGCACCAAGTGCCAAAGCACATGTGCGTGCGCATACCCAAAAATGGAACACCTATGCCCCCACATTCGCATGTGTACCTGTGCACGCGCATCCCGCATTCGTGCATGCACACCCACCCCACATTCATGTGTGCATTTCTGCGCGTGCGCTTCCCCCGCATGTGTGGTGGAGCTGAGCTGGGGAGATTGCATGTTGCCTACAGAGATGACTCTGCGTGCCACCTGTGGCATGCATGCCATAGGTTTGCCACTACAGCTCAAGGGAGGCTAAATCAGGGCGCTGTGACCGTCATACCATCAGTGGAAACATTTAGGTAGGTTTCTAAAGGAAACCTGCTGGCTGCCATCACCCTCTGGTGGTTTTTATTAAAAAGCATAGATTAGGCCATGAAGGACCCATAAAGAGAGGAAGCCTTGTTAGAAGGAAGGGATGGGAATAACCATGGAATAAATGCATCCCCTGGTAGCTGTGAGACAGGATAGAAGTCCTCCAAATACAGCTCATGAATTACCGGTAGTTTGAAGTCCACTCTTCTTAAAGTTGGCAAGGCTGAGAAACCCTGGCCTAAGGCCATCGCAGAAAAGGAATTTGACTAGAGATGGTCCTTGACTTACGACCACAACTGAGCCCCAAATTTCTGTTGCTAGGTGGGACAATTGTTCAGTGAGTTTTGCCCCATTTTACGACCTTTTTGCCACATTAAGTGAATCACAGCAGTTGACAAGTTAATAACTCAGTTGTGAAGTGAATCTGGCTTCCCCATTGACTTTGTCAGGTTGTAAAAGGGGAGCCCATGACCCCGGGACACTGTGACCGTCGTAAATATGAGCCAGTTGCCAAGCACTTGATCACGTGACCATAGGGATGCTGCAAAGGTTGTAAGTGTGAAAATCAGTCCTAAGTCACTTTTTTCAGTGCCATTGTAACTTCAAATGGTCACTAAATGAATAGTTGTAAGTCAAGAACTACTTACTGGCTGGGGGGAAAGTTGCAACCCAACACATCTGGAGTTCACCCTTTGGGGAAGGTTGTTTTCATGAATGCAATAAATACAATCAGCTCACTGCAAATTCACAAATGCAGCTTTTAATCCCAGGTTTGAAGGAAATACAACAAGCAGCAGTGGAATTTTTATTATTCATTAACTGAAGAATTTTGGTTCTTTTTTTTTTCTCTCCCTCTGGAGAGAAAAAAATCCCACAAAAAAATCCCACAAGCATCAGAGTTTAGTAGTGAGGTGCTCTCTCAACCTGCTTTGTTTTTAAAACTGAAAACATTTTATTGCAGGAATATAAGCTTACTGTCTTAAATCACTTCAAAAAACCAAAATTCCCAATCTAACAGCAGCTGGTCCCAATAAACCATCAAAGGATCATGCCTGAACTGATTATCTTGCAATTCGGTAATTAAAATATTGCTGATTTCTTGGGTCCCAAGAAATATTTTTACTTGATGACACAATACCTCTGTTACTGGCCAAATATAGTAGCACGGTGTTTCTCAACCTTGGAAATTTTAAGGCATGTGGACTTCCAACTCGTGGCTGGCTGGCAAATTCTGGGAATTGAAGTCCACGTGCCTTAAAGTCCCCAAGGTTGAGAACCACTGCAGCAGAATAATTATCATTACTCACTTATTGGGCTGAACAAAGAAACATCCAGTTCTTATTTCTCCAAGTACCATCCTATCCAAAACAATATTCTGTATTTAACTGGAAATATTTTTAAACTTTTGTCATAGTATATCATCACCCTGTCTGAGGAAAGAACTGCAATATGTTCAATATGACCTGAATTGATTTATTTGGGGAGGGGAGAGTATCTTTCCTATCTATCCAGGAAGGGCCAAGTTTTACTCATTTTTGTTTGCAGCTACTGGCCCAGCATGCACTCCCTAAAGTACAGCTGCTGTCTCATTACATTTTTAAGATGCTAATAGAGCATTTTCTGTTATCCTTCATTTGTAAACACGTTTTTTCCAATTGTTAAGCAATCTACTGTGGTTTTGTGTTGCTTCTCCCCGGGAGAAGAAGGGATGATGGGTCAACATGAATCAAGTTGAGCCCTAAACAGGGTCAGTGAAATGGAATCAACTAAAAAAAGGAAAACAAATTTCTTTGCAAAAATTACCAGGTGCCAGCACCATTTTTTGTGGTCATCAAACTTAACTGCTTGTATGTTTGCTTGCTCCAGCAGTTTATGGAAAGATATTGCTTCACAAACAACCAGATTCAAAAGCAGGCAGCAATTTTTTTTTTGTTTCAATGACACAACCAAAGGAAAGTAGAACAGGAAACCCAGGCAGCTTGCAGTTCCTTAACGCAGAAGCTGGTGAATGACCTGACCTGGCTTTGGTGTCCTCCATTGTGCCACACACCCCACCTGGACCCGCAAGCTTTTTTCCCTAAAGGGCGGTGCCCGCCGCAAAGTGCATCCTTGAATTTCCCAATCTTAAGAAGGTCCAGCTTTCCTTACAAGAAAGATCCCATCCGAAGTGAGAGCGGCCGGAACCCACTATCAAACTGTGAATGGTGCCTTTGCATCTCAGCCGCTCGTTCCAAATTGGTTAGCAAGGTAGAAAAAGCCCCACCCTGGGAAACCCTCATAATTTTTTTTTTTGCCTGCAATTTTGCAACTCCAGGCAGATACATTCACTGTCGTGACTGTACGACCATTCTCTTGTTCGAGGGGCCTGAAGAGAAAATTTAGGTTTTTCACATCGCAAGGAACTTCAGGAATTTTTTTTTTTAAAGTAACAGAGGTTGGAGTTTCTTCCATTGGTGAAACTGCTTCTTCTGTGGTCAAGCTGGAAAACCCACAAGTCCTATTATCACCTAGAGAACAAAACAATAGCATTAGACTCAATGGCTGTATTCAATTCAGTACAGGTAGTCCTCCACTTACAGCAGTTCATTTAGTGACCGTTCAATAGCAAGAGCACTTAGACTTATGTACCGCTTCACGGTGCTTTACAGCCCTCTCTAAGCAGTTTACAGAGTCAGCCTGTTGCCCCCCAACAATCTGGGTCCTCATTTTACCCACCTCGGAAGGATGGAAGGCTGAGTCAACCTTGAGCCTGGTGAGATTCGATCTGCCAAATTGCTGGCAGCCGGCAGTCAGCAGAAGTAGCCTGCAGTACTGCACTCTAACCACTGCACCACCGAGGCTCTCAATGTTACAATGGCACAGGAAAAAAAATGACTTATGACCGTTTTCCACACTTAATAACGGCTGCAGCATCCCCATTGGTCACACGATCAAAATTCAATTCTTGGCAACTGGTTTATATTTATGACGGCTGCAGTGTCCAGGGATCATCTGATCCCCTTGAGACTTTCTGACAAGCAAAATCAATGTGAAATCCAGGTTCACTTAACAACCATGTTACTGACTTAACAAATGCAATGATTCACTTAACAACTGCGGCAAGAAAAGTTGTAAAATGGGGCACTTAAATATTTCACTTAGCAACATCAATATTGGGCTCAATTGTGGTCGTAACTTGAGGACTACCTGTAACAGGCTGCCTTTTGAGGTAAGTCCAGTTTTAGGTTCAACTGGATTAAATGTGCCCAGCTGACATCGTGCTGTGTAAGTCAAAGTCCTACTCTCAGTTGGTAGAGTGGACTGGTTTGTGCCTTTAGAGTAAGGTCTCCAAACTTGGCAACTTTAAGACTTGTGGACTTCAATTCCCAGAATTCTGGGAATTGAAGTCCACAAGTCTTAAAGTTGCCAAGTTTGGGGACCCCTGCTTTAGACTGTATTTTGAAATGTGCAGATTGTCAGGAGACAATTGTGCTGCAAAACAAAACAGCCACTTTGACTGCAGAAATTTGCAGTTACACTTTTCAACCTAATTTTTTTAAAAAATTAGGATCAGATTATTTGAAAGACCATTGCAACTCAGATTTCCCTACTTACACCTCAGGATCTGCCTCAAGGATCTTTTTTTTGTTCCTGTAAGATTAATTCAGCAAGCACACATTGTATATAGGTAGACGCTGACTTACAACCACGGTGGAGCCTGCCCATCATGGTCGTAACTTGTGACAGTCACAAAATGGGTCAGGCACAAGACTGACCCACTCAATGAACTATTTTGCAGCAGCAGTTAAGCAAATGCCGCAGTCATAAAGTGGCCGCCATAGTTGTTAAGTGGACCAATGGTTTGCTATTGGCACAGTTATGATGGCAAACCCGTCGTAAAACATGGTCACGTGATCACTGGATGCTGCCAATAGCCATAAATGTGGTCCACGTATGTGACGTTCAGAACTGTGACCATTGTTGTAACTTCGAATCCAGCTCATAAGTAGCCCCCAGATAGGCCCATCGTAACTTCGAACAGTCATTAAGCGACCAATTGTAAGTCAAGGACTGTCTGTATAGCAAGAGGGTAACTCTTCAACTCAGGAATTCTGTGGAATTTTGTTCCCACTGAGATACTTTGCCACTACTCAAACAGCCTTTAGCTATTTTTTTTTTGTAAAATATGTTTTCCATTTTTCCAGCCATAACATCAATAATCCATTAGGTGGCTTGATGTTTGTCAAGAGGCACAACAGTTACAATGCTTTAACAGAGCCATCTTAATTGTTGAGGTGCTGTCTGGTTTTACTGTATTTTAGTTTTTTTATGTAAGCTAACAAGACCATGTGTCTTAAAAGATAGCACACAAATACTACTATCAATAAGCAAAATTATATATATATAAATATATATATCGAAAACAACCTTTCATGACCTTTATGCATCTTGGCAGCAGATAGTTAAGTCAAAGCCAGAAAAGCAAAAAAAAGCATCTTTCCACCAAAATTTACCTTGGGTATATAATCGTATTTGTTAAAAGCTACCATTTACTGTAAAGCTTCCTTGCCTAAAAGAGATTTGTGTTCACTGCAGGAAGCCAGATAACTAGCTACAGTTGTAGACTTTGAGTATATTATTTTACCTACATTTAATAATATCAGATAATATTCAAATCTATCAGATTATTAATTTGAATAAATGCGCTCTGTAGTTGGATTACCACCCTCTCACTGCATAATTTTTTTCAGTCTCAGATTATTCTGAGGATCAATAGAATTTTTCAGCAGAGCTCTGGCCTTGAGAAGGCAGGAAGAGGGAAAACAAAACAGATTCCAACTCTCAACTTTTCTTTTTTCTTTTCTCTTTTCTTTCTTTTCTTCCTTCCTTCCTTCCTAACATATTTAAATACCCCTTCTCCTTTCTATTTTCCCCACAACAACCACCTAAGAGAATTGGCTGAGTGAGTGACTGGCCCAAAATCACCCAGCTGGCTTTATTTATTTATTTATTTATTAATGGGACTTATATGCCGCCCCATCTCCGAAGACTCGGCTCACAAATAAAAACAACAACAATAAATAATTAAAAACAAATTAAACTAAATAAGCCCCATTACAGTTAAAAATTCATCCAATAAAAACCATCCCATCACAAAAAATCACAACCCGGATTGGTGTTTATGTGTTATTAAGTCCCTTTTAAATTTTAAATACTAAAATACTAAATTTCTGTATTTAAAGTTTAAATGCTACTTGAAGACTTGTTGGAAATTGGGCAATATGTAAGTTTAATACATTATTATTAAAATGCCAACACTCAATATGGAAGAACAGAAATTACAGATTGGTCCACATCATAGCAATACAAGTGACAAATCATTTTAAAAATTGAAATAAATTACTCTGGACAGACTTAAGAAGTAGTTAACTAATGAACTGAAGTTAACTCCAAATTCCATAAGTTGGCCAGAGAAATAAAGAACATAAACACTCAGCTCAGCAGAACAAACATGAAACAGTTTCTACAGATGGTTAAACATGATCCACTAGTTTCCACAGAACTTTTATCTGAGTCAATATACACAGTGTTACATTTGCATGTCTTCACCTTGATTTGAAATTGCCTGGCTTATTTGATTTATACAGTTGTCCTTCTCAGTTGGATAACTGGGCAGCTTACAATTTAAAAATTACAAAAAAATAGTACAATCAAGCCACAATTAATGTCTAGGAAACCAATACAGATTCTGTTCAAGTACTGAAGCCACTGAATTAAGCATCATAATCCAGGCTAGCAAAGGCTGATGAAAACATAATTAGAAAGGCCTTAAGATCTCCAACCCTGAACAAAATAGGCAAAAAGTAATTAATACGCAAAGAATCTATAATTCCTTGCAACCTAATCACACTATCCTGCAGCCCTGTCCCTAGGAATCATTTGTGTTGTTGCAGCAAACTAAAGAACACACAACAAAACTAATTCTCACCGTCTCAGATTCCTTATTTCAAATACCGTATCTTCGTCACTCTCCAGAGAAGCCATCTCCATAGGATCTTCTGAGTTGGACAGAAGTCCGTATTTTTTCCGTGGAGGTTTACTTCTCCTACAAAATAAGTCTATAGTCAGTTGCAGAATAGGGACCATGGGGATGTTGCAATGGTCATAAGTCACTTTTTTTCAGTGCTGTTGTCACTTTGAACAGTCACTAAATGAACTGTGTTAAGTTGGGGACTACCTAGATATAAAATTGGTTCTGCATGTAGTCATATTGAAGAACTCCTCATAGTTTCTCTCAGAGAACTGCCACTATAGGTAGTCCTCGAATTACAACAGTTTGTTTAGTGACTGTTCAAAGTTACAACAGTGCTGAAAACAATGACTTATGGCCATTTTTCACACTTATGACCATTGCAGCATCCCCATGGACACGTGATCAAAATTTTGATGCTTGACAACCGGTTCACATTTATGAAGGTTGCAGTGTCCTGGGATCATGTGATCATGCTTGGAGACTCTCCTGGCAAGCAAAGTCAGACTCACTTAACGGCCGGGCTACTAATTTAGCAACTGCAGTGTTTCACTTAACAAACGGGGCAAGAAAAGTCGTAAAATGGGGGCAAAAGTCAACAAATTTCTCACTTGGCAACATAAAGGTTGGGCTCTATTTGGGTCGTAAGTCGAGGACTATGTATTTATTATCCATCTAATACTTCTGTCAATACAGAAGCCATGCTTGCTTGACTGCTAATAGTTCCTCTATTGGGAACTGAATTAATAGAGATCAAGCTTACTCCAGTTAGTACTCTTCAGATGCTGTAAGTAAGCAGGCCAACTGACGACAGGCTGGGTGGAAGATGAAGATCACAACTTTTTTTTTTTACATTTATATGCCGCCCTTCTCCGGAGACTCAGGGCGGCTTACAATTTTTGGGATACAACCCACTGGGAGCAGGTCCTTCTCCCTTAGCCTATAAAAGGCGGCCAAAATTGGATTGGGATTCCTGGAGGTCGTCTAGACCCACCCCACCCGTATGGAAGCCGGACTTCCTCACCGAAACGTGCGGCCTCCGAGATAGTAGAGGAGGCCGATGCCCGCCAGGCCGGCCACGACGTAGAGCGCGCGGTGAAGGGCCGGCAGGCCGAATCCCGACAGCCCCGACGAAGGGGACCCGGATGTCGTGGTGGTTGTGGCGGTGGAGGAGGGCCGGGAGGCACTCTCGTGGCTTTTCTCTTTCGGCGGCAGGGAAGGAGGAAGAGACGCGGCCTCGACGGACACCCTCTTCGACTGCAGCGTCAGCGTCGCTGCGACTACTACGATCCAAAGCGCCAGCGGCCAAACGAAGCCGGTCGCCGCCATTCGGATCGGCAAACGCCGAATCTGAGGAAAAGTGGCCCGGCCCGGAAGTGTTGCGGGGTGGTGGAGTGCGGTGTCGGACCAACTTCCGGTTCTTTACCGCAATTGGGGAGGTAGGACCGGCCGGATTTCTACCGGGAATTCCCTTGTTCTTGGAGCCGTGAATGGAGGTAGTCGAAAGCAGAACCCGAATATCTTACACCTAAAATACGGAGAGAAAAATCCGCACAGAGCCAAATAAAAGAGTTTAAGTGAACATTGGGTCGAGTCGTAGAAATAGGGACTACAGTTCCCACCCAACACCACCGTATGAGCTAGCCTCAATTAGTCAACTTCCCCATGCATCACGGGAAAGAGGGCGGGGCCTTGCCAGGGCCGACGTATCAGGCTGTTGGCGGTATGATGTGCTGGGAAATGCAGTTCGGTATTGAGCAAAGTTTCCTTGGAGTGGGTGGAGTTTATGCCGCAGTGCTTCTTGGGGAAAAAAAATCAGTTCGTGTTAATAAAAGAGTGAGGACATCCTCTTCCCGTCATGCCTCGCGGCAAACCCTCTTTCCCTTCCCCCCACCGCGAAGTCTGCTGGGAGTTGTAGGCCAGGCCTGGTTGCCGGTCGACCTCTCTGCTTCTTCTCCGCTCTGCCCTTGGCTTCGCCATGTTCCCCGTCGGTCGTTTTCTCGCCCGCGCTTTGGTCTTGGGGTCCCGGTCCCCGTCCCGTCATTATGCCGAAGCGGCGGCAGCTGCTACAGGCCCTGCACAGCTGGCCTTCACCTTTGCCTCGCCCTCTCAGGTATTGTCATGGCAACCGAATTGAGGCGGGCATGTGGGCCTCGGGGCGGTAGTGCCCGACCTACTGCTGGGTCGCGTATTAGTTGTCGGAACGGTCTTGTGGGTTTGGCATCCGTGAAGCTCGCGTGTTTTATTAACCCGGGTTTAGCCTGTTGTGTGAACCTGCCCTATGGAGAAGGCCAGTTCCTAGTTAACCAGATCGAGATGCAAGCAGGTAATGTAGGCGGAGAAGGAGGCTGGATTCGCTTAACAACTACATGATTCACTTAATAACCCATGGGGGAAAAAGGCTTTGAATTCTGGCACGACTCACTTAACAGCCGCCTTGGTTTAGCAATTGAAATTCTGGTCCCCATTCAGGTCATAAATCGAGGATTATCTGTATTGGGCTTCCTGGATTGGAGCTGGAGGACATAGTTTCAAATTTTTGGAGGCCATGGAGCCTGTACCCAGATAAATAATTATTTTAATTTATATACCATTTGATTGTCAGCAACTCTGGGCGGTATATAAGTATCCTTCATATGAATCAAAAATAATTATCAGCTCTCTCTCTTCTCTCTTGGTTTATTTTTAAAAATTGTGCTGCAGAGCTTTCTCTCCTTTTCAGGTTCCTTGGAAATACACCTTTACAGGTAGTCCTTGACTTACGACCACAATTGAGCCCAAAATAATTATGAATTTTCCCCATTTTATAAATTTCCTTGCCACAGTTGTTAAGTGAATCACTGCAGTTGTTAAATTAGTAACATGGTTAGATCTGTTTTTTCCCATTGATTTTGCTTGTCAGAAGGCTGCAAACCCCAGGTCACTACACCGGTCATAAGTGTGAATTCCCAAGCAGCTGAATTTTGATTATGTGACCATGGGGATGCTGCAATGGTTGTGTGAAAAATGGTCATAAAGCACGTTTTCCAGTGCAGTTGTAACTTTGAACAGTCACTAAATGAACTGTTGTATGTTGAGAACTATCTGTATTTTCTTTCCTATTTTTTTTTCCTTCAGATTTTCTACAATGCTGCTGTTGTGAAACAGGTGGATGTTCCCACCTTAAATGGATCCTTTGGCATCTTGGCCTCTCACGTTCCCACTCTGCAAGTCCTGAGACCTGGCATTGTAACTGTCTTTGATGAGGATGGCTCCTCCAAAAAATATTTTGGTGCGTGTGAAAATGAAAGCTGGTGAAAGAACAGGAAATTATCTTGGCTGAGGGCATCTTTCAGAAAAGATCTGCAGCCCAGTTTTCCCCTGAATGAGGATGTGGAAACTGGGCTTGGGAACCATCAGTAATTAGCTAAAGTAACTACTGAAGTGTTTCTGAGCACAAACTTTTGCTTGAATTAAAACATTTTCCTCATATTTTGCAAAATTGTTGTTCACAGCTAGAGAAAGGACTCGTTCACCTCCCAAAATTAGTTCTCTTTCTTCCAAATATTGACTAGCTATTAACTTCCAAAGATTAATTATGATAATAACATCAAGGTCACGACAAATAATACCACTTTATACCACACTAGTGAAGGCACACTTGGAATAAAGCATTTAGTTCTGGTCACCGTAATATAAGCATGTTGCTGAGGGCCGAGAATAAGGGTCTTCAAACTTGGCAAATTTAAGACTTGTGGATTTCAACTCCCAGAATTCCTGAGCTAACATGACTGGAGGAGGAATTCTGGGAGTTGAAGTCCACAAGTCTTAAAGCTGTCAAGTTTGAAGACACCTGCCCTAGAAAGTGCAAGAAAGAACAATGATGATAAAGGTCTGTAGGCTAAATCCTGTGGTGAATGGCAAAGGAGCTTGGTATGTCTAATATATCTAAGACAGGGATGTCAAACTCACGTCACGGCGTCACTTGACATATTGGGCGTGGGTGTGGGCAGCATGTGACACATCCAGCCCGTGGGCCGGGAGTTTGACAGCCCTGATCTAAGAGAAGAATTGAGGGAGAAATTATCATTGTCTTCTAGTACTTGACTGGTTGTCTCAGAGAAGATAAGGGACTGACTTATTCTCCGAAGTACCAGAAGGCAGGACAAGAAGTAATGGGTGGAAGCTTGTTAAAGAGAGATCCAAACTAGAAGTAAGGAGAAATTTTCTGACAGAATAATTAATGGAATAGCTTACCTCCTGAGGTTGTGGGTGCTCCATCACTGGAGGTTTTCAAGAATAGACTGGACAATCATTTGATCAGGGTGGTATTAGGTCTCCTGCCTTAAGCTGCGGGGTGGACTTCCAAAGTCCCGTTCAACCATGTGTTTCTATATTCAGTGTACCTGTATATGCACAGAAAGGATTAAAAGTGGCCAAGCTCACTCCCCTTCACCCACTGAGCTGATAAAATGAAGGTGATGGTAGCAATGCGAGATGCCTGATTTGGCAACAAACTAGTTCTTGACTTACAACCATTTGTTAATGGCTGTTACAGCCACACTGAGAAATAGTGACTAATGATTGTTTTTCATACTTATGACCCTTGCAGCATCCCATGGTCACATGATCAAAATTCAGACAGTTGGCAACTGGCATGTCTTTATGATGGTTGCAGTTATCCGGGGTCATGTGATGACTTTTTACAACCTTCTGACAAGCAAAGTCAATGGGGAAGCCAGATTCACTCAATACCCATAACTGCATTGATTCACAACACTTGTGGCAAGAAAGGTCGTAAAGTGGGGCAAAAACTCAACCGTCTTGCTTGGCAACAAAAATGTTGAACTCAATTGTGGTCATAAGTTGAGGACTACTTGTACTTCACCTCAGTTAAGAGAGGAAGCTCCTTACTCTCTATTCCACTCTAGTTATATTTAGATTGATTAGGTTCCCTGGTTAACTTTCTCCAGGCATGTTAGACTACAATTCCCAGGATTCTTCATTGTTTCTTCATTGAAATTTGAATTATTGGTGGGGGGAGGTGGTATTGTTTCTAGGCAAAACTTAAGCCCTTTTTCTTTGGGGAAATGGTTTTTTCCACAATGCATTTTTGTACAGAAGAGGAGGATATCTGGGGAAACCTGAGGATGTACCTCAAGCAAAGCAAATCTTCCTTTTCCTCTGGATATTTTAAATGATTAGAGAGTTTGTGGTTGCTCTATTTTGCTGGTGGTTTTGCTTTGGCTTTGTTACAGTCTGCATTTTCTGACCTCTGGCTGGTCCTCCCACCATCATTGATTGTAGTTTTCTACCTCGTACATTTCATTAGCCAGGCGTCACCCAGAGAACATCCATCACCGCTTAGCTAGAAAAGGAATGAAATAAGCCAGTCTCTGTAGGGAGGGAATTCTAATTACTTGGGGCCTTTGTCACTGACTGATTATACCATTTCTTTGCAATTGTGTAGTGAGCAGCGGTTCCCTCACTGTGAATGCAGATTCTTCTGTCCAGCTGTTAGCTGAAGAAGTGGCTTTATTGGATCAGCTTGATGCTGCGGTTAGTATTCGTCTGTCTTCTCTTTTCATTTCTTCCCTCCGCTTCCTCCTGCAGACAATCCCCACTTGGCTGCCAAATTAGGAGGGATTTCTCTGCACCATGCTGACTCAGCAGCACTGCAGTTTGCTCTCTTTAAAAAATAAATCAATTCTGCTGCAGCTCAATTACCATTTCAGTCAGTATTTAAAGTAAAAAAAATTGTTTGGTTAAAGAAGTACTGATTTGTGTAGTCAAGTTTGAAATGAAGGGTCCTGAGAGCAAACCCCATTCCTTACTAGTACTGATGATGTTACCTAGTTGGGTATTGAAATGTCTGCAAGAAAACCACCAAGCTCAGAGAGCACCAAGGATCTCTCAAGTTCTAATCTCTTGAGTATTAAAGACTCTATAGAAGACATGAATGGGACATCCTACTCATTAATGCAAACATGCCAGTTGGCAGTCTGTAGAGATTCTCAGCCATCCAGGTCATGGTTGTTCCAAAGGTGCTTTTTTCAGGAGGCAACTGGACTTCGTTTTTTTCTTTTGAAGACATTTCGCTTCTCATCCAAGAAGCTTCTTCAGCTCTGACAGGATAGTGGGGAATGGAAGGATTTACATTCCTTGCAGACAGCTGGTCATTTGCATCCTTTTAGAGTCGTTGAGGCCACTTGGAGGTTTATGTGTCCTTGGGGTCACCTGAGTAGTACTCATTCTTGTAGTCTGCAATTTTTTCCTCTGGAAATCCATTCCTATTCCCACACCATTCAAAAAGTGTTCATCCCAAATTGTGTCACGCCCCTGGTGGAGACTGACTCTGAGGGAGAGGAGGAACAGCTGACAGGGAGTGGAAGTGTGGCTCCGGAGGTTGTGGAGGAGGCTGGGGAAGGGCAGAGGCCGGCTGGGCAGTCAGAGGAGGACCCAGGCCCATCCCCTCTCCATCCTAGGGCACGCAGGGAGGAGAGGATAAGGAGAGATGTGGTCTACTGGGGAGGAGTGGGCCTTGATCCTCTTCATGGGCTGCAGCTGTGACAACTGGATAAGAGGATGGACATGCATACAGGCAAGTGCTGGAAACAAAGCATGGAAATATCTCTAGTGTATGGTTCCTCTCTTGAGTTTGGCGTCCTTCCCAGTGTGTGTTCTGATATCTGTGGACGTCTTCAAGCCCTTATCTTGCCTGGTTTGTGTTGTTTTTTACTCTTTATAATTTAAACGGCATTTCCTCCTTCTTGTAACTGCTTGTGTGGGAGTTTTTTTGTCTCCAGTCAAGGTTATTTGGAGCTTGGAAGCAAAATGAAGGAATAAAAGGGGCTTCACCTGTTTTCTGTGACTGTGTTTATTTTGTATCTCACCCTGGGTCATCACAAATTGCTCAAAGTCCGTAGAGATTCTCAGTCATCCAGGTCATCCCTGCTGGTTCGCAATTCTGGGAGTTGAGGTCCCTGCATCTTAAACGTTCCTGAGGTTGCGGAACACTATCCTATACAGCAGGTGCCTTTCGGTTCACATCAATTTCTCTTTCCCTACAAGGCCCCCACATCGACTGATGTTGCTTCTTTTGCCTTAAACCCTGATATATTTTCCTCTACACAGACAGCCAAGTCAAACTTGGACAAAGCCTTGTCGGAACTCACATCGGCCACCGACGAGGTAGCAAAAGCAGAAGCACAGATCAATGTGGAAGCCAACGAAGCAATTGTGAAAGCTTTGGAATGAGCAGGTAAGTAATTCTCGTTGGGTTTCTGCTTCGGTTTAGCCTCCGACACCTGCTTAGAACTCCCTGTTCAGTCCGCAGCTGGCATTTGAGGATTTATAGTCGAGGACCGCAGAGTTTTTTTCTGGCCAGGCAATACAGATAGTCCACGACATATGACCACAACAGAGCCCATAATTTCCATTGCTAAGCAAGACAGTTAAATGAATTTTGACATATTTTGCTTTTTTTTGCGGTCATTAAGTGAATCACTGAAATTGTTAAGTTAGTAACATGGTTGTTAAGTAAACCTGGTTTCCTCATTGACTTTACTTGACAGAAGGTCACAAAGGACCCAGGGGGGCACCGCAACCATCATAAATACCTGCCAGTTGCCAAGAGCCCGAAGTTTTGATCACATGACCATGCAGATGCTGCAACGGTCACAAGTGGGAAAATGGTCATGTCTTTTTTTTTCCAGTGCTGTTGTAACTTTGAACAGTCACTAATCAAGTGGTTTTAAATTGAGGATTATCTGTAAAGACTATGTTTTTGAGTGTGGAGCTGACAGCTGGGCATGAAAGTATTTTTAGCGTCCTACGCCATAGATAGGAAGGGGTCATGCTATTTTCCAAAGCACGAAGGCCAGACAAGGAACAACGGAAACGGAACAAGGAGAGATTCAACCTGGAAATAAGGAGAAACAATCAACCCATGGAACAGAAGTTGCCTTCAAAAGTGGTGGGAGCTTCATCACTGGAAGCTTTCAAGAAGAGACAGGACTGCCATCTGTCACAAATGGTGTAGGGTCTCCTGCTTGAGTGGGAGTTTGGACTAGATGACCTACAAGGTCCCTTCCAGCTCTGTTAATCTGTCATGTTGGCAGTACTATATATAAAGTTACGGGTAGTCCTCAATTTATCACTGGTCACTTAACAACTGAAGTTACCACCCACCTGAAATAGGGTGCAGAAAGAGGGAGGAAAAAGACAGAGGAAGGAGGAAGGGAGGGAAGGAAGGAGAAAGAGGGAGAAGAAAGGAAAAAAGGGAGGGATGGATGGATGGAGGAAGGAAGGAAAGAAGATGAATATGAGAAGGGAAGGAGGGAGGGAAGGAAGGAAGGAGAAGGAGGGAGGGAGGAGGGAAGGATGGAAGGAGCCACACACAAGGACCCCATGCCACCTAGGTAGGCCGTCAAGCATTAAGAAAGACCATGCTCAGGTGAGATTCAGCAGCCGCCAAATGTAGTTTGATCGTGACCTGCCAGGTTTGGTCATTCAACATGCAGGTTTTTTCTCCCTTCTTATCTTCCCATTTCCTCTCTGCACTATGATTCATCAGAGAGCCTTTTCTTCGGCTCAGCAGTGGAATAAAACAGCTTCTGTAAGGGGAGCACCCAGGTGGACACCCAGAGTCCCAGACGGAAGCTTTGCCGGCTGGGTTCACATAGCTTGCTTTTAAAGTGTGGATGGATTTGTGGATTCAGGGTATTGGGGTGCTTTCCGCGGGCAGCAGACCCTGGTAAGGTCAGAACCTGGCTTGATACCTGGATAGGAGACCACCGGGGGGGAGCACGAGGACAATCAACTAGTGTGGGAAATTTAAAATGAGCCGTGTGAAGGCAACGCTGCTTTGCTGTAACGGAGCCAATAAAGTTGCACAGGCTTGTTCATGAAATCACCAGGATTTGGGCTCCACCCAAGGAAGACTTTAACTTTGAGTGGGGGAAACCCAGCCCGATCATGTCTAGGTCCTCATGCTAAGCCATCATCTGATTCATGCATTTGGGCAAAGCCTATCGTGTGAATGCAGCAATTATGAATGTCCAGCTGCTTTCTGCCTGCAAAGAGAATGCTGAAAAAGCCACTTCTGGCCACCCAGGACGGCCTTCTCTTGGCATGGAGGAGCAGCTACATTTTCTCTCTCTTTTTAGTATGGTTTCCTACTCTGGCCTAGCGTGTTCCAGGTAGATAGGATTGCAACTGCCAGGATTCAGCAGTGTGCTTTCTGTGCACGTCAGGAACTCTGGCCCAGTGCTTCTGGAGGGTGGCTGGCCGAGAGAACGCTGCATTAGAAGGAAATTACGAAGATGCCCTCAAGATAGACGAGTGTGTTTCCTACCTTCCCCAACCTGAAGATGTGTGGACTTCATCTCCCAGAATTCCCCAGCCAGAGTTGCTGAGGTTGGGAAACACTGCTCTAGAGACTTAATCAGATGGTAGGGAGAAGAGACTTAAGAGAAGTTTAGGCCAGGGGTCTCCAGCCTTGGCAACTTTAAGTCTGGAGGACTTCAACTCCCAGAATTCTGGGAGTTCAAGTCCTCCCAGGCTTAAAGTTGCCATGGTTGGAGATCCCTGGTCTAGGCTGCTTGCAAGCAAAGACATAATTGCATTTCCTTTGGGTTATTCAATTTCCCGACAATCCAAGCTAGATAATCCGAATCCGCTCAGATTATAAATGTCCATTCTGCATCCCTGGGAAGGCAAAGAGTTGGGAGTGTTGCCTGGCATCTCTCTGCCACTAGGTGGCGCAGCAGGATAAGAATTTGGATAAGATATTGACCTGCATTGAGGTATGTCATCCTATAAGAACTTAAACTGAATGCACTTGGATTTCGGTACAGGTAGTCCTCAACTTATGACCGATTGCTAAGACACTGTTCAAAGTTATGATGGACCTTGAAAAAAGCTACAGTCACACGGCTGCAGTTTTTTAAAATGTTTTTGTCAGAAGTCAACATTTGCTTCCATTTTCCAGAGAAAGGCAGCCCATTAGCAAACAATGGTTTCCCTTAATGACTGCTGGGGTTTGCTTTGTGACTGCCACATTTGCTGAAGAGCTGCCAGAAAAAAAGTCATAAAATTGGGCAGGTCATAAAATTGGTGACCCACTTTACAACCATCACGACCTCTGACGGAAATTGTGGGCTCAATTGTCGTCATAAGTTGAGGACTACCTGTATTTGTAATACAGGCCTCTAAATTAAGGCATCAGGTCCATGTGGAGGAAGAAGCCCAAAACGGTCACTCAGTAAGAAAAAGTGCTTGTAAAAATTGAGAGGCCAAACTGCATGCAAACAGAATGGAATAATAGATTTGGAAGGGACCTTGGAGGTCATCTAGTCCAACCCCCTGTTCAGGCAGGAAACCCTATACCATTCCAGACAAGTGGTGGCCCAGGCTCTTCTTAAAAACCTCCAGGGTTGGAGCACCCACAGGCTACTTCAGCTGACCTCCAGCTGCCAGCAATTTGGCAGATCGAATCTCACCAGGCTCAAGGTTGACTCAGCCTTCCGTCCTTCTGAGGTGGGTAAAATGAGGACCCAGATTATTGGAGGCAAGAGGCTGACCTGTAAACCACTTAGAGAGGGCTGTAAAGCACTGTAAAGTAGTGTATAAGCCTAAGTGCTGTTGCTATTTTGGAGGCAAGTCGTTCCATTGATTAATTGTTCTCACTGTCAGGAAATTTCTCTTCAGTTCTAGGTTGCTTCTCTCCTTGATTAGTTTCTACCCATTGCTTCTCATCCTGCCTTCAGGTGCTCCAGAGAAATGATCATATATGTGTGCTAGTTAACTGCTAATGTAACCTAGTTGGGTAATAAAACGTCTGCAAGAAAACAGCCAAGCTCAGGGAGCAGCGAGGACTCCGCAGTTCAACCCTGAGCTGCAAATATTCTCTTCTATTGGATAAAGATCTTTCCATCTACTCATCTTTAATCCTTGGGAAGGTTGCAGAGTTATTAACGTGGAAGGGGGTGGTTTTCGGCAGAGCCCCCTCTACCAAACCTCATTACTTCTAGCAGCATTTCTTTTTAAAAATTGCATTGTTATCTTGGGGTAGGAACTAATTCACTCTTGCTGCCAAAACAAAAACAGTGCTAAGTTGCAAATCTTGTCTGTGCATGACTTGTTTTGATTGGCAGATGCTCTGCAAAGTTTCAGACAGGTTTTTCCCCCAGTCCTAATGGTGATTAAACACGGGACCTCCTGTATGTAGAACAGGTGTTTTACCACTGGGCCTGTCGCTATGGGGAAGTGGAATTATACAGCTTCAGCCTGTCATGGGAGGGGAGGGGGGCAGGGGGGCAGGACCTGACTGGCAGTAAAGTTGTTTTTGGTCTAATTTCTGTTCCAAACCCAGAAAGCAAATAGCCAGGGTCAACTTGCAACACCTGAGCCACACAAAAAAACCTGGCTGTAAAATTTCCTGATCTTCCTTCTCTTTCTTCGTTACAGGAAATTCCACCACTGTTGCTTCAGAAGTGGCTTCCTTGAGTTCTGGACCTCTCCTCATCCTTCCCTCTCTTCTTTTGGTCTGTACAGAATTTGTGAATAAAACTTGACAATTAACTGTTACCGATTAAAGCAGAAGGTTGGGCCAAAGCTCCTATTTTATTCCTTGACTTTTCCGTTGGTTTTTCAATTATGACACCTGAAATCAGCTTGTCATCTTTATAAAATACAGTGGATACATGGTGAAACCAGGCATCTAAAATCAAAAAAATAGTCTCTGTTTCTTGATCAGGGTATATGCTCCTTATGGGGACATCCAGGGGTTAGTCGGTATGTGCATTCAGCAAGAAAAGAAATAGCTAATTTCAGATATATAAACCGTTCTCAGGCATGAGGGAGTCCCTTGGTGCTCTCTGAACAAAAAGCCCTAGTAATAAGCAGGCATATTCAATGGAATGAAGGCTATTGCTGAGCGCATTGGGTTGTGCTCCAAAAAAATTGTAAGCCGCCGACCTGAGTCTCTGGAGAAGGGCGGCATATAAAATATGAATAATTAAAAAAAATTGTTTAAGTCTTTAAAAAAAACATTTGCCTCCTAAAAGTGGGCCCTTAAAGCACTTCCCTTGAAGGCTGCATAGCTCCCTGGCCTATCTGATACCTTGCATTTAAAAATATTGCTTTAATTTCAAAAATGGGTGCTGCCAGCATGCTACATAACAGCCATTCTTGGCATGATCTTTATTTCCAAGAATGCTTCTAACCCCAGAAGCTCTCTTAGAAAAGAAAGTGATGGGGGAAAAAATGCAGGAATCGTGTTCTGGAAGTTCACCCACGGGTCCCAGATAAAGGCACAGGAGGCGGGGGCAGGAGAAAACGTTGGATGGAATTAGAGAGGGTGGCTGTTAAGTTAGTTGTATCCCCCCACGAGAGTCACTTTTTTTTTTGAGAATGAATCAGAAAAAAGAATCAAAATCTGGCAAGATCTGCTTGTCTTGCAAAAATTTTGGACCCTCTATATACAGGCGGTCCCCGACTTACAACAGTTCGTTTAGTGACTGTTCAAAGTTACAATGGCACTGAAAAATGTGACTTACGACCGTTTTTCAACCTTGGCAGCCTCCCCAGGGTTGCGTGATCCAGATGTCAGCGTTGCAAGTAATGCAGCCATTTCAAAGCAGAACTCTCTTGAGGCAGGTTGGTTCGGCTTCGGGCCTGACGTCAGATACTTGGCCAGCTGGTTCATCTTGATGACCTTTGCTGTGTCCCATGGTCATGGGATCACCCTTTCTGTGACCACCTGACAAGCCAAGCTGACGGGGAAGCCAGATCCACTTAGCAACCGGGTTGCTAACTTGTCAGCTGCAGTGACTCCCTTAACAACTGTGGCGAGAAAAGTCATAAAACGAGGCGAAACTCACTCAAATGTCTCACTTAACAGCAGGCGTTTTGGGCTCCATCAGGGTCGTAAGCCGAGGGCTACCTGTGTTTACTATTTGAAGAAACAAATTAATTGGGAGGTACTACAGATAGTGGGAGTAGGATTCTTCACAAGCTGTGGTTCTTTTTCAGGCACCGAGTTGGAGGGAAGGCATGTTGGAAATGTTCACCACCATGGTTGGCCGGGGGGGGAGATGAGGAGGTCACTTATCTCCATGGTTTTTTAATGGAATCTTTACCAACAGGATCTGGGAACATCCTTGGCAAAGTTGAACGTCCTTGGTGTGTAAATGTGGTTTTGATTTTGACTTTGTAGAGGTCCTTTATTTATTTATATCCCGCCTTTATTAATTTTTACAAATAACCCAAGGCGGCAAACATATCCAACACAGCTTCTTCCTCCTGGTTTTCCCCACAACCACCACTCTGTGAGTTGGGCTGGGCTGAAAGAGAGGGACTAGTTCAGTGATGGCGAACCTGTGGCACACGTGCCAAAGGTGGCACGCAGAGCCCTCTCTGTGGGCATGCACGCTGGCCAGTTGGTCTTCGCAGGCTCCGGAGTACCAGAAAACAGCCCCAAAAACAGCCCATTTTTCGGTCTGTTCTCAGGCTGTCTTCCGGGCCGTTTTTGGAAACGAAAACAGCTCCAAAAATGGCTAAAGAACTGGTATGCGCATACCGGCCAGCTGGTCTTTGGATTTCTGGTGCTCCGGCATGCACACATGTACTTCCATACACGCGGGTTCCGGTATGGGCACTCTGTGCCGAAAAGGTTTGCCATCACTGGACTGGTCCAAAGTCATCCAGATGATTTTCATGTTTAAGGCAGGACTAGAACTCATGGCCTCCTGCTGACTGACCCAAAGTCACCTAGATGTTTTTCATGCCTAAGGCGGGACTGGAACTCACTGTCTCCTGGGGATTGGTCCCAAATTCAGTTGTATTTCATGCTTAAGGTAAGACTAGAACTCACGCTCGCTCGCTTCCTAGCCTGGTGCCTTAACCATCCACCAAACCCGCCTCTTTAGGTTTATGTTCCTAAGTCAGTTTTGTGTAACCCAGCAATCAGAGTTAAACCCTGGCTTAGACATGGGCGAGAATGCTGAAATGCAGCTCTTATTGCCGTCTGTTTGGGCTTGCTTTATTTTTTTTCCCTCAAAGCAATTTCTGAGATATGTTGCAAATCATCTTGAAAGAGTAGTGTTTTTGCTTGCTTTGTTTCAAAAAAAATACTTGGAATATTTGAAATCAGCACAGAGGAACTTGCAGTTCCAGAGTCAGTTGCAGACAAAATCCATACAGCATCCATTTTCAGGAAGGGCGGGAGGGAAAGTCTGTCTCGGCTCTCATTTGGCTGAACCACCCATTTCCCCGTAACCCAAATTGGCTCTTCGCTTTCTCTTCTCTCTTCCTGCTCCCCCCCCCCTCCCTCGAATTTCACCCGTTCTGCTGTGACGCCGGTTTAGTGGGTTGTGCCCACGTCAGCCCGGGTGTGATGATGCCGTTATTTTTGGTCTTGCCACCTAGGATGCAGTCTTGGTCCTCCTCTCCAATCCTGTCTTGTATCGCCACCTCTCTTGCGCGCGTCTTCTCACTCTCTCTTGCAAGAGATCAAAAAATAGACCCTCTGGGGCTTTTCAAGGCTTTCTTTGCTTTTGAGTTTATTAAAAGCAACCAGCGGATTATTCCAAGCCTGCCTTGTCTCCTTCCCTCCCTCTCCTCGCCCCCCCTCCCCTCCTTCTCCCCCGTCTCTTCCTTTCTAAAGGTCAGATGTTCCCGCCAGCCACGCACAGAACAGAACCAGAGCTGATCCTAATTAAAACAGGACAGGAATAACCAGCAACAGACCACCATCTTTTGATGTTCTGCTTCCGGCTTTCTTCAGCTCTCTTCAGCTCCTTTCTTTGTTCCACCACACCATCCAGCCCCTCTGTTTCCCCCCCTCCTTCCAAACCTCCCGCCCCCCCCCCCAATAATGTGCTTCTGACAGTTTGACAAAATATCTTGGGTTGGCTGGCAATAATAGATGTTGTGGTTTAAGCTGTATCTTGCTTAAGAAGTTTGCCTGTTCTTCTTTAAAAAAAAAGACAGTATCAAAGAAAGCAGCCAGTGCTGCATTTCTCACAGAGTGGGAGTTATGCAAATCTTTTGGGGAGGGGGCAGAAAATACTAGAAGGAAATGTCTACTACGTTCGCACGATGCGCTGATCTACCGCGGCGTTGGTTTCGGAGGGTGGTGACATGTTGTCTGAATCCAAGCATCGGGTGTTTATACAATTATGATCGGGCTATTGTATAAACCCATCCAACTGTAGTTGGGTTTTTGTTTTTTTTAAAATTACATTTATATGCCGCCCTTCTCCAGAGACTCAGGGCGGCTTACAATTTTTGGGATGCAACCCAGTGTGCTCAGCAATAGCCTTCATTCCGTTGTATATGCCTGCTTATTACTAAGCGGCATTTTTACAAGGTCAGCTAATTGCCCCCAACAATCTTGGGTCCTCAATTTACCTACCCCGAGAGGATGGAAGGCTGAGTCAACCTTGAGCCTGGTGGGATTCGAGCCTACAGCAGTTGTAGGCAGCTGGAACTTAAGTGCAGGCAATTAACAGCCTGAGCCACCAAGGCTCAGGCTGTTAATATAACCTGTCTAAAAAGAAGGGAGTGTCCAAACCTCGGCGAGTTTAAAACCTGTGGACTTCAATTCCCAGAATTCCCCAGCCAGCCCGTGCAAAGCACGAGCTCAGAGGACCAGTTGTTACAACCGGTTGAATCGCACCCCTGGTCATAAAGTGTGAAGAGCGGTCGCAAGTCACTTTTTGCGGTGCCGTTGTAACTTCGAATGGTCAGTAAATGGACTGTTGTAAGTCAAGGGCTGCCTGCATCTCCTCCTGCCTCTCCAAGCACTGGGCATCCCCCAGCAGGTCCACCAAAGCCAATCTTTGGGTTAAATCTCTCCAGCTGTCCGGGGTTGTCCTTCTTCCTCCTGCCGCTTGTTTTTCAAGGAGTTTTCTCTCATGTGTTCCACACACACACATCCTTCCCCACCCCCTGGCTGTTCTAAGATGGCTTTTTTTCCTCCGGGTAATGAGGTATGAGGTGAGGAATGTGGGCTGCTGGCCAGGAGTCCTTTCCCTGCCCCCCAGACCCCACCAACGCCTTCTCCCCCTTATAAGGTTCGGTCTCTGAGGCCTCCTTCGCTCGCCTCCTTTCTAAGGAAGAGCCGTCCGGAGCCGGCCCAAAGGAAGCCTCTTCCCAAGAGTCCAGCCGCCTCCTTCACCCTTGTTTGCCTTCCCCCCGGAAATGTCTGAAGTGGGCTGGGGCTGCCAGCGGCCTGGCTTTTGATCCAAGGTTTCTGGCCGGTGGCCAGGACAGAAGCAGAGGGAGAGACGAGAAAGGGGGTGGATGGAGGCATCCTTGCCGTTAGTTTTCAACAGCCAGGCGAGTCCTCCAAGGTTGGTCTGGAGGAAAGCAGGTTCCTCAAGAGCACAGGAGGTCTTCAAACTTGATAGATTTAAGATGTGCGGACTTCAACTCCCAGAATTCTTCCACCAGTCGTGTTAGCTCAGGAATTCTGGGAGTTGAAGTGCAAGTCTTAAACTTGCCAAGTTTGGGGACCCCTGCACTAGATTCTAGAACAGCGGTGGGCAACTATGGCCCTTTTACGATCTGTAGACTTCATCTTCCAGAATTCCTAAGCCAGCCATGCTGGTTCAGGAATTCTGGGAGTTGAAGTCCGCAGATCTTAAAGGGGACATAGTTGCCCACCTCTGTTCTAGAATATAAAAAGAGAATAACCACACCCACTTCTAGCACTGATGATGTTAGCTAGTTGGTTGATTAAACGTCTAAATCGGGGTCTTCAAACTTGGCAGCTTTAAGGCTTGTGGACTTCAACTCCCAGAATTCCTCCTCAAGTTGTGTTAGCTCAGGAATTCTGGGAGTTGAAGTCCCCAAGTCTTAAACTTGCAAAGTTTGGGGACCCCTGCACTAGATTCTAGAATATAAAAAGAGAATAACCACACCCACTTCTAGCACTGATGATGTTAGCTAGTTGGTTGATTGAACGTCTAAATCGGGGTCTTCAAACTTGGCAGCTTTAAGACTTGTGGACTTCAACTCCCAGAATTCCTCCTCAAGTCATGTTAGCTCAGAAATTCTGGGAGTTGAAGTCCCCAAGTCTTAAACTTGCCAAGATTGAAGACCCTTGCTCAAGAGAAAAGCCCCCAGAGGCAATTCCAAGTCAAGGCAGGCAGTCCTCGAGTTACGACCACAACGGAGCCCAACATTTCTGTGGTTAAGTGGCTTCCTCCGCATTTTACGACCTTTCTTGCCACCATGGTTAAGTGAATCACGGCATTCGATAAGTTAGTAACCTGGTTGTTAAGTGAATCTTGGCTTCCCCATTGACTTTTGCTGGTCAGAAGGCTGCAAAAGGGGAGAGCGTGAATCCAGGACACTGCAACGGTCGTAAGTATGAACCAGTTGCCAGGGGAGGTCTAGATTTTGATCATGTGATCCCTGGGACCCTGCAAAGGTAATTGTGAAAAATGGTCATAGGTCACTTTTCAGCCCCATTGTTATCTTTGAATGGTCACTAAACAAACTGTTGTAAGTCGAGGACTATCTATAGGTCCTTTTTTGGTTCAGGTAGTCCTCGGTTTACACCAGTTCATTTAGTGACAGTTCGAAGTTTATTTAGAGCGTCTCCTGCCGGCATCGAACCAACCGCCTGTGCCCACAGGCAGGGGCTCCTTGGGGTGCCGTCTGTGACTCAATGTTGCTTGGCGGTCCCCGGGAAGGCCTATTCTGTGGCCCCGCCCTATGGAACCAACTGCCCCTGGGACTCCGTTTGGCCCCTGACCTCCATACCTTCCGCCAATGTCTAAAAACTTGGCTCTTCGAACAGGCCGGGCTGTGCTGACCTCCGGGGGGGGGGGGTAAATTTAGTTAGGATTGGTGGGTTTTAGTGCAATTTGGCTTGTAATGTTTAATGTTATTTTTAGGTAATTTTATTTATTGTTGGTTTTTAGTTGTCAGCCACCCCGAGTCCCTTTGGAGAGGGGGCGGCATACAAGTCAAATTAAATAATAAATAAAGTTACAACGGCGCTGAAAAAAGTGACTTATGACTGTCAGAGGAAGGACTGGACTGCCTTGGTGTGTATGTCGTATGTGCTCCGAAAACAATGTGCTTCGGTCCTTTGAGTGGCTAGGAGAGCTCGTTCCAACCAGAGGAAGCCAGAATTTGGACTGTGAGCCTTTGACCCAACTGAAACTGCTTCTCCAGCTTCTCACCTGTCTGGGTGCTGAAATTTTCTGTAGGGAAAAGTGGTGGATAATGTGCCCCATTTTCCGGAGGCCCAGCTGAGGTTTTTCCTTCCCTTGGGGAGAATTCAACCTCCTCCTTCCGAGTTTGTGACTCCGCCAACTCAGCGTGAGGGCTCGCAAGAAAGGGGCACGACAAATCTGTTCCTCTCCCAGAACAGGATAACCCCACGCCATGTTGAAGCCAAACACAGAACCCAGGAAATACTTGAAGAAAGGCTCCCTTGTGTTCTACGGATCTCCTATCCAGATTGAGCCTGTCTTTCTCCAGATTGAGGCCTGTCCCTGACCCTCTGTGGAACGGGGTAGACAAACACGGTGGTGAGGAGGACAACTGAGGCACAAGCGGTGCTTCGTGTACTGGGAATCGAAGCATCTTCCACCCACCAGCCCTCTGGCACTCGGGATGGTGATTCATATGGACCTGGATGAACTCTCAGGACTGGTGGGGGGTGGAATATTGGTAGCTCTATGATGGTGCAATAAAACTAGAGCAGAAGTGGTCCAACCGTGACAACTTTAAGACCTGTGGACTCCAACTCCCATGCTGGCTGGGGAATTCTGGGAGCTGAAGTCCAACAAGGCTTAAAAATAATCAAGGTTGGAAACCCCTGATCTACAGCAACTCTGTAGATGGGCTGGGATTCAAATCCCACGGCTATTTGGGAAACTGGGCCCCAACGTAGCTGCCGGCAGCAGGATGGGGAAAGCGGTGCGAGAACCAGTTGTCGTCCAGAGTTGCGACATCTCTAGAAAGGGTGTGACACACCCCACCGGCAGAGCAACACATCAGAGTAGATGTTACTTGGGTGTCCGCTTTCCAAGACAGAGAACTAGCGCACATAAAAACAATAGTGCAGAATCAGCCGCCCGCCTGCCTTCATGTTTCAAATGGACACTTTGACCATATAAGGGGGCAGAATCACATCTGGGGAAACGATAAAAGTTGAAGAGTAAAGGCACAGCTACTTATCCTTCCCACTTTTTTTTCTTTTTTAATTACATTTATATGCCGCCCTTCTCCGAAGACTCAGGGCTGCTTACAATTTTTGGGATACATGCGCTCAGCAATAGCCTTCCTTCCATTGTATATGCCTGCTTATTACCAAGCGGCATTTTTACAAAGTCAGCTTATTGCCCTCAACAATCTTGGGTCCTCAGTTTACCTACCCTGAGAGGATGGAAGGCTGAGTCAACCTTGAGCCTGGTGGGATTCGAGCCTGCACTAATTGCAGGCAGCTGGAACTTAAGTGCTAGGGTTTAACAGCCTGCACCACCAGGGCCCCTTTCTTGTTTGGACCTCACCTATCCGTATCACAAGAAACAGGCTAACCTTCCAGATTTTTGTCAGGATTACTGGCACCACCTCAGTCTGGCATCTTTATATTTTTGGCTGAGGTAAGGGTAGCTTTGTCTCTACTACCAATCTCACTGGCTGTGTCGACCAGGATGGTTAGGAGTTGTGTTTTGTCACGTTATTCTCTGGAATCAAAAATTCATTGCGAGGGCTGTCGGAGAGCCAAAGGAGAAGAATTCTTGTTAAATTTTGGTACCAGGAAGCAGGCTTGAAGTTCAACTTTGGAAATCGCGTTGGAGAAAATGTAAGCCTAGAAGAGTAAAGTAAGATACGGAACTGGGCAAACAAGCCGTTAACTTTTAGAGGGAGGTTGTTTTTTTTTCCCTTCTCCTTCCTAGCTGTGGGATCATTTTAACAAGTAACTGTTTTACGCTGTTAATTGTTCCAGTAAGGCAGTTATTTGTTTGTTCCTTTCTGTCCTTCCAGAGACGGAAAGATAGCAGCCAGCCTCGTGCGCCATGACCCAGTCACTACGCTTGAATAGCCTTCAGAGTGATAACCTTAGGTCAGCTGCCCGGGGTGCTGGGCCAGACACACTCTCTCACACACACGCACGCACACACTCAGAAAGTAGAACAGGCTGTGCAGTGAACCTGGTGGCAGAAAACAAGACTTTCCATTCATGGCCTGGGGAAAAAAACAACCATGACTACAAGGTCATCTTCCACCTCCGTCTTCCCGGCTTTGTCGGGTAGTGTCCAGATGTATGGGACTAGAGCTCCCATCATGCCCAGCCTGATTTCCATGGGGAAATAACCACTCCGCCTTCATTATTACCATTCAGCTCCTCTGGATCTTTGTCCCTCACTCTTAAAAAGCAGATCAGCTGAGGTTGTGTGTTTATTTTCCTGCAAGTAGCCAGTAGATGGTGCTGGGGCTTGAAATACAAGTGTGTGTGTGTGTGTGTGTGTGTGTGTGTCTATCCCAAGAGGAAACCCTATGGAACAGCAAGGCAGGGATGGTTCAAAGCACACCAACATTTCCTTATTTTCGCTCTTCCTCCAGCCTCCTTTCAGGATTTTATGAGTGCGCCAAATTTTTTAGAACATTATCAATATCTTTTTTACACCCCGCCCCCGAGGAGTGGTGCCCGTTTCTATCATCCTTTCCTTCTTCTTGTGTTTTTTTTTTGTAGGGACTAAAAGATTAATTTACTTCTGGAGGGATTTTGCATTCCGTCCTGATTTTCACTTGAACTCATCTCTAGGTTGAGACATCTTTGCCAAGGCTGGGGAGGAGCTAAACTCAAGGACCTATGGACACCTTCCCCAGTTCCTTTGATGCTGTTTGGGATGAAATGAAAAATCAATACTTCCAGCACTGCCCCCAAGCGATTTGATTTATTTAAGCTTGCGTGGTTGACTTGCAGAGTTGCGCGGCTTATTCTGTCTCCTCAAATCACCCCCCTTTTATTTCCAATTAAAAAAAGTAGCTTTCCTTGAAGGTTGGCACTGCACCCCAAGTTTCTCTTCTTCACGTGGTCAAGAAATAAAGACTCCAAATGCAAATACTCCCCAGGGAATTTATCCTCCGATGACCGAGATAGGCTAGCTATTTCCCCACGCCAGCTCAAAGCCGCCCTTTAGCTTTGAAGCAGGTCAAAATCGGGTCGAGGCTGCTTCATTTTAAGAGGGAGGTACCCAAATCTTTGATGCCCAGAACTATTACGGGGGTGGTGGAAAAGAGGCAGATTGTTGGCACTGTGGAGAAACGCTTTCCTGGATCATCCGAGATTCTCAAGGTGGAGTTCAGAGCTGCAAATCAATTATGGGGCCTAACCTAGATGGAGCCCCATTGGGACACTGGGAGAGGCATATCATGCTTCATATGAACTGACGGCGTCCATATGAAGAATGGTTGCAGGAATTGGGTATGTCTTAAGTTTAATGAATAGAAGGACGAGGGGTGACAGGATAGCAATCTTCCGATATTTCAGGGGCTGCCACAAAGAAAAGAAAGCCCTAGTAATAAGCAGGCATATACAATAGAATGAAGGCTATTGCTGAGCGCATGGGATTGTGCTCTAAAGATTGTAAGCCGCCCTGAGTCTCCAGAGAAGGGCGGCATATAAATGTGAATTTTAAAAAAAGGGGGTCAACCTATTCTGCAAAGCACCAAAAAGCAAGAAACAATGGATGGAAAGTAATCCAGCAGAGAAGCAACCTAGAACCGAGGAGAGATTTCCTAACAGTGAGGACAATTAACCAGTGGACCAGCTTGCCTCCAGAAGTTGCAGGTGCTCCAACACTGAAGCTTTTTAAGAAGAGATTAGATGACCATTTGTCTGAAATAGTATATGGTTTCCTGCCTGTGCAGCAGGTTGGACTAGAAAACCTCCAAAAGTCCCTTCCAAACCTGTTATTCTGTTAGAGGCAGCAGAGGGTGCTTGGCCTGTCTGCCTTTCCCAGTTTGGCCAACCTCACCAGGCTGTTGTGAGGACATCCACACAACCCACAGAGCCCAGACAGCTGCAGCCAAACCAGCAGCTCCGGACAGGAAAGGCAGCGGTGGGAGCCGCGGAAAGCGGCAGACAGGGCTGCGTGGGTCACCATCAAGAGGTCAGGCCGTGCCAAGCCAAGCCAAGCCGGAGCTGTGTGGGATCCGACGGGGCCGGGCCCCGAAAATTGGTGCTCTGGGTGTGGCGCCCGGCGCCCGGTTGGCGTGGCGTTGGTAACAGTTGGCGGGCCGTGCCCAGCTGGCACAATTGCGTGGGAGTGGGAAACGACGCACACCCGGCGCTGATCGCTTATTAGAGTGGAGGGGGGCGGGGGCTGGATGGGGCCGAGATAAGGCAGGGAGACGCCGATGTCGCGGCCTCCCCCCGCCCCATGAGGATGTCGAGGTGCCCCTCCTCAGTGCAGGCAGGGTGTGCGTGTGCGAGCCTGCGCGTGGAAGGAGGGGTGGGGGGGAGGAAGAAAGAGGGAAGCAAAGCAGAGCCCGGCTTTCCCTGCTGCACCGCGCCGGCCTTGACAGCCAGCTACGGAGGGCGGCCTCGCAAGGCGAGGCGGAGCGCTTTGGCCGCCGGCCAGGTTCCCACAGAGCCCTGGTTAAGAAAATACATCCCGAGCTGATGGCGGTTGCCGTGGCAACTGGCCAGCTGCCAGATTCGTGGGGGCAGGAGGGAAGCTGTGGGGAGGGGAGCGGGAGGCCCCAGGTGCGCGTCGAGCGCGGAGGGTTCGCATGCGAGGCGCATTGTGCGCTCCGACGGGGGGGGGTGATGAGGGGGAGTTGGGAGGGGGAAACGGGGGGATCCAGACGGGCGTCTTGGTGGACGAGAAAGAAAAGGAGCTCTTTCTCTGTCCTTCTCTCTCTTCTCTCTCTCCCCCTCCCTCTTTCTCTCTTTCCCTACTTCTCTCTCTTCCTCTGTCCTTCTCTCTCTCTCCCTACTTCTCTCTCTCCACCTCCCTCCTCTCTCTCTCTCTCTCTCTCTCTCTCTCTCTCTCACCTTCTCTCTTTCTCTCTCTCCCTACTTCTCCCCCTTCCTCTGTCTCCTCTCTCCCCTCCTCCCAGTGAGTACAAGAGATTTGGCGCGCCCACGCAGGGCACGGGGTGGCGCGCGCGCGCCTTTGAAGAGAGGGGCCGTGGAAACGGCGGCGGCGGGTGCAGATGGGGGGGGAGGGGAGTGCGTGGGTGCGCAGCTGCCTCTATGAGGAAACGGGAGGGGAATGGAAAAAAAGTGGGGGTAACCCAGCGAGGAAACGGCAGGAAAAAGAGTAGGAAGGAAGATGCAAAGCCCGGGAAAGCGTTCATTGATTTTCTTTTAGACGAAGTCTACTTTGGTGCTGTTGCGGTGCCAAAGAGAGAGCGCGCGCGAAGGAGAGGAATTGGGGAGGGTGTGTGTGTGTGTGCACAAAAGAGGGAGGCACGCGAGGGTGCCTTGACCCAATTGCGTGTGAACGCGGCCCTGGGCGCCTGCGGCTATCCGCCTGGCTCTCTTTTTAAGTGTACATTAGAGGCGGTTATGGACACACCTAAAGACAGGAGACGGGAACGGAGGAGGGCACGACCAGGCTTCGTGGCTCTGGAGCGGAGAGTGTGCACAACAACAAGCCCAGTGCGCAAAAACAGGCCTAAACGCGTCTGGGAGGGAAGGGAAGGAGGCGTTGTGCTGCAGGAGAAAAAGCCCCCTCTCAAACACGTTGGGGGCAGGGAGGCGTAACAGAGAGAGGAGGGAGGGGAAGGAAGAAAGGGAGAAAGAAAGAAAAGAAAAAAAAGGGAGGGAGGAAAAAGAAGGAAGGAAGGAAGGAAAGAAGGAAGAGGAACAAATATGGTGGGCCAGAATCTGAGCTATAATTCCCCCAATTTAAAATTCAGCTCCCCGTCTCCCTTCTCTCCTGACAAGGCAAGATGCCCTCCTTCCCTAGACAAGCTGGGACACATGTTTGCAACATGCACCCTCCCAAGGCAGCAGCAGTGTGCATGGGTGTGCACATCCCCTCCCTCCACGGGTTTTCTGGGGCATTCAGCGTCTCCCAGCCCAAGCTGGCGGCGGCAGGCAGCTTCCTCCGGGTTGCTCCAGCTAAGCCAACGGGTTCAGGCGGGCCCTGCTCCCTCCCGGGCAAGATGCCACAACTGTTCCTTTTACAGGAGAGTCCTTCTCTCCCCACCCTCTCTCTTTCTGCCCTCTGGTGATCTGTGAAAGCCAGCACTGGGTGGGGGGAGGAGGAGGAGGAAGGCAGCCCAGGGAAGAGGAATTCTATAAATGTGGGAGGGGGAGAGTGACGGGACAGTGTGGTTCTTGTTTCCTTAGGGGCCCTTTCTTTTGGTGCCCCCTTCCCCGCCTTTAGCCAATATATAAATAGCAAATTGCAAGGCCGAAAGGGCAGCTCCAGCCTGACCTTGCCCCCCCCTCCACTTCCCTGCCATGGGGCCCCCTGAAAGGGATCATTGTGTGACGTGAGTCCCTCCGCACAAGCGCACAGCTCCCAGCTTCCCCAGCATATCATTCTGGGGAAGCATTCCTTCTTTGCAAAGGCCCTTCGTCCCTTCCTGCAAGTGGAGCCCAGGGATTGAGATCTGTAGGGATATGGAAGGATGGTTCACACCAGCCCTGAGGACTGGTTTTGGCTGGTTATATTGGTGCATACAAAAATTTACTGTCTGCATTGCTACTATTACTATTAATCTTCCCATCCTTCCTTTCACGCATCTCCTCCCACTTACGACTGTAACCTTGTTGCTTGTATCCTTAGGATTTTTAATGACTATTTCCTACTATGATTGGATTGCTTATTTGTACCCTATGACTATATTCTATTTACTATATACCAGTGGTGGCTAACCTTTTTGGGCTCCTGTGCCAAAAATTGTGCGCATGCTTGCACGCTCGCACTTGCGTGCCAGCACCCAGAAGGCAATGCACGCCCCCCACGCTCCCTACACATGCACGTGTAATCCCCACCCACCCACGCCGCTTCCTTACCTGCACTGCGCCTCACAGCTGATTTTCGGCCGGTTTGAGGCCTTTTTCGGCCTCCCAAAGGCTTGAGGAAGGCTTCTGCAGGCTTTGCAGGCCGAAAACTAGCCCCGTTTCGTCACTTCCGGTATTTTTGGGAAAACAGGAAGTGATGAAATGGGGCTAGTGTTTGGCCTGCAGAAACCTTCCCCAAGCTTTGGGAGGCCGAAAAAGGTCTCGAACCGGCTGAAAATCAGTTGTGAGGCACGCGCATGCGCAGTGAGGTAAGTTTACCTGCAGCTCGCATGCCGGCACAAATGTCTCTGCATGCCACCTGTGACACGCGTGCCGTAGGTTCGCCATCACAGCTATATACCGTATAACTATATAATCCTATGACTATTAAGTGTTGTACCTTATGATTCTTGACAAATGTATCTTTTCTTTTATGTACACTGAGCGCAAATGCACCAAAGACAAATTCCTTGTGTGTCCAATCACACTTGGTCAATAATGAATTCTGTTCTATTCTATATGGGTGAGCCTTTAGCTGAATATGTTCCCTTTAGTAATTTTCTGCTTGACTGAATTGGCCGGCAAGGGTAACTCTCAAATTAACCAGCCATGAATTGGGGTGTGCAAACCAGGTTAGCAAAGTTAACTTAATAAACAAGTGTGTTGTGCAAACTTATTCCTGGATGAATTTGGGCCTGTTTGTTTCCATCTCTTCCCCTTGCTGACATCACAAGATGTTAAAAGGATAAATGAAAGGAGGGGGGCAGGAATTATGCATGCCATTCTGATTCATCAAATGTATGAAACCCTATTTAATATACGAATGTAATAACATTGAGGGATGTTTCGAGCACATATGGAAACATTTTTGCCTTGGGCCTGGAAATGGTGATAAGGGGTAATCTATCCTGTTTATTCCATTTTGCACACTGTTACTTTCATTCATTTGCAAGCGGTGTCTTCTTTTTTTAACCACAGATCTTTTTCTTTTGTATAGAATCAAAACCAATGGTCATGTAGTCCAGCGTTTGTCAACCTTGGCAACTTTTAAGTTGTCTGGACTTCATGTCCCAGGATTCCCTAGCCAGCCCTGTCCAGACATCTTTTTTTTTTTAATTATTCACATTTATATGCCACCCTTCTCCGGAGACTCAGGGCAGCTTACAATCTTTGGAGCACAACCCAATGTGCTCAGCAATAGCCTTCATTCTCTTGTATGTGCCTGCTTATTACTAGGGCTTTTTGCCCCCCCCCAAGCGGCATTTTTACAAAGTCAGCTTATTGCCCCCAACAATCATGGGTCCTCAATTTACCTACCCCGGGAGGATGGAAGGCTGAATCAACCTTGAGCCAGGTGGGATTTGAGCCTGCACTAATTGCAGGCAGCTGGAGCTAAGTGCTAGGTGTTTAACAGCCTGCATCGCCAAGGATCTTAAAGTTGTCAAGGTTGAGAACACTGAATATTCTTCAAACTTGGCAACTTTAAGATGTGTGGAATTCAACTCCCAGAATTGAATTAGAGTTGGAAGGGACCTTGGAGGTCTTCTAGTCTAGTCAAGCAGGAGATCCTATACCAGTGGTGGCTAACCTTTTGGGGCTACTGTGCCAAAAATTGTGTGTGCGCTTGCATGCTCACGCTCACGTGCCAGCACCCAGAAGGCAATGCAAGCCCCTTACGCATGCCTGCGCAATCCCTACCCACTCACCCACCGGCGCCGCCCCCTTACCTGCACTGCACCTCACAGCTGATTTTCAGCCGGTTTGAGGCCTTTTACGGCCTCCCAGAGGCTTCAGGAAGGCTTCTGCAGGCTTTGCAGGCCGAAAACTAGCCCCGTTTCGTCACTTCCGGTATTTTTGGAAAAACAGGAAGTAATGAAGCGGGCTAGAAGCCTCCTCAAACTCTCGAGGCAAAAGGCCTCAAACCCATCAAAAATCAGCAGTGAGGCAAGTGCATGCACAGTGAGGTAAGTTTGCCTGCAGCTCGCATGCCGGCACAAATGGCTCACACATGTGCCATAGGTTCGCCATCATGGTCCTATACCATTTCAGACAAGTGGCTGTCTAGTCTCCTCTTGAAAATCTCCCGTGATGTGAGAACCCACAACTTCTGCAGGCAAGCCATTCCACTGGTTATGTTAGGAAGTTTGTCCCTAATTCCAGGTTGCTTCTGTCCTTGATTAGTTTCCATCCATTGCTTCTTGTCCCGCCTTCAGGTGCTTTGAAGAATAATTTGAATAGCAGCCCCTCAAATATTGGAACACTGCTGTCATGTCACCCTTAGTCTATCTTTCCTCAAAACTATCCATGTTCAAATCCTGAAACTGTTCTTCATATGTTTTAGTCTTCCAACCCTTAACCATCCTACTTGCTCTTCTCTGCACTTTTCCCAAAATCTCAACCTCTTTTTTGTAATTTGACCAAAATTGGATTCAATATTCAAGGTGTGGTCCTGGTAAGGTTTTATGCAGAGGCATTAATACTTGATGTGCTTTTGATTCTATGCCCCTGTTTATACAACCAAGGATTGTGTTAGCTTTTTTGGCGGTTGCCACAGATTGCTGGCTCATAGTTAAGTGATCGTCTACTAAGGACTCCAAGGTGCCTCTCACAGTTACTGCTATTGAGCCTAATCCATGCTTGTGGCTTGTTTTTCCAGCCTTAACTGTAAAATCTTGCTCTTCTCCACATTAAGCCTCATTTTGTTGGAGAGGGCCCATTGTTCAAGTTCTGTTGATTCAAGCTGGCTGGGGAATTCTGAGAGTTGAAGTCCACTTATCTTAAAACTGCTGAGTTTGAGAAACACTTATCCAACTCTCTGCAAAGTACAAGGAAACCCGTTAAATCATCCAGGAGAGACAGATGGCTCCCTGTCCTCTTCTTAAAGCCTTTAGAGATGAGAATCTTCCTTGCACGTCCTTGACCCAAAAAATAGGCTTGAGACATTTTGCACATGCAATGAAAAAAAGGGGGGAAAAATCCAAACAAAATGAGCACAGGCTGTGTTCTTTTGGAAGGCTTTGTGTGTGTGTGTGTGTGTGTGTGTGTTCTTTTGCAGGAGCCCTTGGCAAAGGAAGCTGCCTTAAAACCACAAAAAAGAGCCAGAATAAAGCCATCCTGAATCAAGCAAGGCTGCCTTGCCCCTCAAGGCATGGCAACTCAATGCACTTTGCACGTGGGCACCGCCGTCATTCTCTTTTATCAGATCCGGGATAGGCATTTTCGAGATTTTTAAAGCCGTGCTGGGTTGCCGCTTCATGACAGCCTCGGCTCACCTTGAAATCCGGCGTTTCTTCCTATTTCAAACGTCAGCTTTCCCTGCCAAGTGCACAGACTTGGCACCATCTTTGCTGCAAACCACACTAGCCAGGTGCCTTTTAGTACCTAAAGAGGCTCCTCCCGTAGGGTTGGGTGGGCCGCCCTGCAGCCACCCCCTTCCCTTCCTACCCATGGGCCACTTTCCCATCCCTGCCCAATTCCTTCCCCCTCCCCACATCCCTCTCCCGCATCTTTGCTCTGCCTTCTCCCTTCCCAGGCGGTTCTGGATAATGACAGGGTGTGCCCGCTGCTGCAGGGCTCGGAATAAAAGCTTGAAAAGTTGCCACCCAGTAGGAACTGGCTGAGGCGAAGCTGTCCCAGCTGGGGTGAAAGAAAGCCCGTCATCAGCTGCCGCCTTGGGTCCTGGCCTTGGTCTGCTGCCCCATTTAATCATGGGGTGTTCCGCCTGCCAGCCTCTCGCTGGTTCCTCCAGCAGTCCTCCTCCTTCCCATGGGGGCCTTCCTCACCCACCTCTTTGTGTGGGCACACAGGATGACCACAACCTCCAACCTGGGCACCCACAATTAAGAGTCTTTCCCCCAGCTCCCACCTGCAAATTTAGATCTGCAAGCTTGACATTTCCTGCTTCCTGGGAAAGCCTCCGTCTCAAGACCTTAATTTAAAGAGGCCTCCAAATGAGCTTTTCTATGTGGGCTGCAGAAATCTGAGCAACCACTGGAGGGCAGTAAAGAGTTAGATTTTTGTTTCTGCATCCCTTTACTGCCATCTAAGAGTTGTCCTGTGTTTTCCAAACTTTGTCATGCCCCTGTCAGAATCTGACTTGGAGGAGGAAGCCAAACAGCTGACAGGGATTTGTGGCTTTATTGGCTGTGGAAGAAACGGGGAAGGGCAAAGTCTGACTGGGCAGAGCAGGGAAGAGGTAGAACAAGGGAGAGAGAATTCAGAGGAAGACCCAGGCCCATCCCCTCTTCATCCTAAGGCATTGGTGGCTCAGGCTGTTAATTGCCTGCACTTAAGTTCCAGCTGCCTACAACTGCTGTAGGCTGGAATCCCACCAGGCTCAAGGTTGACTCAGCCTTCCATCCTCTCGGGGTAGGTAAAGTGAGGACCCAAGATTGTTGGGGGCAATAAGCTGACCTTGTAAAAAATGCCGCTTAGTAATAAGCAGGCATATACAATGGAATGAAGGCTATTGCTGAGCACACTGGGTTGTATCCCAAAAATTGTAAGCTGCCCTGAGTCTCCGGAGAAGGGCGGCATATAAATGTAATTAAAAATAAAAAAATAAAAAAAATGTAGGGAGGAACAAAGAAGAGAGCAACCTGAGTTGCACGGCTTACGGGGGAGTAAAGGGCCCTGATTCCCTTCATTAGCTGCAGCTGGGAACACAGTGTATAAAAAAGGCAAACTGCATGCATCAAGCTTTTGGAAGCAAACGTGACTTTATCTTGTATCCTTGTGGCTTATCTGTGTTCCTGGCATCTTCCCAACTGTGTGAGTTTTGCCGTGCTTTCAAGTTTAAAATTCCTCCTTCTGTCCTGTCAGACTAATTACTTCAGTTTGGTTTGTTTGGATTTTAAGTTACAGTTTGTGTGTACCTTGTTTTGGATTGAATTTTCTACAGTTAAAGGCTGTTCCTGGGAGAGTTTTTCTCCAGCCGAAGGTAACCTGGACATTGGGGCAAAGTTGGAGATGATAAAGGGACTCTTCTTGCTTATTTGACTGTGTTGTCTTTGTGCCACGCCCTGGATCATCACAAACGTTGGGAACTTGGAGATGGGTGGACTTCTACTCCCAGAATTCACCAGCCAGCAAAAACAAAGTGACCCAGTTTGAAAAAGGCTGGTCTAGATTGCCACAACTCTGGTTATTCCCCAGTTGGATACGAATTCTTTCAAATTTCTTCCAAGCCCTTGTTACGTCTGCGGATGTTTGATCCGCCAATAGCTGCACAGAGTATCCAGGCCTTGGGGAGATATCCGTGAAAGTCAGGGCCGTTGTAGAGAGCAGGACACACCGGTCTTTTTCGGCCTGATGCCGTGGGGATGAGTTGCAAGTGTGACTTCCAGCCAGCTTGGTTTCACTGGGAGCACTTCCAAGCATCAACTGTTTGGAGAAGGCAGAGCAAACAGAGCGTCCTGAAATAGCTGGAACGGATGCTAAGACACGTATTGGATTATCTAGCACTACAACTGAGCAAAACTATGGAGATTTTCCATAGACCTTCACCATTAACTTCCACCCCACCCCAAAAAAGGCTGCAGATTCAACACCCGTTAAACAATTCAGGAACCAGCTGCCAGGTGAATGTACAAGTAAAGGAAGCTGTGCCTATTTTTGCAATGGCACAGGTGACCCGTGAAGCTGGAGGTAGCCCATCGTGCATGCATTCTGAGAACGGCTTGCTTTGACAGGCCCAGGATCCTTGGGGGGTTGCCAAAGTTGGCTCTTGCCAAGCTTGGCAAATTACAAGATGTGCAGGACCAACTCCCGGGCGTGCCTGCTTAGAGGCCCCATCCCATGGCAATGTAAGCCCTGGAGAAGGCTGACAGATAGATCTGTCTGCCAGCTTGGTTGTCCTATTTAGGAATTTATCCAGGCATACTACAATATTCTTTCTTTTTCTGTTCTTCTTTCCTTCCTTTTCTTTCTTTCTTTCCTTTATTTCTTCTTTCCTTCTTTCCTACCTACCTACCTCTGTACCACTCTATCCTATCTATCCATCATCTATTTGTCCACCTATCTATCATCTATTTATCTGCCTTCTTTTTATTCCTTCCTTCCTTCCTTCCTTCCTTCCTTCCTTCCTTCCTTCCTTCCTTCCTTCCTTCCTATCTCTGTACCACCCTACCTCCCTTTATCTATCTATCTATCTATCTACCTATCTACCTACCTACCTACCTACCTACCTACCTGTCATCTTTCTGTTGTAGGAAAGCAGGGCCGGAAAAAAGGTAAAATCTGGCACAAGATTAACCTGGGTCTCTGGCTCCCTGCCCTGCTCATTCTCTTCTTTATGGTACAGGTAGTCCTCAAGTTACAACCATTCATTTAGGGACTGTTTGAAGGTACAATGGCACTGAAAAAGTGACTTATGATGGTCCTCCTACTTACAACCATCACAACAGACATGGGAACAAGATTCAGGGCCCTTGCCAACCAGCATGTGTTTGTGATGGTGGCAGCTTCCTGGGGCCATGTGTTCACTATTTGCGATCTTCCCGGTCACTTCGGACAAGCAGTGTCAGTAAGGGAAGCCGGATTCACTTAATGACCAGATGATTCACTTAACAATTGCAGTGATTCACAACCACTCCGTGGCCAAAAAAGGTCATAAAATTGGGCAATGCTGAAATGATTTATGACCGGTTCCCGAAACCAGGTGGGTGATTGTAGGCCAGTCCCTCTCTCTCAGCCCAACTCAGCTCACACAGCTGTTGTGCTGGGGAGAATAGGCGGAGAAAGATGTCAATCAATCAGAATAGAGTTGGCATAGTGTAGGCCAACCTCCTGCCCAACCTAGGAGACCCTATACCATTTCAGACAAATGGTTATCCAATCTCTTCTTCAAAACCTCCAGTGATGCAGCAACCACAATTTCTGGAGGCAGGTAGTTCCACTGGTTAATTATTATAACTATTAGGAAATTTCTCCTTAGTTGTAGGTTGCTTCTCTCCTTGATTAATTTCCACCCATTGCTTCTTGTTCTGCCTTCAGGTGCTTTGGAAAATAAATTGACCCCCCCCCCTTCTTTATGGCAGCCCTTCAAATACTGGAGTACTGCTATCATGCCACCCTTAGTCCTTCTTTTCATTAGACTTAGCCAAACCCAAATCCTGCAACTGTTCTTCATATGTTTTAGTCTTCAGGCCTTTATTCATTTTAGTTGTTCTTTGCTGAACTTTTTCCAAAGTCTCAACATCTTTTTTGTAATGTAGTGGCCAAAACTGGATGTGGTATTCCAGGAGTGGCCTTACTGAAGGCCTTAAAAAGCAGTACTAATATGCTGGACATGTTCTTCGCCTTGAGTTACTTGTAAAAATAATAAAGGTGGGATACAAACACAAACCAATAAAAAAAATAAATCAAGCAAGCAGCTTGGGGTAAGGAAGGAAAAAGTGTGGGAAGCAGTGGTGGTATTCTACCGGTTCGACCCAGTTCAGACGAGCCGGTAGCAGCGGAGACCGAACCAGTTCTCTCCGCTGCTCTAATGGCTCTGCTCTTGGGCCCACCACCCGCCCGGGCTCCCACGCTCACCTTTATCCGCTGAATTTGAAGCGCAGCTGCTTTGCACGGCACAGAAGAGCGCCGCGCAGCAGCTGCTGAAGCTACCGGGATCGTGCAGGATTGCAGGAGGTGAGTTAGAATGCCTCTTTGCCTGCGCAAATGCCTCTGTGCCTGCGCAAAGTGCGCGCTGTGCACCTGCAAAAGTGTGTGTGCACGCGTGCAAAGCGCGCCCACCAAGCCACGCTCACCGAACCGGTGGTAAAAATATTTGAATCCCACCACTGCCGGGAAGCAACTGCCTTAATGGCTAAATCTTAAATCCTGGTTTATAAACCAGACTAGATAGGCTTACATAATGCCTTAACCGGACTCCACCCGCCTTATCGCTCGGTGAGCATAAATAAGGCAGCTTTATGTGTGTTTCCAGCTGCCGGACAAGAGGAGGGAAGGGAAGGCGGATGGTGTTTGGACAGGAACATGAAAACAAAGCAAGTTCCTTGTAAATGCAGACCGTCAGGGCACAAAAGGATGCATTCTTCCACTCCCTGTGTTGACCGGCTCTTCCTGCTAGGAATCCACCCCAGGCGACAACAAGCGTTTTCCGGATCAATGCCCCCTTGTCCTGTCTCTCCCCACCCCCCAGGATGTCCTGCCACCTCCATTGTTCTCGGCCCCCACTGCCGCCGGCAGATGGGCAGCCGGCCGAGGGGGAGGCAGACACAGGCCAGTATCCAGGCAGCCTTGGATCCAGGAATGGGGTGAAAAACAGCACTAGATTTACACAGATAGTCCTCGACTTAACAACAGTTCACTTAGTGAAAGTTTGAAGTTGCAACGGCACTGAAAAAAGTGACTTGGGACCATTTGTCATCCTTACGACCGTTGCAGCATCCCATACGGTCACATGATCAAAATTCAGACACTTGGCAACTGACTCGTATTTATGACGGTTACAGTGTCCCGGAGTTACATGATTCCCCTTCTTGCGACCTTCTGACAAAGTCAAGGGGGAAAGCAGATTCACTTAACAAGCAGGTTATTCACAACTGCAATGATTCACTTAACAAATGTCTCGCTCAGCAACAGAAAGGTCGTCAAATGGAACCAAACTCACTTAACAAATGTCTCGCTCAGCAACATTAATTTTGTCCTCAATTATGGTCATAAGTCGAGGACTCCCTGTATACTGCTTCATAGTGATTTACGGCCCTCTCTGAGCAGTTTACAGAATCAGCCTATTGCCCCCAATAATCTGGGTCCTCGTTTTACCGACCGCAGAATGGATGGAAGGCTGAGTCAACCTTGAGTCTGTCAGGATCGAACTGCTGGCAGTGGGCAGAGTCACTCTGCAATGCTGCACAATACAAAGGGAAACAGGTTAGCCAGGGATGGAGAATAAACTACCATTTTCGTTATTGAAGGGGTGCGAATTGGATGACAGCAATCCAATGACCAAAACAGCCTCCCAACGTTTGGTTGTCCAACAACCACAGGTCCTCAATTTACAACCATTTGAAGTTAGAACGCTGCTGGAAAAAGTGACTTATGACCATTTTTCACACTTAGGACCGTTGAAACATCCCCGTGGTCACGTGATCAAAATTCAGACTCTTGGCAACTGACTCGTATTTATGACGGTTGCTGTGTCCCAGGGTCATGTTACATGATCCTCTTTTGTGACCTTCTGACAAGCAAAGTCCATGGGGAAGGCAGATTCACTTAACAACCGGGTTATTAACTTCACAACTGCAATGATTCACTCAACAACTATGGTAAGGAAGGTGAAATGGGGTGAACTCACTTAACAATGGTTTCACCTAGCAACAGAAATGTTGGGCCCCATTTTAGTTCGTGAGTCGAGGACAACCTGCATTCAGAAGGGGCCGAGGAAAAAGGGGGCTGGGAAAGTGAGAAAGACAGGTGGAGAGGCCTATGAAACAGCCACACCCAGGCTGCACGTATAAACCTCATATTCATGGTTTAAGTCCTCCATGGATGGACGCATGGCTCCGCAGTGCTGTGAAAGCCTCATTCTTAACCCACCATGATCCAGTTCCTGCAACGCTATTTATCCAAAAACCCACAACGGCCTCAGGAAAATGGGGAGGGGGCTAGGAAGGCAGGATGAGGTCCTGCACTTCTTCCCAAAGGGTCCCACCCAGTACTTGGTATCTGTTGGTTGGGGAATTCTGGGAGTTGAAGTCCACCCAACTTGCCAAACTGGAAAAACTTAGCTTTAGAAAGTTCACACAGCTCCCTCCCATCTCCATTTGCCTCTTCTTCTTCTTCCTCCTCCTCCTCCTCCTCCTCCTCCTCCTCCTCCTCCTCCTCCTCCTCCTCCTCCTCCTCCTCCTCCTCCTCCTCCTAGCATATTCCCACAGGTGCAGGGTCCACTTTTCAGATCATCAAATGCCACTTTGCACAGTCAGCTGCGTCTCTTCTTTTGGACACCCGCGGGGCTGCCGGCCATTGACTTCTAGTTGGAAGGCAGTCTTGGCCACGGTGGGAGGTGCTGTTCTCTGGACATGTCCATACCAGCGGAGCCGGCCTTCTCTCATCTTGCGCCATGGTGGCACAGTGGTTAGAGTGCAGTACTGCAGGCTACCTCTGCTGACTGATGGCTGACTGCAGTTGGGCAGTTCGATTCTCATCAGGTTCAAGGTTGACTCAGCCTTCCATCCTTTCCGAGGTTGGTAAAATGAGGACCCAGATTGTTGGGGGCAACAGGCTGACTCTGTAAACCGCTTAGAGCGGGCTGTAAAGCACTATAAAGCGGTATACAAGTCCAAGTGCTATTGCTATCTTCTCTACAATTGATGCCACACCAAAACATTGTCGAACGGTGTCATCTGTGATGTGATCAAGAAGGGAGACGCCCGATATCCAGCGGAGCATTCGCATTTCACATGGCATGGAGAGAGCTTTCGGTCCCTGTTGCTGCTGCCCAGCATTCAGTGCCATACAATGCAACAGGGCGGAGGGTTGCCTTGTAAATCTTAGATTTAAGACAGGTTGGCCTTCGTCTGTCACATAACACAGCGGTGAGTTCTCGCCAACGCATCCAGGCTGCATTCAGCCTTGCTCGCACCTCGCCATTGATGTCGCCATCCGCATAGAGCGTAGCATTTGCCCCTCCTGCTGATACAGCCTAAATAGACTTTAGGGTTTTTTTTTTCCTATTGAGGGGGGAGTGGAGGTTTCCCAGATTGCCCCACCCAATTAGCCACCCACCCACTGATGCTCTCCCTGCGCTTGTTGGCTCCCTTCCCTCCCAAGCCTGCTTGTTTTGGCAAGCCTCCCTGTTGCAGAGTTGGGAAGGAAGCGTTCCATCCTCCCCTGGATTAGCTCCAGGTGAGGCTGATTAGAAAAAAGGGGGAGAGCCAGGTAGAAGAGGCCAGTTGCAAAATTATTTTCTTTTTCTCAAGAGACATTCCTGGAGCGGGCTAGCTCGCCTCCAGGACTCTCACTCATTCATTCATCGATTGATTATTAAATGTGTATACTGCCCTTCCCGCTGTTTGGGGAGACTCTGAGCAGCTTACAATATACAGATAGCCCTCAACTTACAACCGTTCATTTAGTGACCGCTTGAAGTTGCAGCAGCACTAAAAAAAATGTGACTTACGACTGTTGTTCACACTTAGGACGGTTGCCGCATCCCCATGGTCGAGGGATCAAAATTCAGACGCTTGGCAACTCATCTTTATGGGGCCGGGTTCACTTTACAATTGTGTTACAGAATGTATACAACAGTGGTGGCTAACCTTTTGGGGCTCCTGTGCCAAAAATTGTGTGCACGCTTGCGCGCATGCGCTCTCGTGCCAGCACCCAGAAGGCAATGCCCGCACCCCCCCATGCCCCTTGCGCATGCTCATGCAATCCCCCCCGCCACTGCCCCCTTACCTGCACTGTGTCTTGCAGCTGATTTTCGGCCTCCCAGAGGTTTGAAAAAAGGCTCTGCAGGCTTTGCAGATCGAATAATAGGTCCGTTTCGTCACTTCCGGTATTACAGGAAGTGACAAAACAGCCCTATTATTTGGCCTGCAAAGCCTGCAGAGCCTCTGGAAGGCTGAAAAAGGCCTCAAATCAGCCAAATATCAGCTGTGAGATGCACGCATGCGCAGTGAGGTAAGTTTGCATGCGGCTTGCATGCTGGCACAAATGGCTCTGCGTGCCACTTATGTCACTACATTATTTTGATTTGTCTGTTCAGCTCCTAAGCTAAGATTTGCAGGCAGTTGCCTGCTAGCTAGAACTTTGTTATCTTGTCTCTATAGCAATGAGATAAGACAGTCTTGTGATTTCTGGTTCACTGCGCATGCTTCAAAAGTTTTTACTTCACTTCCTGTAACATCCTTTGTATTTTCCTGTATATGCCTTTGGTGTGTGAGTAGCTGCCGGTATGTAGTTCCATTAGGTTTTGTTATTTTTGTAAATAAAAAGATGTTTCTTAGATCACTTTCCGGGTTTTATTTAATCAAAGTTGACAGCAAAGAAAGGCACGGTCCACCTCTAATTAGCAGGGATGTTCAGAAACAGTTTTTACTCCCTGACAAATGGTAGCAGAGGATGGTTTAACAATGTTTTTCTTTGCTAGTTGTTCTGATAACAAGTGAGGTTAATTAGTCAATTAGTTCACCTGTAGGTTCACCATCATGGGTATAGAATAACAGAGTTGGAAGGGACCTTGGAGGTCTTCTAGTCCAACCCCCTACTCAGGCAGGAAACCCTGTACTATTTTAGACAAATGGTTGTCCAACGTCTTCTAAAACCTCCAGTGTTGGAGCATTTCTGGAGGCAAATCGTTCCACTGATTAATTGTTCTCACTGTCAGGAAATTTCTCTTTGGTTCCAGGTTGCTTCTGTCTTTGACTTTAGTTTCCACCCATTGCTTCTTGTCCTGCCCTCAGGTGCTTTGGAGAATAGGTTTACCCTCTTTTTTGTGTGGCAGCCCCTGAGATATTGGAAGATTGATACCATGTCATTCCAGGTCCTTCCTTTCATCAAACTAGACATATCTAGTTCCAGCAACCGTACTTTATATGTTTTAGCCTCCAGTCCCCTCATCATCTTTGTTGCTCTTCTCTGCTCTCTTTCTATGGAGAGTTTTGCAGTGATAATTTAGCGCCAGAAAAATAAACACAGATGGCTGATGCTTCATTTAACATCTTTATAAACATAATACGTAGATTTTACAAACCAGTTGTAGATTTCTCCAACATGGAGCAAATTCAGACAGAAACATGTTGCAAGTTCAGAGCAGAGTTCCAGTCTTCAGCAAGCAAGCAAGTTAGTTTCATCTTCAGTAAACAGACTCAGAGCTCAACATAGCTGCAGAGTTGCAGAACTTAACATTCTAGTTTCAGTTTCCAATCAGTCCTCATTGGCTGATTCAGTTGCTATGCCTATTCATTGGCTGACCTTGTTAACAAGCTCTATTCCAGTTCATGAATGTGCTCTGACACTTTCTAGAGTCTCTACATCTTTTTTACATCATAAAATACATGTGTTACTAACTTAACAATTGCAGCGATTCACTTAACAACGGTTCTTTTACTGTAATTCTGTGCAGGACATCCCTGACTTACAACACTACATTTATTGGACATTCAAAGTTACAACGGCACCGAAAAAAGTGACCGATGACCGTTTGTCACACTTATGACCATTGCAGCATCCCTATGGTCACATAATCAAAATTCAGGCTCTTGGCAACTGACTCATACTTATGATGGTTGCAGTGTCCCGGGTCATGTGATCCCCTTTTGAACCCTTCGGACAAGCAAAGTCAGTTGTGACAATTGTGATACTAACTTAACAACTGCAGTGATTCACTTAACTGTAGCAAGAAAGGCCATAAAATGGGAGAAAATACAACTGTCTCACTTAGCAACAGAAATGTGGGGCTCAATTGTGGTCGTAAGTTGAGGGCAACCTGTCATAAAAATAGAGATATGTTTTCTGCCACCTTTACACCTCTTACAGGTATATATATATAGGCTCAACCCAGCCAAGACCGAGTGGCTGTATGTGCCAATGTCTCGAGTTGTCCAGGATATTCCATCATTAACTATGGGGGGAGAGGTGTTGCCCCCCGTAGATAGGGCGCGCAACTTAGGTGTCCTCCTGGATGCACGGCTCAGTTTGGAGGAGCAGGTGGCAGCAGTGGCCAGGGGTGCATTTGCCCAGGTTCGCCTGGTGCACCAGTTGTGCCCCTACCTGGACCGAGACGCCTTATGTACGGTCACTCATGCGCTTGTCACCTCCCGTCTGGACTACTGCAATGCTCTCTACATGGGGCTGCCCTTGAGGACTACCCAGAGGCTTCAACTGGTCCAGAATGCAGCGGCGTGGGTTGTGATAGGAGTGTCCCAATACTCCCGTGTTACACCCCTCCTGCGTGCGCTGCACTGGTTGCCGGTTGCCCTCCGGGTGAGATTCAAGGTGCTGGTTTTGACCTATAAAGCCCTTCATGTCTTAGGACCGGGATATTTACGGGAGACCCTGCTGCCAGTGACTGTTTCCCATCGTCCTGTGCATTCTCACAGACAGGGCCTCCTCGGGGTTCTATCAGCCAGAGAACGTAGGCTGGCGACCCCCAGGGGTAGGGCCTTCTCTGTGGGAGCACCCACCCTTTGGAACCAGCTGCCCCTGGAGCTCCGGGTGGCCCCTGACCTCCACTCCTTCTGCCAGGGCCTAAAAACATGGTTGTTCCAACTCACTGACCTAGACTGAGAGTGGGCTATATGGGGAGTTTTAAGGATTGTTTTTAGTGTTTTAACTACATTTTGGGTTTCTATTAGATTTAATTTCTTTTTAATTGTATATTTGTATTGTTTTTATTGTACACCGCCCCGAGTCCTTAGGGAGATGGGGCAGCCTAGAAATCCAATAGATAAATAAATAAATAAATACCCGCACAAGATATCGGAACAAAGCTAAATACTATACAAATACCCGTGAAAACATAAGAAAACAAATATCTATCTATCTATCTATCTATCTATCTATCTATCTATCTATCTATGTATCTATCTATCTATGCAGGTCTTGGCGTGTTCGGGTCTTTTCCCATGTAAGATTCAATATTACATGGGAAAAGACCTGAACATGCAAAGACCTGCATACCTGTACCTGTGAAAATCTATGAAAACAAATATATATATATATATATATATATATGTAGGTCTTGGTGTATTCGGGTCTTGTCCCGTGTAAGATTGAGAATACCTTGGCAACGTTTCGACGAAATCTCATCCGTCATCTTCAGGCTGGTTTCTTCAGCTTCGTTCTTCTGGGAGAAGTGTGTGATAGTGGCTGTTTTTCCCTTTTAAACTCCAGAGTTAGCTGTGTTGTTACTTCTTGATTGGTTGATGGAGTTGATGTATGCAGATTGGATGGCTTTTTCCTGAGACCCTGTGTGGCTGAGGTGCTGGCTGTGTGTCTCTCAGCCTTTTGTGTTGTAATGACCTGGGTAATGGGTTGTGTGATGACCTTCTGAGTTCTATTGTTGTGACGTCCTGGGTGTGGTGCTGTAATCTCCTGGGTCGTTGTCTGTGTTGCAACCTCCTGATGTTTTGTGTTGTAATCTCCTGAGTTCTGTGATGTTCTGTGATCTTACACGGGACAAGACCCGAATACACCAAGACCTACACACACACACACACACACACACACACACACACATATATATATATATATATATATATATATATATATATATGAACGAAGCTGAAGACACCAGCCTGAAGATGACGGAGGAGATTTGTCGTTGCCAAGGTATTCTCAATCTTACATGGGACAAGACCGAATACACCAAGACCTTACCCGTGAAAATCTATGAAAACATATATATATATGTTTTCGTAGATTTTCATAATATAGGTCTTGGTGTATTCGGGTCTTGTCCCATGTAAGATTGAGAATACCTTGGCAACGTTTCAACGAGATCCCACTCGCCATCTTCAGGCTGGTGTCTTCGGCTTTGTGCTTCTGCCAGCAAAACCAATATATATATATATATTTGTTTTCGTATATATATATATAATCTTACAGATAACAAAACTCACTGCGAGTTGGGCGGCAAATAAATATAAATATATAAATATAAATAAACAAATAAAATCCTGGAAGTGCGTTTTGCTCCATTTCACAATCCTTTTTGCCACAGCTATTGAGTGAATTCCTGCAATGATTAGATTAGTAACGATCTTGTTAAGTGAATCTGGCTTCCCCATTGACCTTGCTTGTCAGAAGGTCACAAAAGGGGATCAGATGACCCCGGTCAGTTGCCAAGCTTCCGAATTTTAATCACGTGACCCTGAGGATGCTACAAGAGTCATAAGCGTGAAAAACAGTTGTAAGTCCATTTTTTCCAGTGCAATAGTAACTTCAATCACTAAATGAACTGTTGTAAGTCGAGACTAAGCTTTTGAAGTTTTATTTAACTCAAACTTTTGATGTTTATATTAACATCATAATCAGATCGCAGAAATGTGCAAAGCAAAAATTTTAATGTTTTCACAGCTACACATTTGCCCGGGAATAACTATGCATACTAAGTTCAGGTTTACAAAATCAATTTTAGCAAGGAAGCAAGTTCTTAAATGCAGAGAAGCCACAAAAAAGCAAATAACTCTGGTTTGGTTCAGCACCCAGAAGGAATAGATCAGAAGTGGGGAATGAATGGCTGGCTCAGGAATTCTGGGAGTTGAAGTCCACAAGTCAGAAAGGGGCCATCGTTCCCCACCCCTGGAATAGAGGAAAGCTATGATTCCCGGGTGAAGTAAGCATTTTTAAAAACAAAAATTTGCAAGGCAACAACCACAGATGGAAGCGCACCTTCCTTGAAAACTGCACCACATAATTGCAGCGATAGACTGAACCCAGCTGAGTGGGAGAGAGTGGCCAATTGCAGCATCAACTCGCTGCTGGGTACCAGCAGTTCGATCCCGACCGACTCAAGGTTGACTCAGCCTTCCATCCTTCCGAGGTTGGTAAAATGAGGACCCAGATTGTTAAAACATATGAAGAATGGCTACAGGAACTTGGCCTGGCTATCTAGTGAAGAGAAGGACCAGGAGAGACATGATAGCAGTCCTCCAATATTTGAGGGGCTGCCCCAGAGAGGAAGGGGGTCAAGCTATTTTCTACAGCACCTGAAGGCCAGACAAGGAATAATGGATGGAAACTGAACAAGGAGAGATTCAACCTGGAAATAAGGAGAAACTTTCTGACAGTGAGAACAATCAACCAATGGAACAGAAGTTGCCCTTGGAAGTTGTGGGAGTTTCATCACTTGAGACCTTCAAGAAGAGGTTGGACTCCCATCTGTCAGAAATGGTGTAGGGTCTCCTGCTTGGGCAGGGGGTTGGGCTAGATGACCTACAAGGTCCTTTGCAACTCTGTTAATCTGTGAATCTAAGGTCAAGATGCCGACTCTGTAAACCGCTTCGAGAGGAAAGTAAAGCACTATGAAGCGCTACATAAGTGCAATTGCTATCAGATGGAACAAAGGTGGGCAGCTAATGACACCTTTATGACCTGTGGGCTCAAGAATTCAGGGAGTTGAAGTCCACAGGGTCATAAAGTTGCCATAGCTGCCCACACCTGGGATAGAAGCTCCCAGACCCGAGAATCCTGCTGGGCAAGTGTCTTTTCTAAGTGCTTCCACCCAACCTACACACCTACACACCCACAGTCTTCAAAGGATGACCAACCCACAGTGGGTTTCACACACAGGGGCCAGGGTTGTGCTTTATGTACTTAACCTGGTCAGCCACCAAATCCAACTAGAGCTGGGTGGAATGGGAAGCACACAAAGATCCACTAACTGAACCAGAGGTCAACTTTTCAGGTATATAAACTCTCCATGACTTCCTGCTGGGGCATCCCTGGCCCATTGGCCAGGGAGGCTGTTGTAGGCGTGGCTTGAAGGCTGCTGCAGCCTATCAGGGACTGGAGATGATCATCTTCTGCTTTGATCCACCATCTTTTTTTTTAATCTGAAGCTCCTTCTCGTTCCTCCCTTAATGTGGATCAATTTTTCTTCTGATTCAAGGATGGGCGAAGAGAGAGGACTATCCCAGATCTTGAATGCACCCTGTTCCCCAAAATACAGATAGCCCCCCTCAACTTACAACCATTCGTTTATTGACCCTTACTACAGCACTGACAAAAAGAAAATGACCTGCAACCAAGTCCTCACCCTTACAACCGTCGCACAATCCCCACACACCTGTAAATCAGAAGTCGGCAAGCGGCGTATATTTACGGTGGTTGCAGAGTTCTGGGATCTTGTGATCGCTGTTTTGAGCTGGCTTCCAGCAATCAAAAGTCAATGGGGAAAATCCAGATTTGCCGAACAGTGGCGTGAGTCATTTAAACCAGTCATTCACTTAACAAGTGTGGGAAAAAACAAAGTTGTAGAATTGGGTTTGAGCAGTGGTGGGATTCAATTTTTTTTACTACCGGTTCTGTGGGCGTGGCTTGGTGGGCGTGGCAGGGGAAGGATACTGCAAAATCTGTAAGAGCCCTGGTGGTGCAGGCTGCTAAATGCCTAGCACTTAAGTTCCAGCTGCCTGCAATTACTGCAGGCTCGAATCCCACCAGGGTCAAGGTTGACTCAGCCTTCCATCCTCTCGGGGTAGGTAAATTGAGGACCCAAGATTGTTGGGGGCAATAAGCTGACTTTGTAAAAATACCGCTTAGTAATAATAAGCAGGCATATACAATGGAATGAAGGCTGTTGCTGAGCGCATTGGGTTGTGTCCCAAAAATTGTAAGCCACCCTGAGTCTTCGGAGAAAGGCAGCATATAAATATGATTTTTTTAAAAAAATCCCCATTCCCTCCCCACCCCACTAACCTGCTTTCCAGCTCCGTTCTCCTGTGCAGGGCAACAAAAGTAGACCCAGCCGATCAGCTGGGACTCAATGGGAGGCAGAGAATAGATGGGGGTGGGGCAAGCCAGAGGAGGGATTTGCCGGTTCTCCGGACTACTCAAAATTTCCGCTCCCAGTTCTCCAGAACTGGTCAGAACCTGCTGAATACCCACCTCTGGGCTTGACTCACTTAATAGCCTTGCTTAGCAGTGGAAATTCTGGCCCCAATTGTGGTCATAAATCGAGGACTACCTGTAACTGGGTTTCTGAGTTGACACAACCCCCACCTGTTCAGGAGAAAGTCCTTGGAGTAATGTATGTCCAGGATTCTTCAAGGTTAGGATGGCTGTTCTCACCCTGAACTGGCCTGGTTTAGGATTTCTTCCTGGACACTAGATCTAGAAATGACCCAGGTCATGATGGGGGGATGGTGGTCCAATGAGATGTGGGGATGGGTGATTCCCAGGCTGTTTTTCTGGATCTGCAGGGCTTTAAAATCTGCTATTAATTCCCATTCCAAGGCAGTCCATTCTTAACACCAAGCATCCTAATAAATAAGATTGCTTTTGAGGAAAGAGGCTCTCAGGAATACATATTGTAGCCTCATTTTTCTCAGATGGGTAGGAAAAGAGCCTTGGTGGTGCAGGCTGTTAAACGCCTAGCACTTAGTTCCAGCTGCCTGCAATTACAGCAGGTTTGAATCCCACCAGGCTCAAGGTTGACTCAGCCTTCCATCCTCCTGGGGTAGGTAAATTGAGGACCCAAGATTGTTGGGGGCAATAAGCTGACTTTGTAAAAATGCTGCTTAGTAATAAGCAGGCATATACAATGGAATGAAGGCTATTGCTGGCGCGTGGGTTGTGCTCCAAACATTGTAAGCCGCCCTGAGTCTCCGGAGAAGGGCGGCATGTAAATATGAATTTAAAAAAACAAAAATGTGTCTGGTTTTAATGAAAAGAAGGACCAGGGGTGACATGATAGCAGTCTTCCAATGTCTAAGGAGCTGCCCCAAAGAAGAGGGGGGTCAACCTATTATCCAAAACACCTGAAGGCAGGACAAGAAGCACTGGATGGAAACTAGGAGAGAATCAACCTAGAACCAAGGAGAAATTTCCTGACAGAACATTTAACCAGTGGAATGACTTGCCTCCAGAAATTGTGGGTGTTCCATCACTGGGGATTTTTAAGAAGAGATTGGGCCACCATTTGTCTAAAATGGTATAAGGTGTCCTGCTTGAGCAGAGGGGTGAACTAGAAGACCTGCAAGCTGCCAACTGCGTTCTTCTTGGTTTCTTGGTAATCCAAGACTCTGTAGGTCTTCAATGGGCCAGGCAAGGTTTGGAAAGAGATCAAAGGTGATGGGTGGAGTTTGATGGAATCTGGGCAAGGCTATGCTTAGGAGTCCAGACTCCTTCCCATGTGATGTCAGCCTGGGAATGAATAGGTTAGTTAATTAGTTTACTTTATTGTCATTGCACCTCGTACAATGAAATCAAACCCCACCTTCAGTGCACATCATGACCATGAAAATAAACACAAACACACATCCTTCACCCTCCATACATTGAACCGAAAACAGGTGTCAACCTGAGGAGCTCATAACAGGAGCAAATAAACCTGTGGCTCTCTGCTTAGGAGGCACTTTTCGACCAGAGGTAGCCCAGGTTCGTGGCATTGTCCTTGCCTCGGGAGCAGGAGGTGCCAGCGTTTCATCCTTGGCATCAACATTTAGAAGCATCTGAAGGAAGATGAGAAAAATCTTGGTGCAGAAGGAATGAGCGGGATCCATGAATCACCTGCCTTGATGTTGGGCCAAAGCTCCAAAGCTCTGTGATTCAGTGAGAGAAAGGTCACCTCCACTGGAGAAGGTTCCAGATTGCAACCTTGGCGTGGCCAGTTTCCACAACCTCTGGGTAAGTTTGTCATTCTTAGGAGTCACCCAAACAAGATAAGCTCTAGATCTCTCCGTGGGAGGAATCAGCTTCCTCCAGAGATGTGAGGCCTACTTAGACATGTCATCTTTGAGTAGAAGACCATGGCCATCTTTTAGCTTGCCCTGAAGGTCAGTTTAAGGCACCGGGGGAATGGACCCATCCTCAGGGCTGTTTTGAAGGCATCTGAGGACAGTTCTATTTGAGGTCGTTGGTGCTCCCACAGCTTGGTTGTTTTCTTGCAGATGTTTCATGACCCAACTAGCCAACATCATCAGTGTTAGAAGGGAGTGGGATTTGTGGAGAGGAGGAAGAGGAGGAGGAGGAGGAGGAGGAAGAGGAAGAGGAAGAGGAAGAGGAAGAAGACTGTGGGGTCCTTAATGCTCTCTGAGTTTGGTTGTTTTCTTGCAGATGTTTCATGACCAACTAGCTAACATCATCAGTGTTAGAAGGATATAGCACCAAGCTCAGAGAGCACCAAGGCCCCAAAGATCAACCCTGAGCAACAGATATTCTCTCCTATTGGTCCAGTTCTCTTTGAATCTCTTTATCCCAAGACAAGACAAGTGTAACCCCACCCCAGTCTCCTCCAAGACCTGTAAACTCCAAAATTGTTCTCCTCACAACTTCCTCCCCTTTGTCAGTGCGCCTGAGCCTGGCTCAACCAAGGCTGATAGGCATCGGCAGGCCAGAAGACGCCTTCCATGTCCAATCATCCCGTCCTCTGTGAGGGGGCGGGAGTTGGAATCTCGCATCGTCAAATACCCTGAGGAAGCGAGTTCAGGAGATTAATTGCTCAGAGTATTTTTTTTTTTAAATAAGGAAGCAGTCGTCTTGTTTTTTCCTTCCTCGGTCACTGGCAGAAACCGCCTCATGACTCATGCTACTACACGTGTCGCCCATTTAGTTAAACATCGCTAATGATAGAAATAGAGATGGTTTCCTGGTGTCTCACAACTTTGCCCTCTCCCATCGCCAGCAGTTGCAATACATCGAATGGGAAAACAACATTGATGACTCTTAAGATGGTGAAGCTGGGCCCAAATTTGTTGTGAACCCTGATTGGTCTCACCTTGGTTTTTAGTGCGGGGTCTCCAACCTTGGCTACTTTAAGACTTGTGGACTTCAACTCCCAGAATTCCTCAGCCAGATGGCTGAGGAATTCTGGGAGATGAAGTTCACAAGTCTTAAAATGGCCACAGTTGGAGACTCCTGTTTCAGTGTATTCACAACTGATTCCTCCGTATTTTTATTCAGATAATCCCCGCAGCTGACATGCAACAGACAGGCAGCTCTCCACTTACAAACACTCATTTAGTGACTGTTTGAAGTTACGACGACACTGACAAAAGTGATTTATTATGACTGTTTTTCCCACTTAACAACTGTTGCAGTTTAATGATGAAACAAAACCACCAAGCACATGGGTTCTGGGCAGCTGACCACATGGAGTTGAGAGTGTGGGGTATTTATACCTTCTCTTGGGCTTTGCACTTGAACTTCCTGTTCCTGTGCAAGAACATGTATACTATTGGCTGCTATTAGACTCCTACGGGACCATGTGGGGTCATGTTTGTCTGAGATAAGTTTGGTTGAAGTTTGGCTGATGCAATGAAGGGGCTTGTGTTCTGAAAGGGGGTTGGGCAATTCCTATTGTGGCTGAGGGCTAATCCTACCTTTGTTCAGACCTTGGTGCAGGGGATTTGCTTATGAATAGAACTAGCCCTCTCTTTATCTCTTAAGTGCTGACATCTGCTGAGGGCTGTTAAGAAAGGTGGGGGCTATGGAGACTCTGCTTCCTGTGTAAAAAGAAACATGTTTCCAGGGAAATATAATATTCTGCCTTTTTAATATTTCTCAAAATATTTCATTCTTCTAGGAGATGGGTGAGTGCTAACTTTCTACAACCGTACCACATGATTCACTTCACAACAGCTGTGATTTGCTTAACGCTGTGGCCAGAAAGGTTGTAAACTGGGACACACCTCACTTAACAACTGTCTTGCATTTGCAGGGGAAATTTTGGGCTCACTTGTAGTCGTAACTGGAGGACCACTCATAGGTAACATATCATCTGTTGCCTAGTTACTGTTCAAAGTTATGACAGGTTCCTCCCTCCCTAAATAATTCTTTGGACACAGATTTGAATTTCCAGTGGCCACCTCCCCTCCCCCAAATAAATTCAATCTGCCTTTGGATTATGGATTTCCTGTCTGGCCACTCACAGAGGGTCAGATTAGGTAATTATATCTTTTCAGCCCTTATTCTTAACACTGGTACATGACAGGGTTGCGTGTTGAGTCCCTTACTCTATACTCTTTATGTGCATGACTGCATTCCCACTCATGCGAGTAATACTATTACTAAATTTGCAGAGGATACAACAGTGGTGGGACTCATCTCCAGGGGAGGGGATGAGTCTGCCTACCAAGATGAGGTTGACCGGTTGCTTTCTTGGTGTGGAGACAATAACTTGGTCCTCAACACCAATAAGACCAAGGAGCTTATAGTGGACTATAGTAGGAACAGACCAGACATCCAGCCCTTGCTTATCAATGGAGACCGAGTGGAGCAAGTGGCCAGTTTTAAGTTTCTGGGTGTTACCCTAAAAGAGGACCTGACCTGGGGTGCTTGCATTGCAGCACTGGTCAAAAGGGCCCAGCAGAGATTATACTACCTGAGACTTCTCAGAAAACAGCGACTGAATGAAAAACTGCTGCTGACCTTATACCGCTGCACCATAGAGAGTATCTTAACTTACTGCACCTCTGTGTGGTTTGCCAATTACACAGTGGCAGATAGGAAAGCACTCCAGAGGGTTAACGTCATTGTCCAGAGGATCATGGGTTGTATTTTGTGGGACCACGTGCAAAGGAGAGGCAGGACATGGCAGTACGGTAGAATGCTTTATTTCAGTACTGAAGCAAGAAGCCGCTCAGCCGGCACTATCCAAAGCTTCAGCCACTGACAGGGCTTCAATTTTCCCACCAGTGGCTGAACCAATGAGTGGAGTCTGCTATCAGACTCCACTCATTGACCATATAAGGGCATACAGAACACCCTTCCCCTCTTGGTTTGTGCCGACCAATCCGGTCTCGCCTACTGTACGTAATCACAGAAGTAGGCGGGGCTTTTATGGGTGCGACTGGACCTACGCACCTCACTTGTTCCTGGGGTGGTGACCCAATCGGTCAGGTCCACCGCTGCTCCAGTCCCCACCCGCGGAACACTCTGGAACTCCACTTGTGGAGCAGCCGGGACCGTCAAGCCTGAGGCCTCAGATGTACACCACGGGACTTCTTCACACGGTAAGAGTCTGTGGTTTATTCTTATTGGGTTTGGTGTCTGTTCCACTGTTTGCTCCGTTGAGGGTGCTGAGTGTTGGGTACTAGGCCGGTTGTCTGAATTTGGGACCCGGCACCATAGTTGGTCAATGTGGCGTTCCCAGAGTCTTCCTTCTGTCATCTCCACTTAGTAAGACTTGGGTCCCGTAATTTCAGTTACTTTAGCCGGTACCCATGTGGGTCCTCCTGTATAGCTATGGGCGTAGACCACATCCCCTGCCAAACTGCCTGCATTTTCCCATTGAATCCAGAGGGGTAGCAGCACTGTAGTTCGGGTGGACTCAGTCAAGCATAGTCCTCAGTCTGCAGCCCATTAGCAATTCCGCTGGGCTGCAGTGTGTTGTTGTGTGCGGTGTGGTGTGTTGGGCCAATAGCATGCGGTCAACCTTTTCCTGCCAGTCCCTGCAGACCATCCTCCTCAGGGTGTCCTTAGTGGATTGGACCATGATCTCTGCTTGCCCATTCATGGCCGGCTGCACGGGGGCTGACAGTGTGTGATGGATCCCCAGCCTGGCCAGGAACCCCTCGAATAGTTGGGACGTGAACTGGGGTCCGTTATCCAAGACTAGGATGTCTGGCAGGTCATGGGTCATGAAGATCCTTCGGAGTATCCTTATAGTCGCCTCCGTAGTGGTTGACTTCATTATGACTACCTCCAACCACTTGGAGTATGCCTCCATGACTATAAGGAATGTTTGTCCATGGAACGGTCCGGCAAAGTCAATATGCACCCTGGCCCAGGGTGCTGTCGGCATTTCCCATTTTCTGGGTCTGGCTGCCGGTGGCACCAGTCTGGTTTCCTGGCAGGGTGTGCAGGTGGCGACTCAGGTTTCTATGTCCTTGTCAAGGCCGGGCCACCGTACGTAGCTTCTCGTGAGGGTCTTCATTTTAACTATACTTGGGTGGCCCTTGTGCAGTAGTTCTAATATTTTGTTTCTTAATGGGGAGGGATTACTACCCGGTCTCCCCACAGTAACCAGCCTTTTTGCATTGACAGTTCCGCCTGTCTATTCTTTTTAAAAAAAATTTTAAAAACAACTTTATTTACAAGAATTAAAAACATACAAATTTTAAAAATACAGAAACAATAATATATGAATGGCACATTACTCTTTACATTTGATATCGAATTTGATAAGTCCTAATAGCCAATACTAACTAATACCTGATGCATCATTAACTGTCACATCCTAATCACTAAATAGCACACAATTACTAATCTTATCGTTGGTTTATAGCTATTATTTAATTAATAATACCTTCATATTATTTAAATAATAAATAAGAAAATACAGTAGATAAATAATAATCATAATGAAAGAGAAAAGGAGACTTATGACCTTTTGTTATTCTTATACATTTCATATATACAGCTGAATATAATATGTTTCTTGGGTTCACTTATTCTGCGTGGTTTTTCCCTTATTGTACCATTTATCCCATATTCGGTAGTAATCTGTATCCTCCTTCCCGTTGATTTTGAGCGTGAGCCTTTCCATTTGGGCACACTCATAAGTTTTTTTGAATAGCAATGTGTATCGGTGGTACATTCGGTTTCTTCCAATATTGTGCTAATGAAATCCATGCCGCTGTTAATAAGTGGATGGTCAGATATCTCACTTTAGGGGAATAATCCCCTTTAATCATTCCCAGCAGGTTTCCACTCCAGCCCACACTCTATAATTTCTTCTATCCATGTTTTAATTTTTAACCAATACTTCTTTGTCTCAGGACAAGTCCACCATAAATGAAAATAGGTACCAAATTTCCCTTTACATTTCCAACAACTTGGGTTTGCTGTCGGAAATATTTTGGCCAATCTAGAGGGTGCCAAATGCCATCTATACATCATTTTATACAAATTTTCCTTATGTGCTACTGATTTAGTTAATATGAGATTTTTTTGCCAAATTTCTTCCCAGTCATCCAGACCTATGTTGTAACCAAAAAAATTTTTCCCAAGCTAACATAGGTCCTTTCACAATTTCCTCAGCCAATTCATGTTCTAATAAATAGTTATATAATTTAGAGATCAAACTTTTCTCAGGACTTAAAAGTATTTTATCTAAATATCTTTACCTCAATTCCATATTCCTTTACGTCTTTATTGTATCTCAATTTTATTTGGAAGTAAGACCAATTATCAATACCTATTCCTTATGTTTCTAGTTCCTGTATTGTTTTAATTCTTCCCTCATTGTCTAATATTTGATGGTACTTAAGCTTTTTACTGATGTCCATCGTATTTGAGTGGAACATCGCCTCCATCGTTGAAAACCACCTCGGAATTTTGGTATAGTGGTTTCTTCTAATATCAGCCCAAATTTTAATTAAAGATTTTCATAATACATGTCTACTAAAATCTAAATGGATTTTATTATTCAGGTTCTACAAAAATGCGTGCCATCCTATCTGTAAATCGTGGCCCTCCAATGTTAAAATTCTTTTATTCCCCAAATTAATGCAATCTTTTATCCACACTAATGCTGCCACTTTATAGTAGGTCTCCCAGGCAGGGAGTCCAAAGCCACCTCTGCTTTTATTATCTTGTAAATAATTTTTTTTATTCTCGTTTTTTTTCTTGCCCAAATAAATTTCATAACAATTTTATCTACTTCTTTAAAAAAATTGTCCATTAATATCAGAATTGTTTGAAATGGATATAAAATTTTAGGTAACACATTCATTTTGATTGTTGATTGCTATTCTGCCTAATAATGAAATTTGCATCTTATTCCAATTTTCCAGGTCCTTTTCAATATGTTTCAATAATTTGGTATAATTGTCCTCCCACAGATTTAATGTTCCAGCTCTTAACCAGATACCTAGATATTTGATCTTATTTACAATTTGTAATCCCATCTTTTCTTCCAGTTTTTTTTTGTTTGCTATTTGTTAAATTTTTAACTAGCATTTTAGTTTTTTCCTTATTAATTTTTAACCCTGCTAATTTACCAAATTTATCTGTTTTTAGTAAAGCTGGTCCTGAGTCTATTGGATCTTCTATAACAAACACCATGTCATCTGCAAAAGCCTGTAATTTATACTCTTGCCTTTTAATTTTAGTTCCTTTAATTTCTTTATTCAATCTAATTCTATTCAGTAGAGTTTCTAAAATTGTTATGAAAAGCAGAGGTGACAGAGGGCATCCCTGTCTGATGCCCTTCCTTATCTTAAATGGTTCAGTAACCTCTCCATTTATTAATACATTAGCCTTTTGTGTGGCATAGATTGCGTTTAGCATTTTTTGCGAAATTACCGCCAAATTCCATCAGATTAATCTGCTTCTTCATAAAGTCCCAATTTAAATTGTCAAAGGCCTTTTGAGCATCCAGGAAGACCAAGGCCACTTGACTTCCTGGATGCTTTTCATAATATTCTAATATGTCTACTATCATTCTCATATTATACCTAATCTGCCTTGTGGGAAGAAATCCATTTTGATCAGAATGGATTTTATTACTAAGTACTTTCTTTAATCTTTCCACCATTACAGCCATAAAAATTTTATAATCTGAATTTAAAAGGGATATTGGTCTGTAATTCTTTATTTGATTGGCATCTGCACCCTCTTTCAGAATCAATGTTATGTAAGCTTTCTTCCATGATTCTGGGATTTTAGCTTCCAGTAATACCTCATTGCAGACCTCTAACAGCACATTCTCTAATATTACACCTATCTCTTTATATAGTTCGTTTGGAAGTCCGTCTGGATCTGGCGTTTTGTTTCTTTTTTGTTTTTGAATCACCCCCCTTAATTCATCTAATTTCTTTATTAAGCAACTTTTTTATCATCTGATAATGGATACAGGGTTCCTTCTCTCAAATATTCTTCTATTTTATTTAAGTCAACTACCTCTTGTTTATAAAGATCCTCAAAATACTCTCTTACGATTTCCTTTTCCCCCCAGATCCATCTCTATTGTTCCATTTTTGTCCTCTAATTGATATATCGTTCTTTTCTGGTTTTCTTTTCTCAATTTATATGCTAGCCACCTACCAGGTTTATTTGCATGTTCAAAATAATTTTGTTTTGTATATTGTATTTTTTAAATTAATTCCTCCTGGTCTAAAATATTCATTTTGTGTTTAGCTATTCATTTCTAATTTGCTCATCCCCCGGAGTTTCCGTTTGCTTATTTTCCAGGTTCTCTATTCTTTTTATTAGAGCTTTTCATTTTTCCTCTCTTTTTTTATTTCTATTTGCTATATAAGCTATAGAAATTCCCCTTAAATATGCCTTCATTGTGTCCCATAGATTCTACAATGAGGTATCCTATTTTTTATTAAATTTAAAGAAACTAGTCAATTCTTCCCTAACTTTTGTATATATTCTTCCTCTTTCAATAATTGCGAATTGAATGTCCATCTACCTTTTTTATAGAGACTATTTTTCCAGATTATCTGTACTGGGTTATGGTCTGCCCATGTATTGGCCAAAATCTTTATATCCTGGATCTCCTTGCATAGCTCACTATTTACCCAGGCCATATCTAACCTGGACCATGATTTGTGTGGGCTGGAGTAGAAAGTGAACTGTGATATTCCTGGATTCCTCTTCCTCCACACATCCACTAATTCTAATTCTTCAACCATCTCAAAGAATTTCTTAGGCAATGTATTCCGTTTCTTATAATGTCTTTGTTCGCAAGCATAATCTTGGTTATTGTTTGTTATTGCGTTATAGTCTCCTATTATACAAATTCTTGGGTTGCCAAATTCTATTAGTTTCTCATAAAATTTTGTAGAATTCATTCTGATTTTTATTGGGGGCATATATCCCCACTAATAATGTCTTTTTATTTTGTATGACCACCTCTACCATTACTATTCTTCCCAATGCATCTTTATAGATCAATTTTGAGGCTAAATCCTCTTTTATATATAGTACATCTCCTCTTTTTTTTCTTCCGCCAATGCTGTATACATTTTCCCCAATTTTTTATTTTGTAAATATCTTTGGTCTCGCATTTTAATATGAACCTCTTGAAGACAAATTATATCAGCTCTTTGTTTTTCTAACTTAAAAAATGTTCTTTTTCTCTTAACTGGATCATTTAATCCATTAATATTTATGGATATTAAATTCACTCCTTTATCCATTTCCCTTCCTACTTCTACCCCTCAGTATATTTACTCATTGTTTGACTTCTAGTCCTCACTCCTGTTTCTTCTCTCCCAAGTGTCTCTTCACCTCCTTCCCTCGCCTTCTCCTTATCTCTCCCCCTACCTCTAAGTTGTAATTCTTCTTGGCTCGAGGTCTCGTGATCATCTCTACTGCTCAATTCCTCCTCCGTTCCTCCTATTTGGTCAAAAAATTCTTGAGCTTTAGTTAGACTATCTATTCTCACCCTTTTCTCCTTCCATGTTGCTAGGATACCCTCTGGGGTAATCCATCTAAAAGGTATATTTTTTTATTTAAGTAATTCATGAGAAATCGATAGTTTTTGCTCGCAGATTCTTCTCGGCACCTGTTTTAAAACAGTCACTTCCCTACCTTTATATTTTATTCCTTCATCTCTTGTAACTCTGTAAATTATATCTTTCACTCGCCTCCTAGCAAATCTAATATGCACTTCTTGGGGAAGTCTGTGCCTTCTCGCGTAGCTCGTGTACACTCTGTATATGTCATCCAACTCATTCACCATCTCATTCTTATCTCGCCATCACCAAAGGTAAGTTCTCTCCTCTCTCTTCCTCCATGTTCCAGAATCTAAGATAATAGGAGGCCTTATCTATCTCAAGGTGAATCAGGGTCTCATTTGTCTCTTTATTCTGGTCCGTGACTTTTTGTTCCATATCTTCCAACTTCTTTTCCATTTGATCAGCTTGTTTTTCAATTGCTTTAATCTTCTCTTCATTTATTTTAATCGTTTCCTGGATCTGGCCTATCTTCCCATCCAAGTTCTTAATTTCACTTTTCATTTCCCCTAACTCATTTTTTAATTCTTCTTTCATTCAAGACTAGGACATCTGGCAGGCCATGGGTCGTGAAGATCCTTTGGAGTGTCCTTATAGTCGACTCCATAGTGGTTGACTTCATTATGACTACCTCCAACCACTTGGAGTATGCATCCATGACTATAAGGAATGTTTGTCCATGGAACGGTCCGGCAAAGTCAATATGCACCCTGGCCCAGGGTGCTGTCGGCGTTTCCCATTTTCTGGGTCTGGCTGCCGGTGGTGCCGGTCTGGTTTCCTGGCAGGGTGTGCAGGTGGCAACCCAGTTTTCGATGTCCTTGTCAAGGCCGGGCCACCATACGTAGCTTCTTGCGAGGGCCTTCATTTTAAGTATACCTGGGTGGCCCTCTTGCAGTAGTTCTAATATTTTGTTTCTTAGTGGGGGATTACTACCTGGTCTGCCCACAGTAAACAGCCTTTTTGCATTGACAGCTCTGCCTGTCTATTCTTATAAGGCTGGTATTCCTCCCCTGCAGTTATCCCTGGCCATCCCCTCCATACCCAGTTCGAAATCCACGCCATGGCTCTGTCTCGGCCTGTGAGTCTCACGATTTCGGATGACGTCATCAATCCGGGCATTATGCTTTCCACGAGCAGTACTGACGTGGATGGTGCTGGGTCTTCAGCTGGGTCTGGAAGGGGGCAGCGGCTGAGTCCATCGGCGTGTGCAATTTCTTTTCCCGGCTTATGGATCAGGCGGTAACAGTGAGCAGCCAGGAAAACTGTCCATCTTAGCATCCTTGACGACAGTATATTTGGTGTGGGTTTGTCTCCCACGATGATGCCAAACAGGGGTTTATGGTCTGTAATCAAGTCAAAATGCCTTCCATATAGGTATTCAGGGAAGCGCTTGACCCTGTGACTGCTGACAGTGCTTCTTTATCTATCTGGCTATAATTCCGCTGTGTCTTGGAAAGAGTCTTGGAGAAATATGCTATGGGGGCTTCTGTTCCATTGGGTAGTCTGTGGCTGAGGATGGCGCCGATGCCATAGGGGGATGCATCACATGTCAGGGTCAGAGACAGCATCTCACTATATTGGATGAGCAAGCTGCTTGATGTCAGGATGTTTTTGATTTTCTGGAATGCATCAGCCTCACGTTTCCCCCACTTCCAAAGGGCCATCTTAGCCAACAGTCTGTGGAGCAGTTCTGCAATGGTCACCTTCTGCGGTAGGAAGACATTGTAAAAGTTAAGTAGGCCTAGGAATGCTTGCAGCTCTGCCTTGTTTTGTGGAGTGGGGGCTTCCCGAATGGCCTTTAGTTTTCTGGTTGTGGGTCGGATGCCTGTGGCATCTATTAGGAACCCCCAAAACTCCACTTGCGGCATGGCTATGTGGCACTTGCTTCTTTTTAGCTTAAGCCCCGCTTCCTGGAACCGGCCCAGGACTGTCCTCAACCGCTCCATTAGTTGGCCTCTATTGTCTGCTGAGACAATGACATCATCGAAGTATGGCACCACCCCCGGTATGTTGTATAATAGCCATTCCATGATGCTTTGGAACAGGCCTGGCGCTATGCTGACTGAACTGGAGCGATCCAAGGTGGTTGCATGGATCTTCCCCATTCCTTGGATCTGCGCCGCCGAATTGTCTGATGATTTGGCAGCCCTTGCCTCATCGATGGCTTCTTTGAAGGAGACGTCCTCATGAGCCAGGAGCTTCTTTTGGAGTGCAGGGTCTCTCATGCCGAGGATGATCCGGTCCCGGATCATCCCTTCGGTGTCTGGGAACCTGCAGTTCTTCGTGATCCTCCTCAAATCGGCCACAAAAGCATTGATTGTCTCCTTTCTGGCTGCACATGTAGAAATCATAGCAGCTGGCCAGGTAGGAAGGAGAGGGGCCATAGTGTCCTTTGAGGGTGCGTTGCAGCTTGTCCCAGGAAACAGTCCATAGGTCATTGGCGACCAAAGCGTCTGCCATTTCATAAATCTCGATATCACAGTAAGTTAAGAACAATGCTTTCTTCTGTGAATCGGGGGCAGATTGCAGTCTGTTTACCTCTAGTTGTAAGTTGAAGCGGCCCATGTAGGATGACCACTTCTCCTTAGTGGGGTCAAACAGGATGGCCATGGGTCAGTGAGCCATGCTGGTTGCACATTGGGTCATTCTGCTTGGCTGGTGCATTCCTTTGTCCACTGTAATGGCGTTGGCTTGCCACGATGTGCCCCTTGTCCTCTTTGCAGTTCAGGATCCCATGTAGAATGCTTTATTTCAGTACTGAAGCAAGAAGCTGCTCAGCCACGGCAGGTGCTGGCTTTTTAAAGCCGGCGCTATCCAAAGCTTCAGCCACTGACGGGGCTTCAATTTTCCCGCTGGTGGCTGAACCAATGAGTGGAGTCTGCTATCGGACTACACTCATTGACCATAAGGGCATATAGAACAGGTTGTCCTCTCTTTGGAAGAACTTTATAGCTCCCTCTGCCTTAAGAAAGTTCAAAACATTCTCAAAGATCCATCTCATCCTGGGCACCGTTTTTTTTAACTATTACCATCTGGCAGACGATACAGGATAATAAAAACAAGGACAAATAGGCTGAAAAACAGCTTGTATCCTAGGGCAGTAGCTCTGTTGAATTCTACTGTATAGTGCAATATTAATGCAATATCAGGGGTTTTCAATTCAATGTGTGGAGTGTGGAGTATGTGTGTTTGTGTTTATTTTCATGGTCATGATGTGCACTGAAGATGGTGTTTGATTTCGTTGTACGAGGTACAATGACAGTAAAGTAAACTAAACTAAAAGCTAAATCTTCCTTATTTTCATCACCTTCATGACTGTGAATCGTCGCTATCCAAGACAATCCCTAAGCAAGGACAACCTGTATTGATGAATAGCATTTTTTTAATAAAAAAGAACACTTTTTTGGTCAAAAAGTAGGACGAGAGAAAACCCCAGGAATTTAACACTGTACTAAAAGAATTCTGCAAATTTAAATCACTACCGAAAAAGGACAGTTTTTGTGAGCTAGCAATTTCTTACGCAGGTTATGCCTCACCGGGTGTTAGCGGCTGATGTTTTGGAAACCAAATAATTTAGACATGAGACAAACAGCCCCTGTTTTGCAATGTTTCTTTGGGCAGTGATTACAAACAGCTTGGCAAAATGCTCCAAAAACGTGCTCAAGAAGAAACAAGGTTGGGGGGTTGGCAAGAGGCAACCAAAGGATTTGATAACAACATTCATGGCATTTTTAAGATTTGTGGACTGAATTCCCCAGCCACCAATTGTGGACTTCAGCTTCCAGAATTCCCCAGCCAGCACAGCTAGAACATGGCTAGAACTTTTCTTGAAACCAGGACTAAAGATGTTTAAAAGCAAAGGAAGATCAAGAGTGCAAGATGTCAGATTGTCCCAGATATGATGCACTTCTGGCTTCATCGCTCACCCAGGGGGGTGAATCAGGTGTCAGCAGGAAAGACAGCCAAATTTGGCAAAAATGAGACACTCTATGACAAACTGCCCCAAATACTCCAATGAGTAAGCAGTGGCAAACACACTCATGGAAACACTTGGATTAGCAATCAGTTCCCTTAGCTGTCTCAGGTTTCCTGGTCCCTCATCCTCCTTCTCATCTTCTCTCCAAAGCCCCAAATTCAGCATCCTACTTTTTCTTTCCTTTTTTTGTATTTATTATTTATTTATTTATGAGACTTATATGCCGCCCTGTCTCCCGAAGGACTCAGGGCAGCTTACAAAATAAAATAATCCAGATACAAATATACAAATATTAAAAAGTTATTAAACCAAAGGTCTCATAAATACACCAATTAAAACTATGCTAAAAACCCTCCCCCCCCTCAGTCCGGGTAGGCCAGTTGGAACAGCCAGGTTTTTAGGTCACGGCGGAAGGAGCGGAGGTCAGGGGCCACCCGGAGCTCCAGGGGAAGCTGGTTCCACAGGGTGGGTGCTCCCACCAAGAAGGCCCTACTCCTGGGAACCGCCAGCCAACATTGCTGAGTCGACGGCACCCGGAGAAGACCCTGTCGATGGGAGCGCACGGGACGCTGGGAAGCTGTTATCGGCTGCAGGGTCTCCCGCATGTATCCTGGTCCAATGCCATGAAGGGCTTTATAGGTCAACACCAGCACCTTGAATCTATTTATTTTCGTTTATTCACAAGAGTAAAACAAAGAACAGAAAAACAAACATCCAAACACTAATAAAGAAAAAGAATTGTGTACAAAAAAAGGAAAAAACCCCAAACATCAAATATATCTTAACACTAGCTTGGTACCCATGCTTCGCTATGAAACTATGTGGTCGGGCTTAGCTTTTGGGGAGGAAAATAAGGGGGGCGGAATTCTGCCTCTGCCTACCAGCATCCATCAGTATTCATCTGGCTAGCATCCTGTCAGTGTGTGAGAGAGTTGAGGGCTGTTTGGAAACTGAAACATTATTTGCTGTGTGAGCAAGAAGGAGACCGCAAGGAGCCTGGGCGTGGCTTAGCTCAACTGTTCTGTACTAAAGCTGCTTGGTGCTCTGAAACTGAAACTGAAACTCCTCTGCTTGTGTTTTGCATTTGGAAGAGATTTTCTTTCTTTTCAGGTGGGGAGGGGGAGTAGAACTCCTTAGCATCAGAGCGTGTTAATAATAATATAGGAAATACTAATGCTCTGATGGTCATTTCAAAAAATCCTTTCTTAGTGAGCACCTAGAAGCCAAGAGGAACATACGTGCCAAATTTCAAGTTTGTAGGCTTTATGGTTCTGGAGATTTTGTGATGATGCGTGAGTGGCATTTCGCTTTTATATAGAGAGATTAAACATCTTTAGGTTTAATGTTAGATATACAGGCAGTCCTTGACTTACGACCACAACTGAGCCCAAATTTAGGCCGCTAATTGAAACATTTGTTAAGTGATTTTTACAATCTTTCTTGTCGCAGTGCAATTGATTAGTTTATTAACACAGGTTGTTAAGTGAATCTGGCTTCCCCACTGACTTCATTTGTCAGAAGGGGACAAAAGGGGATCCCATGACCCTAGGACACCGCAACCGTCATAAATACGAGTCAGATGCCAAGCGGCTGAATTTTGATCACATGACCATGGGGGATGTTGCAACAATTGTGTGAAAAAATGGTCATTTTTCTTCAGCACCGTTGTAATTTAGAATGGTCACTAAACGAACTGTTGTAAATTGAGGACTAACTGTATTTGAGCATCCCATTTTCTAGCTTCTCTTCTCTCATCCCTGGATGACAGTCAAGGTAGATGAGGGAGCCCTTTCCCCCCCGCCCCGGAATTAGTAGGGGCCGCAAACCAGCTGTTGCAAAATATAGACAGTCCCCGAATTACAACCGTTCATTTAGTGGCCATTCAAAGTCACAACAGCACTGGGGGAAAAAGGGACTTGTGACCATATTTATTTATTTATTTATTTATTTATTTATTTATTTATTTATTTCATGGGATTTATATGCCGCCCTGTCTCCCGAAGGACTCAGGGTGGCTCACAACAATAAAAAAGGCAATACAAAATTTAAATTTAAAAAAAATTATTAAATCAAAATCCCAATAATTCTAATTAAAAGCGGCAACAGCCAATACCGCCAGTAAAAGCCAATAACCCCTCCCCCCCAGTCCAGGTCGGCCTGTTGAAAAAGCCAAGTCTTCAGGTTGCGACGGAAGGATCGAAAGTCAGGGGCCATCCGCAGCTCCAAGGGCAACTGATTCCACAGGGTGGGCGCTCCCACAGAGAAGGCTCTCCCCCTAGGGGTCGCCAGGCGACACTGTCTAGCCGACAGCACCCCAGGAGGCCCTGTCTGTGGGAGCGCACGGGGCGCTGGGAAGTTGTTGCTGGCAGTAGATGGTCCCGCAAATACCCTGGCCCTAAGCCATATAGGGCTTTATAGGTGATTACCAGCACCTTGAATCTCAATTTTTCACACTTAAGACTGTCGTAGCATCCCTATGATCAAGTGACCAAAATTCAGATGCTTGACTGGCTCATATTTAGAATAGAATAGAAAAACAGAGTTGGAAGGAAAACCTTTGAGCTCTTCTAGTCCAACCCGCCGCGTAAGCAGGAATCCCTATAGCATTTCAGACAAATGGCTGTCCAACATCTTCTTAAAAACTTCCAGTGTTGGAACATCTACAACTTCTGGAGGCAAGTCGTTCCACTGGTTAATTGTTCTAACTGTCAGGAAATTTCTCCTTAGTTCTATGCAGTATTCCAAGTGTGGCTTTAGCAAGGCATTATAAACAGGGGTGGCATTCAAATTTTTAACAACTGGTTCTGTGGGCGTGGCTAGGTGGGTGTGGCTAGGTGGGCATGGCCATGTGACTGGGTGGGCATGGCTTTTTTGCAGCAAACCCCGCCCCCTTGTTTTTTTGCCTCCTGGGCCTCAGGGAAGCCTCCTGCGTGGGCCATTTTTGCTCCCAGGAAGCTTCCCGGGGCCCAGGAAGGAAAAAAATGGAGCCTGCGGGGGCTCAGCTCCCCCCATGCTCCATTTTGGGGCCTCCTGGGCCTCAGGGAAGCCTCCTGGGTGGGCCATTTTTGCTCCCAAGAAGCATCCCTGGCGCCCAGGAAGGCCAAAAAATGGAGTGCCCAGAAGCAGTAAGACAGCAAGGGGGATCTCAGCACAGCTGATCATCGGAACAGCTAATTGTCAGGAGGGGAAAGAAATACCTTAAGGAGTGACTGGGCAGGGAAGAACGCAGTCAGCGATGTCAAGCATGCGTGATAAGGACTGACTGGGTGGGGAAGGGAGGGCCGGGCAGAGAGGGGAGGGGCACGGTTTCCTGGTTCTCCAAACTGCGCAGAATCATAACAGCCAGTTCTAAAGAAGCGGTCCGAACCGGTAGAATCCCACCCCTGATTATAAAATGGTATCAACACTTCACGTGATCTTGATTCTCTCCCTCTGTTTATGCAGCCTGGAACCGTGTTGGCTTTTTTTGGCAACTGCTGCAGATGGTTGGCTCACATTTAAATAGTTGTCCACTAGGACTCCGAGATTCCTCTCACAGTTACTAGTGATAACATACAAAGTCCTACATGGCTTGGGTCCGGGATACTTGCGGGAGCGTCTTCTGCTGGCATCACATTCCGATCGCCCTATACGCTCCCACAGGCAGGGCCTCCTTGGGGTGCCGTCGGCCAGACAGTGTCGGCTGGCGGTGCCCAGGGGTAGGGCCTTCTCTGTGGGAGCACCCACCCTGTGGAACCAGCTCCCCTTGGGCCTTCATTTGTCCCCTGATCTCCGCTCCTTCCACCGTGACCTGAAGCCCTGGCTGTTTCAGCAGGCCGGCCTGGACTGAAATGGGGGGGGGGGCTTTTAAAGAAATCTTAATGTAATTTTATGAATTCGATTATCGAGCTTGTAATTTAACTATTTAATTATTTTTTAATTAACTTATTGTATTGTGATTTTATATTGTGAGCCGCCCTGAGTCCTCAGGGAGAGGGGGCGGCATACAAGTCTAATAAAACTAAACTAAACTAAACTAGTATTTATGACAGTTGCAGCATCCTGGGGTCATGTGATCCCCTTTTGCGACCTTCTGACAGGGAAAGTCAATGTGGGGAAGCCAGATTAGCTTAAGAACTGTGGTATTCACTTAACAACGCAGGGATTCACTTAGCAACTGTAGGAAGAAAGGTCATAAAATGGGGCCTAATTCATTTAACAGCTGCCTCGCTTAGCAGGGCTCAGTTGTGGTCTCAAGTTGAGGACTACCTGTAAGGAAGAAAGGACTAGATTGGCCTGTCCACTCATGCCAGCAGAAGGGGCCTGCTGGGGACCCCCATCAGATAAGGAATTCCAGCTGTTGGGGTCCAGGAGAAGAGGCTTTTTCTGCTGTGGCTCCCACCCTCTGGAACATCATGCCCTTCAAGGTGAGATCCTCCCTCCTCACCCTCTAGGCTAGGGCAGGGGTATCAAACTAGATTTGTTCGAGGGCCGGATCAGCATTGTAGTTCTCCTCCGGGGTGGGAGGGGGAGACAGGATGGGCGCCTCCTGCAACACTTTGCTCACCAAAACGGGACACGGGGGGGGGCGTTTTTGGCCTGGACAGCCTCCTGCAACACTTTGCTGGCCAAAACGTGGCATGGGGGGAGGGGGCTCTGCCTCCCCAAGCCCCATTTTGACCAGCAAAGTGTTGCAGGAGGCCGTCCAGGCCAAAAATGGCCCGTACATGTCTCTACGCACTCCATTTTGGCTTCCAGAGGCACCTTGGGCTGGTCCTTTGCTATTTCCAGGCTGGCCCCATAGGCCAGATTTAAGCACTCTGCCCTGCGGGCCTTCGACGCCCCTGCTCTAGGGCTTCCAAAAGAGCCCCAAAATCTGGCTCTACCATCAAACTGGTTGTTATACCGGTGGAATCCCACCCCTGACTGTAACATGTTTCATCCATAACTGCGTAGTTTCGATGGCCAGGTCACAGTATTTCATGATTTTTTTCCCTGTTTCCTTTTCTCCGACTCTGGTGTCTCCCAGTACAGCGATATCAGTAAAGTGTACATTTCGCTTTTCAACAACTGTGATATCCAGTGTGTTGTGTTCCAAATGACGATCCATCTGTATTCGAAAGTCCTGTAAGATCTTCACCTTCTTATTTTCTACAACTTTTTCCACTTTATGACTTTTCGGATACAAGGTAAGCCGTATTTTTTACATATTGAGCAGTGGATTAATTTCTAGCTTTGTAATCAGTTTGTGCTTATGATGATTGTTAAGTTTGCATGAAGAGTCAGACGCGAAGAGCTTCAGTGAAGAGTTTATTAGTGACTACAGCTCAAATGGACCCGTCTTGGCTGGGCTACGGCTGCTACTTATAGCCAGCAGCTGCAGTTGCCAGCCAATCAGAGTGCAGGGTTTTCCCGCACTTTTCAAACCAATCATATTTGACATTTTACAAGAACAATTCAAACTAAACCAATGACATTCAAACCTGCATACATAACAATGATGACGATGATTGTCCTTCCCGCCATCTGCAATCATTTCACCAGAAGACCGCTTGTAAAGAACGCAATCAAGCGAATCTTTTGCGTTGGAGAATAAAAATCTAACTGGGGTGGTGGCACCCTGTGAAATCTTCGTCATGGTTTCCCAAGCTGTTAAGCCAGTGGATTTCTTTCCTCTTCTTCTCAAAACAAAGGGCATTGTGTATTCTGAGTTGTTTTCAGCCTTGTGGCTTTCAGTCTTGTGGAGGAAATCTGGCTGAGCCCATTGAAACCTGCTTCTGAGTAGACCTGTTTCCAGATTACCCTTTGCAAGTAATCTACCTGAATCATTTCCCAAGCCAGCCATGTTGCACTGCTATTGGCAGCTGTTCCTCCCTGTTGGGGTGTGTGTGATCCGTAGTATTGTCACCCGCCCTTCTGGCCAGTCTTCGGGCATTCAGGAAGGGTGGCCCAGTGATTAGAGGAATGCAGCACTGGCCCAGCTCTGGGCTTAGATGGTTACGCTGACAGGTCTCTGAGGCATCCTTTTCCTCCTTCCAGAGCTGCTTGGCTCATTCTGTAATGCTGCCCTAATGAGGATAACCATGATTTTGAAGAAGAACTTGCGGCAGCGCCAGTCATGCAAAGGCAGAGAAGAAGCAGAGAGAGAGAGAGAGATTGGCAGAGAAGGCAGAGACGGGGTGGCAGCCAAGAATCCCATTAGTGGGTGGAAACGAAGCACAGCTGGGAGGACCCGTTGTGTCAGAAGGAAGGTGCAAATCTTTCAATCAGCTCTTGGTCTGCGGCTTTCCAGATGGATGGAATACCACTTCCATAATTCCCAGCCAGATGCAAGAGATCTACACCCATTCTGTTGGAGGAGGAGGAGGAGGAGGAGGAGGAGGGAAGGAAGAGGGGAAAGAGGAGGGGAAGAAGGTGGAAGAGTAGAAGAAGACAATGAAGGCAGCATGGTCATGGGGGATTCTGGTTGAAAATACCTTGTGTGCAAATCAGTTCCTTTCCTCGACATCTTTTTCACCTGTTCTTTTATATATTCCTATGTTTCAGTACAGAAAGAAGGGAAAATGGGAGATTTCTGTCCTGTCTATATGATTCACCTGTCTCTCATCTACCCTTCATTAGCCTTGTTGTTTTCTAAGCACCCAAATGTTGAAAGACACCGGTGTGTTCAATTTCTAACAAGCCATCCTTGGAAGGAAACCCGTTGAAATGAGCAAATAAAATTAAGAAATACAAGAACTCCTCAACTTATGACCAGTAGCTTAGGACGATTGCATGTTGGGTGCTGGGTAATTGGCCTGAATTTATGGCCACCTGCAGCATCCCAAAGTCAGGTGACCACATTCTGCAACGGTCTTGCTGAACTGCTTCTGTGTTTTGGCCAAATCGTCCCGTAGGGAACCATTTGTTCGCTCCACAATTGCAACATTCACTTAATGACCACCCCAAAAAAGGTCATAAAATCCAGTCATTCACATGATGATTTACAACCATCACGATTTATGGTTTTGATGGGGAGGCTCCATTATGGTTGTAAATTGAGTGCTATTTGTACTGCCGATTGACTGATTGATTGGGTGCCATGAAGTTGTTGTTAACTCTCATGACCACAACGATAGATCTTTAATTGGGAGGAACCTTGGAGGTCTTCTAGTCCAGCCCTCCTCAAGCAGGATACCCTATACCATTCTGGAGAAATCTTAAAAACCTCCAATGTTGGAGCACCCATAACTTCTGGATGAAAGTTGTTCCACTCATCCATTGTTCTCACTCTCAGGAAATTTCTCCTTAGTTCTTGGTTGCTTCAGGTACTTTGGAAAAGTACCCTCTTCTTTGTGGCAACCCCTCAAAATACTGGAAGACTGCTATCATGTCCTTCTAGTCTTTCTTTTCACTAGATTAGACGTACCCAATTCCTGCAGCCGCTTTTTATATGTTTTAGCCTCCAATCCACTAATCATCTTTGATGCTCTTCTCTAGAGTCTCAACGTCTTTTTAGTATCGTGAACCTTGTGCCCAGACCACACTGACAACTTTCCATCAAAAAACGCAGCGTCTAAAGTCACAGGGACCGAACTTGGCCCTTCTGCAAAATTTCCTGGGTGTTAGAACGATGGATTCCCAAAAAATAGTTGAATTTGTTCATTTATTTGTAAAATGTGTTGGTTTTACTTTGACTTGTGTACTCTGGGCCTTTACAAAGGGCAGAGAGGTTACAATCGGAAATTAGATCTCAAAATTATATCTGTGAACAACTGGGCGCACGGTTGGGATTTCCCATCCCAGGATTTTAATTCTCTTTCTTGCACATGGTATGTGCGTGCGTCTTTCCAATCCCGCCTTCAGGGAAAATTAAAACACACAGAAAGAGAGACAGAGAGGGAAAGAGAGAGAGAGAGAGAGAGAGAGAGAGAGAGAGAGAGAATTGGCTGCAGGCGTGCTCTGGGCACTGGTATACTTGGGTGCAATTTCCCACCTCCTCCGGGCTGGGTGGATGGCAGTGTTACATTTCTGGCTGGGTACCAACTGGGACACTGGCACGCCTTGCCTTGGTGTGGGAATGCCTAGGCTGTGAGTGTGTCCCAGTGTTTTGCGTGATAGCCCCATCGCGTCACCGCCAGGCCACGCCTTTGGGGAAGGAGCAACACCCACCAGCCCATCTGACTCAGAGCGAGGTGACCAAGAGGCTGACCCTTCAGCAGCGACTCATCCTGAAGGCTCTCTGGATCTTTCCCTTCCCAGTTAGGAGTGTTGCAGGAGTCCCCAAACTTGGCAACTTTAAGACTTGTGGAGTTCAACGTAGCTGGCTGGAAAATTCTGGGAGTCGAAGTCCACAAGTCTTAAAGTTGCCAAGTTTGGAGACCTCTGCTTGAGAGCATTAAAAAAGATTGCACTGGCTGGTTTGGGTCACCTGGAAACCTAGCCCTCCTCCTGCCCCACCAACCTTTTTTTTTTAAATTCATATTTATATGCCGCCCTTCTCCAGAGACTCAGGGCGGCTTACAATGTTTGGAGCACAACCCAATGCGCTCAGCAATAGCCTTCCTTCCATTGTATATGCCTGCTTATTATTACTAAGCTGCATTTTTACAAAGTCAGCTTATGGCCCCCAACTATCTTGGGTCCTCAATTTACCTACCCCGAGAGGATGGAAGGCTGAGTCCACCTTGAGCCTGGTGGGATTCGAGCCTGCACTAATTGCAGGCAGCTGGAGCTAAGTGCTAGGCATTTAACAGCCTGCACCACCAAGGCTCTTTCCAACCTTGCCAAGTTTGGCAGAAAAAGATGGGAGAGTTAGAGGACTCCCTCGCTGCCTCCCTCCCCTAGGTCAGGTTCCCCGCGCTTGGCCGAGGTAATCAAGGAAAATCAATAATGATGTTATCCATTCAGTCATACCTGACTCTTGGCAATGCTACGGGCCAGGTCTAATTGACAGAATAACGAAGTTGGAAGGGACCTTGGAGGTCTTCTAGTCCAACCCCCCACTCCAGCAGGAGACTCTATACTATTCCAGACAAGTGGCTGTCCAATCTCTTCTTAAAAACCTCCAGGGATGAAACACCCACAATTTCCTGAGGCAAGTCGTTCCACTGGCTTGATTGTTGTCCTCACTGTTAGGAAGTTTTTCCTTAAAAATTGCTTCTCTCCTTGATTAGTTTCCATCCCTTGTTTCTTGTTCTGCCTTCTAGTACCGTGTTTCCCCAAAAATAAGACACTGTCTTATATATTTTTGGCTCCCAAAAACACACTAGGTCTTATTTTCGGGGTAGGTCTTATATATTTATGGTGCCAAATAGTGGGTGTGAGTGTGTAGGGGGTGTTTCGCGGGTGCACGGTTGCTCCCTGAAAAGTCTTCCTGGAACTGGAGATTTACACTAGGTCTTATTTTCGGGGTAGGTCTTATATTAGGGCAGGTTTAGAAAATAGTGCTAGGTCTTACTTTCGGGGTAGGTCTTATTTTCGGGGAAACACGGTACTTTGGAGAACAAGCTGACCCCCTCTCTTCTTTGGGGCAGCCCCTCAAATACTGGAATACTGCTATATTATCACCCCAGTCCTTCTTTTCACTAGAGTAGACACATTCAATTCCTGCAACCATTCTTTATGCTTTAGCCTTCAGTCCCCTAATTGTCTTTGTTGCTCTTCTCTGCACTCCTTCCAGAGTCTCTACAGCTTTTGTATAATATATTGACCCAAACTGGATGCAGTGTTCTAAGCGTGGTCTTACTAAGGCGTTATAAAATGGTACTAACAGTTCATGTGATCTGGATTCTATCCCTCTGTTAATGCAACCTAGGATTGCATTGGCTTTTTTGGCTGCTGTTGCACGCTGCTGGCTCATATTTAAATGATTGTCCACTAGGATGCCAAGGTCCCTCTCTCACTTCCAATCTTGCACTACTTCTGTGAGTTTTTCTATGCTCTGGCTGGCTGGTGCCAGCTTTGAACAGCATGTTCTTTGGCATGTTCTTTTTACTACTGGTGCTGTGGGCATGGCTTGGTGGGTGTGGTGTGGTGTGGCTTGGTAGGCGTGGCAGGGGAAGGATACTGCAAAATCCCATTCTCTCCCCATCCCACTAACCTGCTTTCCAGCTCCGTTCTCCTGTGCAGGGCAACAAAAAAAGACCCAGACGATCAGCTGGGATTCCAGAGGCAGAGATGGGGGGGCCAGTCAGAGGTGGGATTGGCCGGTTCTCCAAACTACTCAAAATATCCGCTACCGGTTCTCCAGAACTGGTCAGAACCTGCTGAATACCCACCTCTGAACTTTTCCAAGCATAATTGCTTTCTCCAGTGAATTCCCTTGCATGACATGGCCAAAACAAGTGAAACATGGCCAAACTAAATAAAGTTAGGGTTAAATAAAAATAAGATTACCTGATGCATTTGAACAGGTATCTCTCATCCCAGTCCAGGTTTCACAGGTCATGTGCAAAAAGTGAGAGGAAAATGCCCCAAGGACTGGCATTAGGTGTGTGCACACAACCTGCTTGACTAGCTAATTTATGAAGCTGGTTTACAAGCCTCAGCACAGAATTTTAAGCTTGATTAGAGTTAACTTCCTCCTCCTCCTTTTCCTGTTACTCCTCCTCTTCCTCCTCCTCTTCCTCCTCCTCCTCCTCCTCCTTCCTTTCCCTTTCCCTCCTGCCCCCTCCTCCTCCTCCTCCATCTGTGAATCTGACCTAATTTGTGGGTGAGCAGAATGCACCACATTATGTGCCTCCTTTGAACATTGTCTTTCCATGCAGCCCTCAGGTGGCTCACTTTCACACAAACACAACTCCCCCTGCCCCCTTTGCGAACGATCTTTGCCAAAAGCAGAAAATTGTAGCTGGGAGCAGCTACCCAGCTCAAACCCTTTATTTAATTGTTTTAAGAAGAATGGCAACAGTATAGAATGTGTTTAACCGAAATATTTATGATCGAATGAATATACGGGTAGTCCTCGAATTACAACTTTTCATTTAGCAGCGGTTCAAAGTTACAACAGCATCAAAGAAAATGACTTACCATCAGTCCTTGCAGTTACAACCACCATCCCAGCATCCCCATGGTCCCCCTTTATTTAGTTGTTTTAAGAAGAACGGCAACAGTATAGAATGTGTTTAACCTGATCAAAATCTGGACTCTTGGAAACTGACTTGCATTTGCTACTGTTGTAGTGTCCTATTGTCATGTGATTTCCCTATGCAACCTTCCCAGCATGGTTTCCCCACAAGTAAAATCAAGTTGGATTTGCTTAACCACCATGTGATTCACTTAACAACTGCAGTGATTTGCTTAACAACTACGGCAAAAAAGGTCCCAAAATTGGGCGTGACTCAGCTAACAACTGCCTTGCTTAGCAGTGTTAATTCTGGTCCCAATTGAGGTCATAAGTCAAGGACTAATTGGACAATTGTAACCTGAAACAATTAAACAGTTGCTACATTTGGGCAACATAGTTAAATTGCTGGTTGAGTTAAACCCTCTACTGGGTTGTCCCAAAGGGGCTTTCTTTGAGAGACAACTGGACTTTCTGTTTTTTCTTTGAAGATGTTTCACTTTTCATCCAAGAAGCTTCTTCAGCTCTGACTGGATGGTGGGGAAAGGAAGGGTTTATATACTCCTTGCAGACAGCTGGTCATCTGCATTCTTTTAGAGAGACATTGAGGCCACTTGGAGTTTCATCTGTCAACAGGGTCAGCTGAGTTGCGCAAATGGGTGTGGAGCCTTCTTGGAACTGCCGAAAGGACTGTGTTGTAGACTGGAGACAGATGATATCTTCAAACGTCTTCAAGGAAAACCCAAGAAAGTCCAGTTGCCTCTTGAAAAAGCACCTTTGGGACAACCATGACCTGGATGGCTGAGAACCTCCATAGACATGTTCCAAGTTCAAACTAGCAGCCATTGCTATTGTTGGAAGAATTATCCTTCTGGGTTCAGTTCCAAGTGGGGAAAAAGACACTGGAAACATGGAGGCTGTTTGGAAAGATGGTTTAATGGTGGACAGGACCACGTGGCTTGGAGCTCCAAAGAAGGAAGGGCTGAGATGCTGAAAGTGCCTGGGTTTTATACCCTCTTTTGGGATTTGAATTTGAGCTTGTATTCTGATTGGTTGTCAGACTCCCATGGAGCCATGCAGGGGCAACTCTGTAGGCTGTCATGAGTCCCAGGCTTGGTTGAGCCTTGCTGGATGATGATGTAACGAAAGGGCTTTGGGCAATTCCTAAAGCTCTACCTGGAGATCTTTGTTATGTAAAATAGGCTGGCCTAGGCCAGAGTAACAGTCCATTAGCAAAGGTGGGGGGGGCTGAGTTTCTGCTTCTTAGTTTCTACTCTTTTTAGGGGAAATATTCTGCCTTTTTTTATATTCCCTAAGATATTTCAATTTTCTACCGTGTTTCCCCGAAAATAAGACCTACCCCGAAAATAAGACCTACCCCAAAAAATAAGACCTAGTGTGTTTTTGGGAGCCAAAAAAATATAAGACAGTGTCTTATGTTAGGGGAAACACGGTATGCGATTTGTTCATGGTTTCGTACATGAATAAATGTACATTGTTCTACATGAATATGGTAAGTGTTTTTTTCATTAAAAAATATATAAGACCTACCCGAAAATAAGACCTAGTGTGTTTTTGGGAGCCAAAAAAAATATAAGACAGTGTCTTATTTTCGGGGAAACACGGTAGGAGAGGGCTGGGTTTTAAATATGTTGGGTTTTCAGTTTGGTCAAGAATCTCATTGCAAGCCAAACTCTCTCCACTTACTTGCAGCATAAATAACCCATGATGGAATTAATCAGTTCCTTGGAAAAAAAAACTCAGCGTACAAAATGTGTTCCAGTTTCATTCAGAAAAACCCACGTAGTAAATCTGTAATCTACTTCTTCTGAGCCATTGCCGCGAGTTCTAATGACTCAAGCAATCCAAAGTTTATTTTAATGTGCAGGGCAAAAGAGCAGTGTCGGAATTAGATAGCCCTCAGATAACGCAGTCCAAAGTCTCTCTTTGGCTTACCTCGGATCACCTACGGAAGAGAGGATTTCTTGGTGAATTCTGATTTTCTTCCTGCAACTCCTCTCCTGCAAAGTTTAGGCTTAAAAAAAAAAACAGGGGAAGGGGGGAAGCTAACATTTAGTGCCATGGTTGGTTTTCCTTACGAGATACAAATTGGGTAGAGATCTCCTTTGATTGCCGTGCCCCAAATTCTAAGCTTTGATCAAAAGGAATGCCTTAAGCTAGCAACTCAGGTTCTTCAGAGATAGTATCTCGCTGGGCCTTGGCCTCTGTGGCACTGGGTAATTGCTGATTGCCATCTGCTGTACTTCTGCCATCCATCCAGAGCGTAGAATTCCAGTTTTCAGCAGAGAAGGGTGTGAGGCCAAGGCTATGAGCTACAGCAGTGAACCCACAAGCTCAAAATCTGACAATCTTGGGGTGCTGGGATCCCACACTGGTTCAAAGCAAAGCATCCATGCCAGGAAAAGGGAGGAGATTTTTGGGATTTGGGTGGTTTTTTTTTGTATGTGTGTGTGTGTGTGTGTGAAAAGTGTGTGTGTGTGTGTGTGTGTGTGTGTAGAATGATGCAGCCAGGAACATCTGCCATTTCTGATCATTTCAGGCCAAACAGGCAGAGCTAGGCAGACAAAACCATCTGCCGCCAGTCTAGAAACCCTGGCACACAACGTTGCTAGCTGCGAGGTTTCGTGGCATGCAGGGTGGAATTAGAAGGGAACGCGATGTGGGGATTTTTAATCTTTTGCTTTTTACATTGGTGATGGGAGGGAAGCGGCTTTCCAGAAAGACAACAAGTCTGCAATCGGTTTAGCTGAGCAGAATTTAACCACGGGGCGGTTGGGTCTCAAGGATATCGAGTGGACCCGGGTCCAGCACAGAGCTTCCTCCTCCGATTCTTGCTTTTGTGGCCCGTCCAAACTCCAAGTCCAGTTTAGGGCATTTGGGAGGTAGTCCTGCGGGGGGGGGGAGGGAAACCCTCCACGCAGGGTCGCAAACGTTGCCCGTGAATTTTGCACGCCCACAGGCACCGGACAGCCATTTTCCAGCTTTGGTAGACAAAATTTAGTATCTGTTCCGAGGTGGACCTCAAATATTCGTTGATGCTGAATGGAAAATCGGTCGAGTGGTTAAGCTTGGAAGGAGTATAGGGTGGAGGAAATATATAGCTGGGTAATTCTACTAGAATAGCTACTGTGTGGTTAAAAAAAATTTTTTTCCTACCTGGCTCCAGTTCTTTGGAACAGACTTCCGCTAGAATTACGCCTGGAATTGGGTCATTTAAAATTACAAACAATAAAATCACGTCTTTCTGATGTGTTCTTCCTACCCCACAGGAAAGGTGCTTTAAATAAATAAATGTACCCATGTTTGCTTATTACTTGGTTAGTAGAAATAGTCCTTGACTTACAACCAGGGGTGGCTGCTGGGGGTTTGCAGGGGTTCGGGAGAGTCCCTTAGCTAAGATTCTGTGCAGTTCAGAGAACCCCCAAATCCCACTCCTGGCTGGCCCCGCCGACCCTGCCCCTCCCCTCCCAGAAATCCCCACATGGCCTGTTTTGGATGCAGGGGCACGTGCAGAGGCTTGGGGAAGGTGAAAAACAGGCCTCACGAAAGTTTGGGAAGGCCAGAAATGGGCCTGTTTCCAGCTTCCAGGGAGCCTCCAGAACCCAGGGAGGGCAAAAACACTCTCCCCCCAGCGTGGAGCAGGAGGCCAACTAGGCCATGCCCACCATGGCCATGCCCACCCAGCAACTGGGCAGAGAACCTGTTGCTAAAAATTTTGAAGCCCACCCCTGCTTACAACCATTCATTGAATGACCGTTCAAAGTTACAATAGCACTGAAAAAAGTGACTTATGACCAGTTTTTCACACTTACGGCCGCTGCAGCATCCCCACAGTCATGTGATCAAACTTTGGCAGTTGGCAACTGGCATGTATTTACGATGGCTGCAGCGCCCCGAGGTCCTGCGATTACCCTTTTGCGACTTTCTTAGGGAGCATCTGACAAGCAAAGGCAATGGGAGAAGCCAGATTCACTTAATGACAGCACGATTCACTTAACCACGTCAGAGATTCGCTTAACAATAGCCAAAATTCATAAAATGGGGCACGACTCACTTAACAACATAAATTTTGGGGTCAAGCATGGTCGTAGGTCAAGGACTTCCCGTATTCTTCTGTGTTGTAGGCCTTTCAGTTCAGATGCACCTTCCTTTATATACTGATATTAAACAGGTAATCCTCAACTTATAACAATAACGGAGTTCAGAATTTCCATTGTAAATCAAGCAAAGTCCCATCCGTGGCAGTGGTGGTATTCAAAAATTTTACTACCCGTTCTGTGGGCATAGCTTGGTGGGCACAGTGTGGCTTGGTGGGCATGGCAGGGGAAGGATACTGCAAAATCCCCATTCCCTCCCCACCCCACTAACCTGCTTTCCAGCTCTGTTCTCCTGTGCAGGGCAACCAAAGAAGACCCAGCTGATCAGCTGGGACTCAGGGGGAGGCAGAGGATAGATGGAGGCAGGGGGGCCAGTCAGAGGTGGGATTTGCTGGTTCTCTGGACTACTCAAAATTTCTGCTACCAGTTCTCCAGAAGTGCTCCAAACCTGCTGAATATACCACCTCTGGGGTACAAGCAACAAAGTTACGGTCAGTCATAAGTTGGAGGAGATGGGTGAAAAGAAAGATGGGAGGATTACTAGTAATAGTAATGGAGACTTAGTAAATATTTGTATGCACCAATATAATCTACTGGTCAGAACCTGCTGAATACCACCTCTGATCTGTGGGGTGCAGGCAGCATGCAAAACCGCACCCCCTCTGGTCCACGGAAAAACCTCTCTCCACAAAACCGGTTCCTGGTGCCCAAAAGGTTGGGGCTCACCAGTATTTCCTGCTTGAGCAGGGGGTTGGACTAGATGACCTCTAATGTCCCTTCCAACTCTGTTATTAAGTTAAGGATATTTCGAAGCACGTCAGGTAAGCACGCAAGAGTCTGGGGACAGCAAGGCAAATATTCAGTCAGAAATCCCAAGCAACTTCACATGCCAACAAGCCCGTCTGGAACTATTTCCTCTTGAAATCATGTCAGCCTCTATCCTGTTTCTGTCCTCTGCCACCTCTGCCTGGGGAAGAGCAAATCCCTAAAAAATATAATCCACTTCTATTACAGCTCCTGCCTTTTTATGATACCTTTAATACTGACAAGGTAGGAGCAAGTCATGCATTGAACTGGCCTCTGGGGGTATCATTCAGAAGAGCTGGGTATTTCCCCCACTCATAACCATTCATCTTAGGATCAGGTCCTTGTTTCTTAGTTGATGACACAGCAGCCTTGGACTCAGCTTACTCAAAATGTATTAAATACAAAGATTGTGTCCTAACTTCTAACAAAGAGCCAGAAGATCCAGGGCAGTAGTGACACATTCTTCAGCCCAGTGTTTTTCAACCTTAGCCACTTTAAGGTATGTGAACTTCGACTCCCAGAATTCCCCAGCCTGGCTGGGGAATTCTGGGAGTCGAAGTTCACATACCTTAAAGTGCCCAAGGTTGAAAAACACTGCTCCAGCCGTAGGAGATGAGTGCAAGTTTTCCAGGAATTTAAAAGGCAGTGAAGGACAAAGACAACTGTCAGGCCTGTCCCAACTTGGTCTTCTAGTAAAGAAATACTCTTGACTCCAAGTGTAGCAAAAAGAATTCTTTCACTAAAAGCCAAGCGGTTACAATAAAGCAAAGCCTGATCTGAGGTTTTGCGTGCAAAGCTTTCCCAGTTAACTTCCCCCTTTGTGTTCCTCCCCTCCCTGTTATCTCCCAACTGTCCAGTTACATTTAAAGATGATGTTTTGGTAACTCTCCCTGCAAAGGCGGGCTGGATTGCGAGCCATTGCATTCCATTTCCCACCTTGTGGCCAGTGGTGCATTTCAAACATTGTTACCACTGGTTCGGTGGGCGCGGCTTGGTGGGTGTGCTTTGCGTGCACGCGTAGACTTTGCATAGGCGCAGAGGTGTTAGTATGGGAGCCTAGGCGGGCAGGTGGGCCCAACACAGAACATCGGAGAGAGAACCGGTTCGGTCTCCATTGCTCATCACCGCTACCGGCTTGGCAGAAGCGTGTCGAACCGGTAAAATACCACCACCACTTGTGGCCTTGGTGTGGTGAGCCAATGGCACAATGCTTAGTTTCAGGTTTTCCCCCCTTTTGCTCCAGCTCCGTGCCCCCATAGTTCATAGAAAATCAGCATCTTCCGTGTTTCCCTGAAAATAAGACCTACCCTGAAAGTAAGACCTAGCACTATTTTCTAAACCTGCCCTAATATAAGACCTACCCCGAAAATAAGACCTAGTGTAAATCTCCAGTTCCAGGAAGACTTTTCAGGGAGCAACCGTGCACCCGCGAAACACCCGCACACACACACTCACACCCACTATTTGGCACCATAAATATATAAGACCTACCCCGAAAATAAGACCTAGTGTGTTTTTGGGAGCCAAAAAAAATATAAGACAGTGTCTTATTTTCGGGGAAACACGGTAGCAAGGCAAAGCAGGAGTGAAAGGATGGCAAATCCTGACAGCATTATTTCAGACCACAAGATGGTTGGAGGCCAGTGAGTTAGCTGAAGCAAATCAGCTTGGAGGTATTTGCATGGAAGAACCAAAGGGCCCAGGACCCTGCTGGGTCTAGATCCCACACGGGATCTAGATCCTGATCTAAGAACAACTGAAAAGCTGGAGAATTCCAGTAGGGAATCATAAGTAACTCTGTGGGAGGAATTTTTTTTTGGCCCAGCGTCGTCGGTGCCGAGTAAACACAGCCTGGTTCTCGAGCTACCTGTCGCCTGGGGCCTCTGTGATCCCGAGGCCAGCGTGGTCGCGCTGAGCTGGCAGGTGTAGGTGAAACTCAGCCCAGCCCAGGAATTGCTGGAGGTGTGCTGCAAATCAGGATGCGCCGCTGTCGGCTTTCGCAAACCAACGAGTGGGAGACTTTGAAAGCAAGCTGGAAAGGCTTCTAGTGGCAGTTCAAAAGAGGGAAGGGATCGTGGGAGGCACCAAGTTAGCAATAGCTGTGGGGAGGAGGCAAGGGAGCCACAGGTCAAGGCTCAGGGTGGGGTATCTGCAGGCCTCACAGAGAGGAAGGATGCCTGAGTAATGACGTTCACACAGGCATGGTTCCTTTGGCGATAAAGTAAGCAGGGAAGAATGCTTTGCGCACCGTAAAACGTTTGCCAACTTTCTCTCGTCCAGGTGTGTGTGGATGGCAGCTCTGGCAGGCTTCCAAGACAACCACTCAAAGGCAAGGCAAAGCTGGCTTATAAAACCAAACTTAATTTATTTATTCTTTGGGGTTTTGCACGAATCAGAGAGTCCCCAGCCCATTGCTGCAAACGGATAAAAGCCGAGTGTGTATGGAGATCCTCAGTCATCCAGGTCACAGTTGTCCCTGTTGGAAAATGAAATATTTTAGGGATATACTAAAAAGGCAGAATATTTCCCCTAAAAAGAGACATAGAAACTCCGAAGCAGAAACTCATCTCAGAAGCAGAAGCTCACCCCCCCAACTTTGTTAATGGGCGGGCCAATAAGGCATGGGCAAAGCCCTCTACCCATCTCACCACATGGCCTGGGAAGATTGCATCAGCCAGCACTCAGGTGAAGCCATGTGGTCCGGACAAAGCCTGCAAAGTTAGCTAAGAACCCCGCCACTGGGAGTCTGACAGCCATTGGGATCCATTTCTTAACACAGGAACAGGAAACACTAAGGTGGGGCCCAACAGAGGGTATAAAACCTGTTAAGTTTGCATGAAGAGACAGATGCGGAGTGCTTCAAGCTCTTTGTTTATTAGTGACTACAGCTCAGAACGAACCCACTTTGGCTGGGCTGCTACTTATAGCCAGCAGCCGCAGTTGCCAGCCAATCAGAGTGCAGGGTTTTCCCGCACTTTTTAAACCAATCATTTCTGACATTTTACAAGAACAGTTCAAACTAAACCAATGACTTTAAACCTGCATACATAACACCCCTCCCCACTAGGTTCAGTCCATACTCAAACCCCAGCCTATCTAATGTATTCCTTTAAATAGGTGGGGCTCTTACGTGTACGTTGAGACCTACGTGGTTCAGATGTTTTAAGGTTCTCACCTTGTGAGGGAGGAAATGTGTCTGCTGACATTTCCTTACTAGGACTTGTAGTAATGGTAGAACCTGTTTGGTTACTACAACCTGGTCTCTCTTCCCAATCCATCTCCAACCCAATGTCAGCACCTAAATCAGGTAATGATGTGCAATCTTCCATTTGTGAAAATGGTTGTTGGTATTGTGACAGGTTTTGGGATGTTTCTGTCGTGTTAGCTCGTTACACATGGGGTTGATTCTTGCTTGTTCATTATATTCATGATCCTCCCTTTCCCCCCTAGAAGAGGCAGTAGGTATGGGAACCAGAGAGGAGCAAAAGCGATGCTCCTGAGGCAATCTGGATCTTAACTGATCAATGTGCCTGCTCCAGAGGACACCATCTTCCGTTTGTACCCTGTAAGACCTGGGGCCTGTGATTTGGGTTATCTCAGCAGGAATCCATAATGGTTCACCCATAAGGTTCTTAGCATAAACAGAATCACCCACAGTGAATGTGTGAATTTTGCTAGTGGAATCTAGTGGTGCGTTGGGTGCGTAAATGGGATGAAGGCGGTCAAGGGAAGACCTAAGTTTCCTACCCATCAACTGCTGGGGATAAGTTAGTTGATGGGTTAGGAGTGATGTGCTGAACACTAAGAAGTTTTTCAACTCTCTCAGTGATATCCCCTGGACCCAATTGCTGAAGTTTTTCCTTGGTAAATCGTACCATACGTTCAGCCCAGCCGTTAGCCAAAGTATGCCCAGGGGCTGTCAGGGCATGTCTGATACCCTGTTGTGCTAGATATGATTCAAAAAGGTTGGATGTAAATTGAGGGCCATTGTCAGAAACAAGCACATCAGGTAACCTGTGAGTTACAAAAGCTTTTTAAGCTGTTTGATGACAGCTTCAGTTGTGGTGGATGCCATAGGGATAACCTCTAGCCATTTGGAATATGCATCAACTATAATAAGGAAAGTGTGCCCTCTGGTAGGGCCAGCAAAATCAATGTGAATCCTGGACCATGGGTCCCTAGGACATTCCCATTCCTGTGTGGCGGCGAGAGGTGGGGCAGGCCTGACTACCTGACAGTTGGGACAAGATGCAACCCAGTTTTCAACCATTTTGTCAATACCTGGCCACCATACATAACTCCTGGCCAATCCCTTCATTCTGACAATACCTGGATGACCCTCATGTAACATTTCCAAAACCTCTTTTTGCAGTTTTGCAGGAATAACCACCCTGTTACCCACAAAATACATCCTCTTAATACAGATAATTCAGTTTGCCTGGATTTAAAAGGTTGGGCAAGTTGAGGTAGAAAGGTTGGGAGAGGCCAACCTTTGTTAATCCAGCCTATAACAGGAGCCAATGAAGTGTCTTTGGCAGTCTCTCTGGCAATTTCAGCAGCATGTACTGGAAGCTTGGCAACAGTTTCTAGGAAAAAGGTGTAAGTCTCAGGAGCAAAGTCCTCAGTGTGAGAAGGAAGTGGGCAGCGACTCAAAGCATCTGCATGCCCAATGTCTTTGCCAGGCCTGTGGATGAGTTTGTATGAATAAGCAGCAAGAAATTCAGTCCACCTCAGCATTCTTGGTGACAGGATAGTGGGTGTAGCTTTGTCTCGTGCCACAATGCCTAACAGAGGTTTGTGATCTGTGACAATGGTAAATGTTCTCCCATATAAATACTCATGGAATTTCTTAACAGCTGCAACAATTGCCAAGGCTTCCTTGTCCAGTTGGCTGTAGTTCCTCTCTGCTTTGGTCAAGGTGCGAGAGTAAAATGCAATAGGAGCTTCCCTCCCGCTGGGAAGCCTGTGGCTCAAAACCACCACCCCCTCCAAAAGGGGATGCATCACAAGTCAGTACAACAGGCAAATTCTCAGAGAACTGTATCAGTACAGCATCAGACGTGATTAGTCTTTTAATATTGTTAAATGCAGATTGTTCTTTTCTGCCCCAGACCCACGCAGACTTTTTGTCTAATAATCTGTGCAGTGGTTCTGCAATGGTTGTCTTCTGAGGTAGGAACACGTGATAAAAGTTAATGAGTCCAAGGAAGGCTTGCAAATCTGTTTTACATTTTGGTCTAGGGGCTTCTTTGATTGCCTGAACCTTGGCATCTGTGGGGTGGATACCATGCTTGTCAATCATATAGCCCAAGAACTCAACCTTGTCAGTTCTAAGAGTGCATTTTTCTTCCTTGACTTTTAACCCGCTTTTTGAATCTGGTAAGGACTTCTCTGAGTCTCTCTTGTAACTGAGTGTCATTTTCAGCAGAGATTAACACATCATCAAAGTAAGGTACTACCCCTGGCAGTCCTTGGAGCATCCTTTCCATAAGGCTTTGAAGATGCCTGGTGCCACGCTTACTCCAAACTGTAACCTTTACAGCACCTCTATGAGTCACAATGGTTTGGGCCTCTGCAGTGGCATCATCAACTGTTAATTGTTGATATGCCTGGGCCAGATCCAATTTGGCAAAGACTGTACCCTGCCAAGTGAATGTAGTAAATGATGCACCACTGGAACTGGATATGCGCTCTGTTGAAGCATGGTTCAATGTCCCCTTATAGTCTCCACAGATTCTCACTGACCCATCAGTCTTGACTGGTGTGACTATGGGTGTCTCCCACCTGGAGTGGTCAGTGGGCTCTAAAACTCCTTGAGCTATTAGTTTATCTAATTGTGCATCAATTTTTTCCTTTAAGGCAAATGGGACCCTTCTGGGCTTTAATAATTGGTGGCACCTTGGGATCTAGATTGAAAGTGATAGGGGTCCCCATATACTTGCCCAATCCGTCGCTGAAGACCTCTGGAAACTCAGACTTCAAGGCCTCCTCCCATTCAGTGTTGCTCACGTGATTGATGCCAGTCACCTCGATGCCTAGTGGATTGAACCACTCAAGTCCCAGCAAGCTTGGGCGATCCTTGTCCACGATGGTCAGGGCAAGTTTGGTGTGGCCTTTGAACTTCACGTTGAATTCTCTTGTTCCAACTACTGGAATCTTGTTCCCTTGGTAGTCTTTAAGAGTCAGTGCTTGCTTCTTGAAATGCTTCTTCTGAATGTTTGGGAGTAGTCTGTGAATAGTGTCCCATGACACCATAGATAAATAGGAGCCTGAGTCCACTTCCATTTGGCAAGGCCTTCCTTCAATTAGTACCTTGACATGCACTTTTCTGTTATTGATAGAAGAAGAATGACCAATAGTTACTGTCTGATGAGTTTCATTCTTCCCCTTGCTTCTGTGCTGCCCATTTTCTCACTGAGGTTGTTGGGCTTGAATTCTTTGTCAGGAAACTTCCTTCTGTTGGGTGGAGTTCTGGATGATTTGCAGACTCTTGCTAGGTGTCCTCTTTTTTCACAACGGAGGCAGATGGTATCTAGGAACTTGCATTCAGTGCGGGGTGGCTTCCCCACAACCTCTGCAGTAGAAATCTTGCCTCTTTCTTCCCAGGTCTTTCTTTTTCCGCTCCATTCTGAGTCTATAAATTCCTTCCTCCACCTCACTACAGTCTGACTCAGAATCTATTTGCTCACAATGAGTTGTTGTGGACTTTTCCACATCAGGATGGCTTGTGGCCTTGTTAATTTTCTTCATGGCTGCTGCTGAGGACTTGGTAGCTTCTGCTGAAGAGGCCTCTTCTATTGCTTCCTTCAGTGATCTTAGGTCTTAGTAATAACTTGCTCTGAAGCACCTTGTCTTTAAGGCCCAGAACAAATCGATCGCATGGCCTCTTCTAAATTGTTAAATTCACATGCACCCCAATGTCTCTTAAACTTGCCACGTCGTTACGCTTTTGCTTTCCCTTGATCCCGATGGTAAAACTGTGTTCTTAATGAGGCACGATACTTGTGGGGCGTAATGGGCTCTTAACAACTTTTCTAAGTCAGGCCATTCCATTACCTTCACGTCTGCAGCTCCGCCAATGCCTTCACCATCTTGAAAACTGCCGACCACAGTGCGTGAGAAACCGCCTCTTCCGCTTCTTGGAAATGTCGGCAAGATCGTTTCCTTCCAGATACATTTGGAAACGATCTGCATACGTCTCCCAGTCTTCTGCCATCGGATCGAATGGGGCTGGGGGGGTGTTCAGCGCAGCCATCTCTCTCTTCTTCTGTTCCTGCATTGCCTTCTTCTTCAGGAGATCCCATCCTCGTCGCCAGTGTTAAGTTTGCATGAAGAGACAGACGCGGAGTGCTTCAAGCTCTTTGTTTATTAGTGACTACAGCTCAGAATGAACCCACTTTGGCTGGGCTGCGGCTGCTACTTATAGCCAGCAGCCGCAGTTGCCAACCAATCAGAGTGCAGGGTTTTCCCGCACTTTTTAAACCAATCATTTCTTACATTTTACAAGAACAGTTCAAACTAAACCAATGACTTTAAACCTGCATACATAACAAAACCCAGGGTCTCTCAGCATCTCAGCCCTTTTCCTTCACCCAACATCTTGAAACATGTGATTGTCCTTTTCACTTTGGAGCTCCAAGCCATGTGGTCCTGTCCACCATTAAACCATCTTTCCAAACAACCTCCATGTGTCCAGTGTCTTTCTTCCCCACTTGGAACTGAACCCAGAAGGATATTTTCTTCCAACTTCCCAAAGCGGCTTTTTAAAATTTTCCCCAAAAGGCAAAGACTTCCTTGGTTTTGTTATTTGAAAACGTTTCACTTCTCCAGTTCTACAACATGCAACACAATCAGTTGTAGAACTGAAGAAGCTTCTTGGATGAGAAGTGAAGGAACTGAAATGTTTGTTTTTCAAAACAAAAAACAAAACCATACACCAAGAAAGTCCAGTTGCTTTTTTTTAAAGTTTTTTATTTTTGATACAAACATACAAACAGGACATACAAAACATAAAAACCATCTTCCATATATACATACAGTGTGTCAGTTGGTTACAAATCCTTTGTGTCATCCTTTCCTATTCATCACTCACACTTATCAAAAGAAAATTTTCTCATATTATCCAAAAACATTATGTATTTATCAATTATTACTTGTGTACAATTAAACTATTTATTTCATCACATATACGAGATATATTTTTAATCTAAAGTTTATGTTATACTTTCATCCAATGGTTATATATATCAACATTATATTTTATATCAGCCTATTATATTTCTATTACAAAATTATATAGTCTATTGCATTACCAAGTCTTTTTATCCAACCATTGATAAAACAAATCCCATATAATAATAATTTATTCGATTTTGTATGCTCTACCCCTAAGGACTCAGGGTGGTGAACATTAAACTGAACAAATTTACAATAAAAAGAGAATTAAACAAATAAACAAGCCGAATACAATTAAAAGTAGAAAATTAAAACCCTCAACCCCTCGGTCATTCCAGGTCGGCCTGTTGAAACAACCAAGTCTTCAGGTCTCGCAGAAGGAGCAGAGGGAGCCAAAGTAAGATCCACGGGAGCTGATTCAAAGGGCAGGCGCTCCCATGGAGAAGGCCCTAGCCCTGGGAACCGCCAGCCGGCAATGCCTGACCAACGGCACCCCAAGGAGGCCCCTCCTATGAGAGCTAACAGGGCTGATGGAAAGTGATGCTGGCAGGAGGGCTCCCTTAAGTACCCTGGACCCAAGCCATTAAGGGCTTTATAGGTTGTTACTAACACCTTGAAAATTGTTTATCTTCTTGTTCTCTAATTTCAAATGTCAATTTACTCATTTCAGCACAGTCCATAATTTTCCTAATCACTTCCTCCTGCATAGGTATTTTATCATTCTTCCAATTTTTGGCAAATACAATTCTAGCTGCTGTTAAAACATTTACAATCAAATATTTCAACTCTTTATTGTAGATATCTGGTATAATTCCCAATAAAAATATTTCTGGTTTCAAGTCTATGTGTTGTTGTATTATTTTTCCAACCATGTGTGGATTTTAGTCCAATATCTTTTTGCATCCCAACAAGTCCACCACATATGGTAATATGATCTAGGTATCTGATGACATTTCCAACATTTATCCAATTTATTCTTAAACATTCTTGCAATTCTCGTTGGGGATAAGTGCCACCTGTAAAACATCTTATACAAATTTTCTTTATAAGCAGTTGACATTGTCATTTTATATAATTCTGGGACCATAATTTTTCCCATTTCTCTAGATCAATCCCATATCCAAAATATTTCCCCAAGCAATCATTGTTTCTTTAACTTGTTCCTCTTCCATCTTAATTTCTAAAAATATCCATAAAGTTTTTTAATCACCTTTTCATCAGTACCCATCAATATTTTGTCTAGCCCAATCTGCTTGTTATAAATACCTTCTACTTTAATATCCTTATCAAATCTAGATTGTACTTGCAAATATGAAAACCAATTCATTTTTATACCTTGTTCTTCCAACGCTTGCATAGATTTAAGTTCACCCCTCTCATTCAATATCTCACCATATCTGTTTGTTCCTTTTTATATATTACTGGATATGAAAAGGCTTCAATAGTAGATATCCATATTGTCCAGTTGCCTTTTGAAAACAACAAAACACCTTTGGGATAAAAGCTGAGGTATGCTTTGTCTTAAAATGCCAAATTTGGAGTAGCTGGTTGATCGTTTTTGCACGTAAATCTCCTCTCCCACCCACCCCCGTTTTCCTCCTTGGAGGAGGAGGGGGATGGCAACATTTTTCTGTGGTGAAGATTATCAGAACTCACAACTAACTTGGGTGATTGTGTGGCAGAAATGCAAAGTTAGGGGTTGAGGCTGGCCAGGCCTTTTATTTCGCTGTAGAAACCTAGTTGGCGAATGGGAAGCCTTCTTCTAGATCAGTATTTCTCAACCTTGGCTGTTTGAAGAGGTAGGGAGTTCAACTCCCAGAATGCCTGGGGAATTCTGGGAGTTGAAGTCCCACTCGTCTTCAAATGGCCAAGGGTTGAGAAACACTGTTCTAGATCAGGGGTCTCCAACCTTGGCAACTTTAAGATGTGTGGACTTCAACTCCCAGAGTTGAAGTCCACAGGTCTTAAAGTTGCCAATGGAGACCCCCTGTTCTAGACTAGAGGATGCTGGGGTCCAACTCTCATCAACCAACCACCATGGTTTGGACAGATGGGAGTTGTAGTCTGTTCCCTGCTGCAGAGGTAAAAGCAGGGCAGGGCTGGGCTGGGCAGGGAAGAAACAGGACGCATCGCTGTTGCACAGACATGTTAAAGTTCTTCTGTGAGAAAACACAAGCCAGGCAAGAGGCTGTTTTGCTGGAGAGCTATCAAGCTGAGGGCTGTTTGTAGAGTTCTTCTGTCTCATTTTTTGTTGAGGACGTCAGTGCTGCTCGATTCTATTTTCTCCACAAAACCCACCCCGGTGTGGTAGACAGAGGAGAAAAATGGGGAGCAGCCCAAAATCAGTTAGGGAGCTTCCAAATGGCTGAGGTAGAACTAGAACTCCCCCTCTCCTAGTTCAGCCCCTTCACCGCTACACCTAATTGGCCCTTGAACTGAGGGGGGACCAGTGTCAGCGAATCAGCTTCTGGAAATGAGGTAGGTCTAGAACCCAGGTCTTTCCACTCCTAATCCCCCCTCCCCCCACTACACCTATTAGCTCTTGAGCTGAGAGGGACTGGCCAAATTCAACCAATCAGCTTCCAGGAATGAAAGAGGGCTAGAACTGGATTCCCTCTCCTAGTCCAATCATCTTTCCCACTACAACTGATTGGCTCTTGAACTGAGGGGGCAGGGACCAGAGTCAGCGAATCAGCTTCTGGAAATGAGGTAGGTCTAGAACCCAGGTCTTTCCACTCCTAATCCATCCCCTCCCCCCACTACACCTATTAGCTCTTGAGCTGAGAGGGAGGACAGGCCAAATTCAGCCAATCAGCTTCCAGGAATGAAAGAGGGCTAGAACTGGATTTTTTTTAATTACATTTATATGCCACCCTTCTCCGAAGACTCAGGGCGGCTTACAATTTCTGGGATACAACCCAGTGTGCTCAGCAATAGCCTTCATTCCATTGTATATGCCTGCTTATTACTAAGCGGCATTTTTACAAGGTCAGCTAATTGCCCCCAACAATCTTGGGTCCTCAATTTACCTACCCTGAGAGGATGGAAGGCTGAGTCAACCTTGAGCCTGGTGGGATTCGAGCCTACAATAATTGTAGGCAGCTGGATCTTAAGAGCAGGCATTTAACAGCCTGAGCTACCAAGGCCAATCAGCCAATCAGCTTCCAGGAATGAAAGAGGGCTAGAACTGGATTTCCCGCTCCTAGTCCAATCATCTTTCCCACTACACCTGATCGGCTCTTGTACTGAGAGGGAGGGATCATCATAGAGAAACCTATCTATAAAAATAGTCTTCCATTTATAACTATATATTTATAACAGCCTGGATTTACGGTCGTGGCAAGTTGTTAAGCAGATCATCATGTGACCACTCCGATTTTTACAATTCTTTTTTGTGGCAGTCATTAAGTGGATTACAGTGATCATTAAATGAATCAGTTTTATCCAATGGGCTTTTATTTTATGGAAACTGGAAGTAAATGCTGGAAACTGGCCAAAAATCAGTCACATGACCAACGGGATGCTAAAAACAGCCATAAATATAAGCTGGTTGCCAGGCACCCAAAATATGATCATGTGATTGTGGGGAAAATGTGTGTGTGGCCTTTGGAACTCCATAACTAGATCATAAATACCTTTTTGGGAGTCTGTCTGTGACTTCAAATGGTCACTTAAGCGACAGGTCAGAACAGCAAGGACTGCCTGTATGTGGTCACCAGGAGTCAACAACAACTTGATGGCACATAATCAAAAACACGGTAGCATTTACCACTTCCTAGGTTAGCTAAAATGTTTAAAAATATGTCTAGCAAATGTTGGAAATGTAATTAAAAACATGGGCACATTTTATCATATATGGTAGACTTGTGCTAAAGCAAAAAAAATTTGGGCAAAAATACACCATTGGCTAGAAAAGATAATAGAAAAACATATAGATTTTAAACCTGAACTGTTTTTATTATGGATGATATCAGAAAAATTTTATAAGAAAAGTATGTATTTAATATTACACGTCTTAACAGCAGCCAGGATTATCTTCACACAATATTGGAAAGATGAAGAAACACCACGAGATGAAGAGATAATTAAGAAGATATTAGATTGTGCAGAAATGGATAGACTTAGACTGAAAATCAAACAGAAAAAAGATACAGAATATTATCAAACATGGAACTTATTTTACCAGCGGTTGGGAAAAAAAGGATGGAAATTAAGAATGGAATCTGTATTGCTAAACAAATTCAATACCCAGACAACACGATGTTTATTAAGCACTAAGAAGTGTAAAAATAGAAAATTAATAAGATGTATATTAAAAAAAATACTGTAGCAGAAAGGAATCTAAACTCCAATCTCAGACAATGCAAATTGGAAACAAATAGTGATTGCCTTAGGTCAAATCCAACTCCCGATGACAGCAGATCTGATGACAACGACAATAATGACAATGGACACGGTAATCTCTATACAATTTTTTTTTTGGCTAATGATGCACATGTGGCTTCTCTTCGCCTCCTTCTAAAATTATCCCCTGGGATTTCTTAGTGGTGTCTCATCCACATCCAGCCAGGTCTGACTCTGCTTAAATTTTGGAAGATCACTGAAGGCCAAAATTTGTGCCGCCACCTACTACTTTAGAACTGAAGTGGAGAGGCGAGTGACTATTTCTTCCTCCCGCCCACGGATCTGTGTCTTCGCGTTACCTACCTCTGCAGGAACCATTCTCCTTTTCTAGGAAGGGTGACAGTTGACAGCCGAAGAGGTGGCATGGGCAGGGCCGTGTCACCTACCGGGGGCAAGACCAAAAATTGTTTGCCTGCAGTGCAGTATGAGGGGAAGAAAGGGAGATTTTTTTTCCATTTTTCTTTTTTTAAAACCATCCTTTTTAGATTTCGTACTACAGGCGATCCTCGGCTTACAACGATTCATTGAGTGACTGTTTGAAGTTACAGTGGCACGGAAAAAAGGGACTTAGTGACTGTTTTTTCACACTTAACGACCATTGAGGCATCTCCCATGGTCATGTGATCAAAAGTGGTAACTGGCGTGTATTTATGACGCTTGCAGTGTCTGGCAGTCATGTGGCTTTTGCGACAAGCAGAGTCAATGCGGAAGCCAGATTCATTTAACAACCGGGTCGCTAACTTAACAACTGCAGTGATTCACTTAGCTGTGGCAAGAAAGGGGGCAAAAGGGAGCAAAATTCACTTTACAAATGTCTCACTTAGTGACAGAAATTTTGGGCTCTGTTGTCATAAATCATGGATTAACTATACATACATACATATATATATATATGTATATATAGTTATATATATAGCTGTTTTCGTAGATTTTCACGGGTAAAGGTATGTAGGTCTTGGTGTATTCGGGTCTTGTCCCATGTAAGATTGAGAGTATCTTGGCGATGTTTCGACAAGATCCCACTCGCCATCTTCAGGCTGGTATATATATATATATATATATATATATATATATATATATTTGTTTTCGTAGATTTTCACGGGTAAAGGTATGTAGGTCTTGGTGTATTCGGTCTTGTCCGTGTAAGATTGAGAATACCTTGGCAACGTTTCGACGAAATCTCATCCGTCATCTTCAGGCTGGTGTCTTCAGCTTCATTCTCCTGGGAGAAGTGTGTGATCGTGGCTGTTTTTCCCTTTTAAACTCTAGAGTTTAAAAGGAAAAAACAGCCACGATCACAAACTCCCAGGAGAACAAAGCTGAAGAACACCAGCCTAGATTCGGATCAATTTAGTCAAACGTTGAATATTCTCAATCTTACACGGGACAAGAGATACACCAAGACCTACATATATATATTATATATAGTTATAGTTATATATAGTTATATATAGTTATATTTATAGTTATATATATAGTTATATATATAGATATACATAGTTATATATAGATATAGTTTTATAGTTGTACATATATATATATATATATATATATATATATATATATATATTCGTGATTTTCACGGGTAAAGGTATGTAGGTCTTGGTGTATTCGGTCTTGTCCGTGTAAGATTGAGAATACCCACACGTTACGAATCTCATCCGTCATCTTCAGGCTGGTGTCTTCAGCTTTGTTCTTCTGGGAGAAGTGTGTGTTAGTGGCTGTTTTTCCCTTTTAAACTCCAGAGTTGGTTGTGTTGTTACTTCTTGATTGGTTGATGGAGTTGATGTATGCAGATTGGGTGGCTTTTTCATAAGACCCTGTGTGGCTGAGGTACTGGCTATGTGTCTCTCAGCCTTTTGTGTTGTAAACACATAGCCAGACCACAAACTCGGAGCCAAACCAAGGCCCGGAATGTCACATCACAGCCTTCCACCCAGGATACTACATCATGGAACTCAGGAGATTACAACACAAAACATCAGGAGCCAACATCTTAAGAAACCCCAAAGACAAGATCCAGCTAGAAAACCAAGGAGTTTATAAAATACCATGCAAAATTTGCCCAGCCACATACATTGGACAAACCAACAGGAGAATAAATGCACGCATCGCAGAACACAAGAACGCAGTCAGAAAGAAGAAAAAACTTCCTCCCTTTTCCAGCACCTTAAAGCCACAGGACATGAAATTGATTTTGAGGGATCCAAACTTATCTCCAATACTGAACACTTCAACAAGAGAATAATTAGGGAAGCCATCGAAATAGAGAAACACCCCATAACATGAATAAACGGGATGATACTTCCCACCTCAGACATCTGGAAACTAGCCCTAATCAACAAACGAGTCCCAGCCACAAAAACCAACACGGACCCAAAATAACACATGATGCCACCACCAATCTCCTTCACCAGACTCAAACCCAAGCCCACGCCACAGATGAAAGGCAACCACCATCCAGAAACCAGACCATGGCTGCAACACCAGCTGCTACACCCCCTCAACCCCCAAACTAAGCAAACTGACACACGCTATAAACACATAGCCAGACCTCAAACTCGAGCCAAACCAAGGCCCAGAATGCCACATCACAGCCTCCACCCAGGATACTACATCACAGAACTCAGGAGATCACAACACAAAACATCAGGAGGTTGCAGCACAGACAACGACCCAGGAGATTACAGCACCACACCCAGGACATCACAACAATAGAACTCAGAAGGTCATCACACAGCCCATTACCCAGGTCGTTACAACACAAAGGCTGAGAGACACAGCCAGCACCTCAGCCACACAGGGTCTCAGGAAAAGCCATCCAATCTGCATACATCAACTCCACAAACCAATCAAGAAGTAACAACACAGCCAACTCTAGAGTTTAAAAGGGAAAAACAGCCACAATCACACACTTCTCCCAGGAGAAAGAAGCTGAAGACACCAGCCTGAAGATGACGGATGAGATTCGTCGAAACGTTGCCAAGGTATTCTCAATCTTACAGGACAAGACCGAATACACCAAGACCTACATATATATATATATATATATATATATATATATAATTATATATATATATATAATATGTAAGTCTGTGTATTCGGTCTTGTCCGTGTAAGATTGAGAAACCTTGGCAACGAACGAAATCTCATCCGTATCTTCAGGCTGGTGTCTTCAGCTTCGTTCTTCTGGGAGAAGATATAAGATATCTATATATCTATATCTATATCTATATCTATCTATCTATCTATCTATCTATCTATCTATCTATCTATCTATCTATAGTGCTCAACCTACAACCACAATTGAGACCAAAATTTATGTTGGTAGGTGAGAAATTTGTTAAGTGAGTTTTGCCCCATTTTATGACTTTTCTTGCCATAGTTGTTATGTGAATCCTGCATTAGTAACAAGGTTGTTAAATGAATCTGGCTTCCCCATTGATTTTGTGTGTCAGAAGGTCACAAAAGGGCAATGCATGGCCCCAGGACACTGCAACCGTCATAGATGTGAGTCAGTTGTCAAGCATCTGAATATAAATCACCTAATTATGGGGATGCTGCAATGTTCATAAGTGTGAAAAATGGTAATAAGTCACTTTTTTGAGTGCGTTGTAACTTCCAACAGTTACTAAGCAAACTGTTGTAAGTCCAGGACTAGCTGTACCTGCATAGCTGCCTGGGGAACTTTCTTTATTTTTCCTTTAAGATGTTTCTCTTCTCATCCAAAAAGCTCCTTCTGGCTGAATGATGGAGGATGGAAGGATTTATATTCCTTGTAGTCATCTGGTCATCAGCACAATGCAGTGAGACATGTACAGATCTGTAAATTGGAGAAACAAAACAATCACTTCACAAACGCCTGGCACAACATAGGAGAACAAACCCATCAGGACAAGTGATTCAGCAGGCCATTTGCATTTAAAAGACAAAGGTCACACTTTTGAAGACAACAAACTCCACATTCTGGATAGAGAAGACCGCTGGTTTGAAAGCAGGGTGAAAGAGGCCATCTACGTTAAGATTGAACAGCCCTCTCTCAACAGAGGGTGGGAGGGATACGACAGCACCTTATCTCCTGTTTACAACACAGTCCTTTCAGCAGTTCCAAGAAGGTCCCACACTCATTTGCACTAGTATTCAGATGACCGTAAGAGCGCAGACAAACCTCCAAGTGGCCTCAATGACTGTCAGAAAGAATGCCAATGACCAGATGAGTGCAAGGGAATATCAATCCTTCCATCCTCCACCCTTCAGTCAGAAGCTTTTTGGATGAGAAGCGAAATGTCTTCAAGAAAAAACAATATCCAGTTTGTTGTTTTGACCAAGGCTTTCTGAGACCGTAATTAAGCACACGCTTAGTCCAAACAACTCTTGTTTTATTTCAACGCTGGGAATTATGTGCATTTCCAGCCCATAATGAGTCCCAAATAGTCCCTTGAGATAAGCACTCACCTTTATCTCCTTTGAATTGCTGCCAAAGTGCCAAATTAACTGTAAAAAAAACCAACCAAAGTACAAGGTCCACACAGAGCTTCAAAGTTTAATCCGAACAGAGCGAATGACTTCACTTCCTGCAAAGGTTTATCTACCTTTGCACTTCCTTTATACCTTAGGGGAGGGGCAATCACCTCCAAGCCTTACTCCCGAGCCGCCCCTTTTGTCTTAGCTGCTCTTGCCTTCTGGCAGCTCTGTGCACTGGGAACAGGCTCCCCCTGTTCCTCTGCCTTGCTGCTGTCAGATTCTGGAGGCTCTGGAGTCAGCACCTAACTCCCAGATGGTCCTGGCCCCATCTCTGCATCGGACGCAGGACCCTCGTCCGAGTCCTCCCCAGATGCCCGGACTGGTCCCCGTTCTTCCCCACTGTCTGATTCCACTGCTGTCTGCACAGGCTGTTGGCAAACCACAATACTTGTTTTGGAAAAGCGCCTTTGGGACATCCCAGAGTCTCGTGATCACCGTTTGTGACCTTCCCAGCTGGCTTCCGACCAGCAAAGTCAACGGGGAAGCCAGATTCAGTGAACCACCGAAGGGATTCCCTGAACAACTGCAGTAAAAAGAAAGTGGTCAAATTGGGTGCGGCTCACTTAACAACTGCCTAGCAATGGAAATTCTGGCCCCAAATGTGGTCATAAGTCAAGGACTACCTGTAGTGGCCATGAGATGTCTTCTTGAGCCAACTGGGTGAATTTAAGAGCCGAGGGGAGGGGACCAAGAGGTGAACAGTTTCAGTGTCTGCCGGGAATGGTTTAAAAAACCAAAACTCAAGATGGCAGCCACAGAGAGGTGATCAAAGCTGTGTCTATTATGACCACACCCTGATTAATTACATTTATTTTATTATACCAACTTGTAGCAGGAGGCAGCTGAGGCGCTGTGAAGCTGAGCGAGGTTTGAAGTCCATCTAGTCCAGCCGTGGGCAAACTACGGCCCGGGGGGCCGGATCCGGCCCGTTCGGCTGTTCTATCCGGCCCGCGGAGCCGAAAGAGTAGAGGGTTCTCTTGCTCTCCCAGAAGGCTATGTGAAGTAATCTAACTTTGAATTTATATTAGTTCACACAAACACTCCATCCATGCTTTTGTTCTGGCCCTCTGGTCCAGTTTAAGAACCCATTGTGGCCCTCGAGTCAAAAAGTTTGCCCACCCCTGGTCTAGTCAAATTCAACACGGAAAAGGGACAGGAAGCTCTTAGTCACAGGCCAGCGTGTGAGAAAGCTATTAGCATTCTCCGTGAAGCCTCTCCAGTGACTAAGACTGGTTTACTGCTCAGAGTTCCAGTAAGAATGATCGGGATCCTATCTTGCGTCTCAATGGCTTCCCATAGGTGACCTTCTTTTAAAAGGCACAAACAGATGGCATCAGGGCCTCTGAGCATGCACAGAGAGCCATTCCCTCACCACTGTGTAACCACTCTCTAATAATAAAGGTAGTCCTCGACTTACGGCAATTGAGCCTCAAATCTCCGTTGCTTAAGCAAGGTAGGTTTTTTTTAGTGAGCTTTGCCCCCATTTTACGACGTTTCTTGCCCCAGTTGTTAAGCAAATCACTGCAGCTGTTAAATTAGTATAGCCGTTGTTAAGTGAATCTGGCTTCCTATTGACTTTGCTTGTCAGAAGGTCACAAAAGGTGGGCTTCCAAGTTTTTCCTAGTTTTTTCTATGCGTACCTATACCACTTCAGACAAATGGTCACCCAACATATTTTTAAAAACTTCCAAGTGGTGCAGCACCCACAACTTCTGGAGGCAAGTTGTTCCACCGATTAATTGTTCTTTTTTTTTTTGAATAAACTTTATTAAGTTTTACAATTAAAATACGCGAACAGCACTCAAACAAATTGGGAAGGAAAGAAGAACAAAAAGGGAAAGGGGGGTTAAACGATTAAAAATGATTACATCATCAACAGTTTGTGGTTCCTTATTTATCTCATTATTTTGTGCCATATTTGCATTTAATCTTTAGTGCGAATATCTAATTACTACTATTAACACTCCTCATTCACAATTATTATTATTATTATTATTATTATTATTATTATTATTATTATTATTATATGGTCTATCTTCTATCAATCCACTCATACCAACAGTTCCAACTCATATAGTATTCTGATACTTCTTTATTTTTTAGTGCTAGAGTTAATTTATCCATTTCTGCACAGCTTGATATTTTCTGAATAATCATTCCCTCAGGTGGAGTATAGGGTTGATTCCAGCATTGTGCGAAAGCCAATCTAGCTGCCAATCAATATATGTAGTTATATATTTAACTTTTTTGGGGAATTGTCTGTTGAGAATCCCTAATAGGAAGAATTCTGGTTTGAGTTCAATCTGCTCAGACGTAATTTCTTCCAATCATTTCTTTATTCTCAGCCAATATCTTTGGGTTTCTGTACAAGACCACCACATGTGGTAGAATGTTCCTTCTTTCTTTTTTACACTTCCAGCATTTACGGCTCATGTTGGGAAACATCTTTGCTAATCTCGAAGGGGGTAGATGCCATCTATAGAACATTTTATAAGCGTTTTCTTTATATGATGCCATTTTGTAATTTTATTGTTTTATTCCTGATCTTCTCCCATTCTGTTAGAGTAATGCTACGGCCTATATTCCGATTAATTGTTCTAACTGTCAGGAAATTTCTCCTTAGTTCTAGGTTGCTTCTCTCCTTGATTAGTTTCCACCTGTTGCTGGGGTGGGATGCAACTTTTTAAACTACTGGTTCTGTGGGCGTGGCTGGGTGGGCATGGCCAGGTGGTCATGTGACAGGGTGGGCGTGTGTGGGTTTTTTTTGTTTCTTGTTTTTTCTACTGGGCTTCAGGGAAGCCTCCTGGGAGCCAAAACAGTGGGGGCATGCACCCACCCACCCACCCACCCACCGATTTTTGCCTCCTGGGCCTCAGGGAAGCCTCCTGGGAAAAGCAGTATAACAGTGAGAGGGGGATCAGCTGTGCCAGGTGATTTAGATTAGCTAGAAAGCAAGAAATCCGACAATTTCCTGCTTTTTAACTAATTTAAATCGTGCAGCACAGCTGATCTTTGGAAAACAGCTGATCAGTGGTGGGGGAAGGAAATACCTTGATCTTTGGAGCAAACTGGTTGGCTCCCAGCTGATCTTCGGATCCCACCCCTGCCCGTTGCTTTTTGCTTTTTGTCCTGCCCTCTGGTGCTTTGGAGAATAGCTTGTCCCCCTCTTTGTGGCAGCCTCTCAAATATTGGAAGGCTGCTATCATGTTACTCATAGCCCTTCCTTTCCTCAAACTAGAGATACCCAATTCCAGCAACTGTTCTTTAAATGTTTTAGCCTCCAGTCCCCTAATCGTCTTTTTTTAAAACCTTCCCAGGACGTTCCTTAGCTTGCCCACACCTCTTTCCCAGGACGTCAGGCGGAACAAATTCAGGACACATCCCAAGTACAAAGGTGTAACGAGGCAAAGGTGGCATTCTGTAACCTTTTGTGCGTATGTGTGCGTGTGTTGGTCTTGCTAGCACAGGCAGCAGCCTCAGCAGGCAGCGAGCAATTCACGTGGGGTTAAAAAAGGGGACTGGGTATCCTTATCCAAACACTGCTGTTTGCCCTGTTCCACCCCACCCAAAAGGTTTTGGAATATTCCACGCTGGTTGTTTTGAAGCCCTTGCCGAAGCTCTGGGTGAATCCAAAGCAAAGAAAAAAGGGAGACAAAGCCGACCTTTGCCAGCTGAGTCACCGGCCACAAGGACATCTCTGAAGTCAGAAGGGAGCAGCACTTGGGAATGGATCCTGCCACAATCCAGTGCTCCCTAAAGCTATTATTGCATGTGCTTGATTAGATCTCTGTTGGTGCGATGCAATATAGGTAGTCCTCAACTTATGACCACAACAGAGCCCCACATTTCTGTTGTTAAATGAGACATTTGTTGAGTCCAGGCCTGTTTTACGACCTTTCTTGCCACTGTTGTGAAGTGAATCACTGCAGTTGATAAGTTAGTAACCCAGTTGTGCAGTGAATCGGGCTTCCCCGTTGATCTTTCCTTGTCAGAAGGTCGCAAAAGGGGATCACATGACCCCCCGGGACTCAGCGACAGTCATAAATATGAACCCGTTGCCAAGCGCCTGAATTTTTTATTTATTCATATTTATATGTTGCCCTTCTCCGGAGACTCAGTGCGGCTTACAATTTTTGGAGCGCAACCCAATGCGCTCAGCAATAGCCTTCATTCCATTGTATATGCCTGCTTATTACTAAGCAGCATTTTTACAAAGTCAGCTTATTACCCCCAACAATCTTGGGTCCTCAATTTACCTACCCCGAGAGGATGGAAGGCTGAGTCAACCTTGACCCTGGTGGGATTCAAGCTTGCACTAATTGCAGGCAGCTGGAACTAAGTGCTAGGCGTTTAACAGCCTGCACCACCAAGGCTCTTTTTTCAATTTTGATTGCGTGACCAATGGGGATGCTGCAAACATTACAACTGTGAAAAATGGTCATAAGTCACATTTTTCAGAGGTGTTGTAACTTTGGTCACTAAACAAACTGTTGTAAGTCAAGGACTACCTCGACGTGCCACCATTCATTTAGTGGTCTTTAGGTTACAATGGCACTGAAAAAGTGAATTATTTATGGCCATTTTTCACACTTACAACAGTTGCAGCATCCCCATGTTCCCATGATCAAAATTCAGATGCTTGGCTACTGACTCATATTTATGACTGTGGCAGTGATCCCCTTTTGTGACCTTCTGACAAGTGTAGTCAATGGGGGGAGCCAGATTCACTTAACCGGGTTACTAACTTAGCACCTGCAGTGATTCACTTAACAATTGTAGCAAGAAAGGTTGTAAAATGGGGCAAAACTCACTTAACAACTGCCTCACTTAGCAGCATAAATTTTGGGCTCAATGGTGGTCGTAAATCGAGGACTACTTCTTCTTCTGCAATGCTGCTGAGAGAACGACACGACCATCACTCTAAAACCAGCAGGAGCCGAGCACCACATAAAACAGTTGTTCTTGCGAGTGGGGTCACGAGCGCCCACACAAAGCTCGCACGAGTGGGGCTATGCATGCGCACCAGCCAGCTACTCACGTGGCCCGTGGTCAATAGGTGGGGGGTCCCCTGCTTTTAGGTAAACGTTCCCCTCGCACATCCGTGCTAGTCGTTTCTGGCTCTAGGGGGCGGTGCTCATCTCTGTTACAAAGCCGAAGAGCCAGCGCTGTCCAAAGAAGTCTCCGTGGTCATGTGGCTGGCATGACTAAACGCCGAAGGCGCACAGAACGCTGTTACCTTCCCACTAAAGGGATCCCTATTTTTCTACTTGCAGTTTTTACATGCTTTCGAACTGTTAGGTTGGCAGAAGCTGGGACAAGTAACGGAAGCTCACTCCGTTACGCGGCGCTAGGGATTCGAACCGCCGACCTTTCTGTTTGACAAGCTCAGCTTCTTAGCCACTGAGCCACCGTGTCTCTATTAGAAAAGGATGGGAGGGTCGGGGCCAATCTGACATCTCGGGGAGGGGCCAAGGTCTTCCAGTGGGCAGGAGCCACAGCAGAGAAGGCCCTCCTCCCGAACCTGGCTAGCTGGAATAGTCAGCTTGACGGGACCCATAGCATCCCGCCTCTGCTGGCACAAGTGAGACTTAAAAACTGCCTTGCATAGCAGGGGTGTACAATCTCAAGGCCTGCGGCTGGCAAGCTGGTTAGTGGGGTGGGGCGGGAATGGGGATTTTGCAGTAACCTTCCCCTGCCATGCCTACCAAGCCAAGCCACGCCCACCAAGCCACGCCCACAGAATCGGTAGTAAAAAAATTTGAATCCCACCACTGCATTAACTCCTTTGGGGAAGCACACTGTCTACTACCCAGCCCGCCAAGCCACGAATTAAGCACGCAACAGCCTGTTGCGCAAACATGTCTGCAGCCCACCAGGTCCAGCGCGTTGTGTGAATGCTGCCCAGCCCGAGTCTTCAAACGCCTCTTCTTGCCCATGGAACAGCAAGCCTTGGGAGCGTTTCCCGGGCTGCTCGGCTTGCTTCTCCCGCCCTCTAATCTCCAAGTCTCGCTTTGTAACCTTAAAGGGTTGGGAAAAGCCAAAGCTGAGCTGGCCATCCTGCAAAAGCTACGGCGGTCAGAGCTGCAAAAACGGAGGAAAATAGGCAATTGGGTCCCGCCGCTGTGCCCGGCGTGATTGTGGACTTCACCCCCATCCCTACCGCACCCTCCCACCAGGGCAGTCTTAACGCATGGGCCTGATGGGCATTTGCCCGTGGACCGCATAGGAGCCCCATACTTCTCTGGGTATGTTAACCCTTCAATGCACCTTGTGTATCGTATAAATACAGCAACATGTTTGTTACAAATTTATTTCTTGGAAGTGCCAATAAAATAATGTTTAATTTTAGTGACCATTGACATTTTTCTTCCTGGGAGTAATTGTCATAGGGGCCCCAGTACATTGCTTTGCCCGGGGGCTATAATGCTGTTTACGTCAGGGGTCTCCAACTGTGGCAACTTTAAGCCTGGAGGACTTCAACTCCCAGAATTCCCCAGCCAGCTGGCTGGGGAATTCTGGGAGCTGAAGTCCACAATTGGTGGCTGGGGAATTCAGTCCACAAATCTTAAAACCACCATGAATGTTGGTTGGCTTATCAAATCTTTGCTTGCCTCCGGTCAACCAAATTTGTCGTGAACCCTGGTCTCACTTCGATTTTTAGTGCAGGGGTCTCCAACTTTAAGACTAGTGGAGTTCAACTCCCAGAATTCCTCAATGCTGGCTGGGGAATTCTGGGAGTTGAAGTCCTCCAGGCTTAAAGTGGCCAAGGTTGGAGAGCCCTGGTTTATTTTAGACGGCCCTGCCCTGGTTTATTTTAGACGGCCCTGCCCGCCTGCCAGTCCCACCCCGGCTCGAAGCGCAAAGCAGCCGAACTCTCCCCTCGCCTCGCTTTCGAGCGCCCGCGAGCGCCTCAGCCGCCTCAGAGCCCTCAGCGAGGTTGGCGGCGTGACGTCAGCGGGCAAATCCCAGTGCTGACTTGGCAGCCTCGGGAAGAAGCGCTTGGCCCTCATCATCCCCCGCCTTCTCTTCTCCTCAGTTGGGTCTTTTCTCTCTCTCTCTCTCCCTCTCCTCCTCCTCCTTCTTCGCAAGCTCCACCCAGCCCCGTGTGACTCTCCCTGTGCGCCTGTGTCTGTGGTGTGTGTGTGGGATTTAAAAAAAAAACTTTTTGGAGCGCCTCCCTGAACATTAAAAAAGCCACCGGGGCTGGCAGCGGACACCTTTGGCGAACCGGGCAGCGCAGGCGGCGGCTGCTGCTGCTCCTGCTGCTGCTTGCAAAGCTAGAGATCCTCGCCTTCCCGCCGTCGCTGCTGCTGTTGCTTTCCCACGACCCGGGTTTGCTCTCGCCTCCTCCTCCTCCTCTCGATTTTACGGATCTTTGCCTGGCGCTTCAAGAGCTCCCGTCTTTATCCGGAGCGAGGATACCCCTTTATTTCTTCCCTGCCCGACAGGACATTTCGGATTTTGTCGATTATTCCAGTTGATGAAAATTCCTGTTTGTTTTGTTTGGATTCGGGATCGGTCCGGCGGAGAGGCGTCTGACGGCATCGGTGAGTGAGTCCCTTGGAAAGCGCTTCGGAGTTGCCCAAAAGGGACCCGGCCGGGGCGGCTGTCTGGCGCTGGGAAAGGAGTCCCTTGTATTTGGGTTTAGCCGGGCTTCGTTCGGTTCCCACGTTACGTGGAGGAAACACGGGGCCAGCTCTTCTGTGGGAAGCAAACAGATCGGGTCGGAGGAACCAGCTTTTGATACGGTAGATGATGATGATGATGATGACTATTATTACTATTATTATTACTCATTACTATTACTATTATCGTTTTGCTCTCTGGCCGAGTTGCGGTCATTCTTTTACTTCGGAGTAAATCCCACTCAACCCAGTAGTGAGTAGTTCCACCCAAAACTACTTTCCCAAAGCTGTTTTAAGCCTGTTTTAGGACGCCTTACATTGGAGTAGGGCCTCTTCCTCTTGGCTAGATCTATTTGTCCTGCTGGCACTGCTAGATCCAGAGAGATCGTTGTCACAATAATAAATCGGGCGGTGCTGGAAAGAAGCAGGTTGAAAAAAAAACATATATCGGTCATTGCTAACCTTTGTATCTTAGGGTGGCAACTGCTTGGAGAGTTAGATCCAGTTTATTGTCCTAGGGAGGATTCAATCCAGATCAAGCAAGTTTAGCATCACAAGGGAAGGGCTGTTTCAGGATGCGGCCCACCGAATTAATATAGAGTTAGGTCTTCACATTTTGCGGGCGAGAGGGAAAATAAAGGATTTGTATGCTGTTTTTCGCTCCTTTTTTAATCCAAGAAAGATCCTCCCACTTTACTAGGGAAGAGGAGGAAAAACCAGTACAATGGCCTCAGAATCCCTGTGGACATAAAACAGATGTGGGATTTCTGAACAAAGCTTTAGCAGCTCTTTCCTCCAGTTTTTATGGGAAAAGGGATTTTTTCCCTCAAACAGCCAGATGCTCTCTCTGATCCAAACTTTATGGTTTTACTTGACAACGAAGAAATAATTTGGAAGAATATCCTCCGTGCTTTAATTTAACAGAATCAGCCACACTGGGGAAGAGGAGAGGTTGGCATTTTAAGTCCATTTGGCTTGACTTCTTTCTTAACGCCTTGACTCTCTCTCTCTCTCTCCCTGTGTACCTGCGAACATCTGGAAGGGGGTTAGGAGCCTTGCCTGAAGAACCAATTTTCTAGGGGAGGGAAAGAAAAAAAAACAAGGAAAAAAAAGGCCTGCTCCAGTTAGAATGGAAGAAGCTTCTTGGATGAGAAGTGAAATGTTTTCAAGAAAAAGAAAACCCCAAGAAAGCCCAGTTGTCTTTTGGGGGGGAAAGCCCCTTTGGGACAACCGTGATGTGGAATCTGGACAATTAAGAATCTCCATAGACTTTTAGCCTGCTTTTAAGGACTCCCACCCTCCCATCCACAGAGAGTCTTGTAGCTTGGATGTCCAGATAACTTTTCCAACCCTTCCCAATCCATTTCTCAATATCAGAAGGACTTAGATGCTTTTTTTTTTTTATAAAACTCGCCTGTGTGTCCTGATTTTTGGGGAAACTGGAAGTCAGGGCATTTAAACTGTCCAGAGAAGCAAGAAAAAAAATGGCCCTATGTTTTTCCCTTCTTCTTTCCTAGAGATAACACAGAGGGGGGGAAACATACACATATTACCCAGAATGTGAGGTCTGTTGGGGAGAATCTGTGTCTCCCTTTGAGGGAATCCCATTCATTTATCCGACCGATCACTTTTTTTCTGCCCAAAGACAGCACAAGCACCCTCCCTTGGAGAGGTGGGGCTGCCAGCTTCTGCTGAGCTCTTCCACCTCCCATTGGTTTTTCCCCACATCGGCAGGATCTGACTTAATCCCGTGTCTGGTGCCCACCCTGTCCCCGCTTTTCCTCTGTTGCTTTGTCAGGATCTCTTCCATTCATCATTGTTTTTCCTCCCATAGTCTCCTGCAGGAAAAACCGATCCGTGCTGTCCTGTCGCAGCTTTCTTTCTTTCTTTCTTTCTTTCTTTCTTTCTTTCTTTCTTTCTTTCTTTCTCTCTCTCTCTCTCTCTCTCTCTTTCTTTCTGTCTCTGTCTCTCTCTCCCACTCCGTTTTCAGGCTTCCCAGAAACTCCCATGATATGGTGGGAGTGCAGTGTGGGTGACCAGAATCAGATGCCTCCTTCTAGGCAAATAGATTAATACACACACGCACACACACGCACACGCATATTAATTGCGATATTCTCCCGCATGGCTTCTGACCTGGAAACCTGGGTGTGTGCGAGCTTCTTTGTTTACTCTCTTGATGAGAGATGTGTACTCTGAATTATGCTCAGGAAGACCGGGGGTTACTTTATTCTCTCCAATCCAGGGGCCCGGAAAGAAAGAACTTTTGTGGACCGGGACCTGGTTCTGATGAGGCAGGATCCACAATCTGGGTCGGTCCCCGGGACCAGAGGTTTAGTCTTCCCAGCTTTCGGACCCGTGCTGGAGTCCATCCTCAGGACACTTCTCTCTCACTCGAATGCGTGAAGAAGACAAAACCTCTGGTCCTGGGGACCGACCCAAGATTGGATCCTCTGTGGGACACGAATATTTGCCTTTGTTCATGAGGTCATCTAGTCCAACCCCAGCCCAAGCAGGAGACCCTACACCAACTCTGTCGATCTGTATCTGAGACAGGTTCAGATTTGTGGGCAGGGAGGGCATTTTTCAGCAGGCTGCTGCTCTCCTATTCCTCCTCCTCCTCCTCCTTCTCTCCCCCCCCCCTTTAAACCCTCCCCACATTGGAATGGCCTTCCACATCATGCTCCTTTCTGCCTCTGTGCTACAGCTGCTTCTCTTTTCTGTCTCCAGTCACTGCTTCTTCACTGGCCACCCACTTGGCTGTCCTTGGGAAGCCCTAGATGCTTTTGCCTTCCTGAGGGGAAGGAGGAGGAGGAGGAGGAGGGAGGACAGTCTGGGTGGAGACCCCCAGCTTGCTCTCCGAATCCCGGAAGGGAAGGCGGGGTGGCGATTGAAGGCATCGTTTGGCGCTGGGGAGAGGAGGAGGCTGTTGGAAATGGGAAGGTGGGTGATCCAAAGATGTGTCACTGAAGCATTCAGAAAATTAAACTCGGCCACGCGCGCAACGCCCTGCGCATTGGCAGAGGCTGGGAGGTGGGGTGGGGGAGAGAGAAGGAAGGAATCTCAGGCCATCGGAGCTGCCTGCCTGAGTCACGCAAGTCCGGAGGTCTTTGCTTCATATTGCTTCAAGGTTTTGCAATGCCCCAGTTAAAGGGGACACAAAATGCTGGCTTGTAAGGAGGGCCCAGAACCCCCCCAAGGGCAGTTATGGGGGTGGGGTGGGGAGAAACCTGCCCTTTGTGGACTGGGAAGAGATGCATTGCAAAACCATCTTCCAGATCCTGCCACTTTATTTGTTCAGAGTAGGTCAGTAAAAACAAACAGACACCCAACTATTTTTTTCTCTCTCTTTGATTCTCAAAAGAATCGTGGATTTGGTGAGGCACAGGCAAACTTGGGTCTCTTGGATGGTTCCTGTGCCAAGCAGCATCTTCCAACCTGGGCATTGAGTCTTTCTCACTCCGTAACCCGTGTTTCTGCATCTGAGTTTGCAGGTCTGGGTTTATTTTTATTTTTTAATTTTTATTCATATTTATATGCCGCCCTTCTCCGGAGACTCAGGGTGGCTTACAGTTTGGCGCTGGATCTGCCCGCATCCCCCAGAACACTTGGATGGAAGGAGCCTGAACACTCCTGAATGTTTGTGTTGCTCCTTTTAATTAAAAAGAAGGAAAAGGGAAAACAGGGTTAGCGCTACGGATTTGCAAAAGGGGTTTTCCCCCTCTCTCTTTTTACCCTTTGCTTTGACACCTCTGCCCCTATTTTGTTTGGAGGAGGATGGGCTGGGGAGGGGAGATACACTCACTCACCCACCCACCCACCCGCTTAGAAGGGTCCTGTGGTCCAGGGAGCATTTAGCTGACTTTATTTTTCCTTGGTTTGAAAATAAATCGCGGCCTCGGCTCGCAGGCTTCAGTTGTTGGTGCAGAAAAGGGTGTGTGAGATTGCAGCCCTGTCCACCCCATCCCATTTGTGGAAAAAATGCAGCGGGGCTGGAAAATTTCCAATCTAGTTTTGCAGGCCAGCAAGGCAACACGGCATGCAGGCCTTTTGACATTTTGAACTTGGGACTCTTTCCACTTTCCTTTGAGTCCCCCTTCCTTTGAGTCCCCCATGGCAAATAGGCGGCAACACAACTCTAATCAATAAATCTTATAAAATAAATAAATAAAGCGGGAGTGGGTGCTCCCACTGGGGAGCCTTCGGATAACACATGAAAGGCCCTTGCTTCAAAAGGAAGGGGAGGGTAATGGGAATTTCCTCCGTGGAAGATTATGTTGAATTAAAAGTCAGCTGCAATTAATACGCCCTCCACACACCCAGACACGCTGAATCCTGTTCCTTTCCTGACCGGTTCAAACTTATACAAGGTCAGTTTGGAGGCAGAAGCCTCCAAGCGTTGGGTATCCCAAACTCTGAAAAAAGGACACAAAACCTTTGATTGCCCTAAGTTGTAGGGCAAAGTTTTAAGGTGCCTCTCCTCTGGGTGAGTAATATTGCCTTCCATGCAAATGAAGGAGGAATAATATTTAATTGTTATTGACCCTTGGGGTGGAGTCACTTTAACCCAGGGGTCCCCAAACTTGGCAGCGTTAAGACTTGTGGACTTCAACTCCCAGAATTCTCCACACGTCTTAAGTTGCCAAGTTTGGGGACCTCTGCTTTAACTGCACACTTCCCTTCGCCCTGCTCCTTCACGCAACCAAAGCTAAGCCACAGGTAGAGGTAGACCACAACTTACAGCCCCAATTGGGATCCAAATTTCCATTAATTGCTAAGCAAGGCAGTTGTTAAGGGAGCCGTGCCCGATTTACAACCTGCCTCCCCAGTGATTAAGTGAATCTTTAACAGTTGTTAAGTGAATCATGGGACCATTAAGCTGGATTCAGCTTCCTCTATTGAGTTTCCTTGTTTGGAAGCCAGTTGGGGAAGGTTGCAAATGGTAATCATACGTGAGCTCGCCTGGTAAATACCTACCGCTTGCCAAACTCCCAAATTTTGATCACGTAATTTGTGGAGAATGCTGCGATGGTTGTAAGCGTGAGGACCGGTCCGAAGTCACTTTTTTTGCTTGGAAGTTTGAACGGTTGCTAAACGGTTGTCAGTCTAGGATTGCCTGTATCTTTCCAGAGTTAGAGGATGCTGTAAACAAGAGCATAGGTTGTTTTCATCTAAGATTGGTGAGCTGAAATGCTCTTTGCACAGGGACAGAGAAAGAGAAAATATTTTGGTCTCTCCAGAAATTTGAAATGAGTTTCAGCCCACAATTTAATTCCAAAACCCATCCAGTTTGGCTTTCAGACAAACTGACTGAAAGGTGAGGGGAGATGCTCTGCTTGGAAACTTTTGGGGGGGTCAGTGAATGATTCACTCACTGACCCCCCAAAAGTTTTCAAGGAGAGCTTCTCCCCTCACCCCATTCCACCCCATCCCACCCTGAATCTTCAAACCATTCACTTCCTTGGATTCTCTTTCACTCAGCCCTATTGTTCCCCAACCATTTGGGTTTCTCCCAGCAGAGGGCGCTCTTGCTTTGCTGACTCATTCTTGATACTCCCCCTTTTGGCTTCCACACCTTAAGCGGCCACGTTAATACAAAACATCTGTGGTCAGATTAGTGTGGAAAGCAGGCCGAAGCCCTGTAGCAGTGTTGCTCAATCTTGACAACTTTTAAGAGGTGGGGACTTCCAACTCCCAGAATTCCACAGCCATGGGGGAATCGGCTAGGTAGCTGGGCATTCTGAGGAATTCTGGGAGTTGAAGTCCCAGGCTCTTAAGAGTTGCCAAGGTTGAGAAACACGGCTCTAGATTTGCATCCTGTCTTTACATCCTATCCAACATGCCAGCAGGGGAATTCTGGGAGTTGAAGTCCACACCTCTTAAAGTTCCCAAGGTGGACAAACCCTGCCCTATTGGCTTTTTGCAATAAAAGCAGAATCGGTCCCTTAGATCAGGGGTCTCCAACCTTGGCAACTTTAAGACTTCTGGGCTTCAACTCCCAGAATTGAAGTCCACAAGTCTTTAAAGTTGCCAAGGTTGGAGATCCCTGCCTTAGATGCTCATTCTAGGCCTGGCCTCTGTTCTTAGTCCCTTTTAAAGACAAAAGACCCAACTTAAGCTTTCATTGCATCCTCAAAACATTAATAATGGTGAGAGAAATCATATCTGATTTTTTTTATGTCTGTCAAATTCAAATTATCCTCCCATTGATGGCCTAAAGATAAACTGGAAGGAATGACTGATAAATTCTTGGGAGAATGGTAATTATCTATACACACTGATAGAAGTGAATGCTTGTAGCTCAGGGCTGAACTGTGGGATTCTTGGTGCTCTCTTAGGTTGATTGATTTCTTGCAAATGTTTCATTACCCAACTAGGTAACATCATCAGTGCTGCTAGTACCAGCACTGATGATATTACCTAGTCTGGTAATGAACTGCCTGCAAGAAAACAACCAAGCTCAGAGTGCACCCAAAACCCCACTGTCTGCACATAATTATTTCTGTCTGTATTGCCTGCAAGTTGTTTTTTCCCTCCTTCTGACCTCTTCTGCTATTATTCTCCACACAGCCCAAGTCTTTCAAAATAATCTGAAGTGGTCTATAATCCATCAAAGTTTATTCTGTTGTTATTTTTTTTCTTGTTTAGCTTTTAACATTCACAAGACTTATTGTTTTTACCACGTGATGACTTGTCTAGCAAGTCTTTGCCAAGATAAAACCTCTTGGAGGTGATCTGGTTCACACATCACTTTTTAAGCAGGAACTGAACAAACCACAATATGACTTGCTTTAAAACAGGAATCCAGCTATTGTTTCCCTGGTCTCTTGTTTTAACTTTGTGAGCTGGCTGGAGAATTCTGAGAGTTGAAGTCCACAAGTCTTTACAGTTGCCAAGTTTGGAGATCCCTGGCATGTTGAGGGCTATATGCTGACTCTGGAAACCGCTTAGAGAGTGGGCTGTAAAGCGCTAAAGAAGCGATTATATAAGTCTAAGTGTTATTGCTGTTTCTGATTTTAATCTAATGATCCATACAGCATTAGGTTCAAAGAATTTCCCCTGGTATCTTCAACACCCTTTTATCAGTCATTCAGTTCAGACTGGGGTTGTGAGTTAGTCTTCCGACCCGGCAGATAATACAAACTTCCCAAATCATAAATGAATCATAAGCCGTATCTCCAATCATCATGAACTCACTTCATATTTTTCTGATAGTCTTTTGCTCACGGATATAAATTGCTATCCCACGGAATACATCATGCCAGGGCCATGGGTTAAGCTGTGATCTGTTTTAAAAAAATCATGGCCTGCTGAACAATAACTAGATTCATGCCTCATACTAAGCTTTGGTGGCTCAGGCTGTAAATGCCTGCTCTTAAGATCCAGCTGTCTACAATTACTGTAGGCTCGAATCCCACCAGGCTCAAGGTTGACTCAGCCTTCCATCCTCTCGGGGTAGGTAAATTGAGGACCCAAGATTGTTGGGGGCAATTAGCTGACCTTGTAAAAATGCCGCTTAGTAATAAGCAGGCATATACAATGGAATGAAGGCTATTGCTGAGCACACTGGGTTGTATCCCAAAAATTGTAAGCTGCCCTGAGTCTTCGGAGAAGGGCGGCATATAAATGTAATTAAAAAAAAAAAGCTGGTCTTTCTCAACCTTGGAATCTTGAAAACATTGTGGATTTCCACTCCCAGAATTCTGGGAGCCGAAATCCACACAACTGCAAGCTGCCGCGGTGGAGAAACACTGCAATAAGCTGTCAGTCATGGTTTACAAATGATTGTCATTCATTTTCAGCTCATAGATTGTGCTAAGTCAGGACCCAGCAAACCACAATACGCTAAGAAGCTTAACTGGTTGATTGAGTACAATGCAGCTGCATTTCCACCCCATCTTAAACATGGTTAGCATTCCTCTTGGTTAACTTTTGTGAGTATCCAGCCGGTATCCTGGTTTCGATCAGAATAGAGCTGGAAGGGACCTTGGAGGTCTTCTAGCCCAACCCTCTGCTTAAGCGGGAGACCTTATACCATTTCAGATAGGTGGCGCTCCAGTCTTTTCTTAAAATCCTCCAGTTGATGGAGCAGCCACAAGTTCTGGAGGCAAGTCTTTCCACTGGTTAATTGTCTTCGCTGTTAGGAAATTTCTCCTCAGTTCCAGGTTGCTTGATTAGTTTCCATCCATTGTTAATTCTCCTGCCTTCTGGTGCTTTGGAAAATAATTTGACCCCTTCTTGTTTGTGGCAACCCCTTAAATACTGGAATACTGCTAGCATTTCACCCCTAGTCCTTCTTTTCTTTAGACTGGCCAAATACAATTCCTGTAACCCTTCTTAACATATACCTGTGCCTTATTTTCCCTCCTCGACACCCCGCAAAAAAGGAATCTGGAATAACAATAAAGCCAGGCCATTTCCCCCCACATTTTTTGAACCTCATGGGCACAGAATGGGTGTGGATTTTGATTCATGGCCGTAAGCGTGAGGACCAGATTTTCAGTGGCACTGTGAACTTTGAATTCATTAGATGAAGGGCCGTAAGCCGAGGACTACCTATATCTCCCCAGAGCAAGAGAATACATGCTGTGAGCAAGGTGTCAGTGTTTATGTGAGATTTGTCCGCTGAATGCCCTTTGTTGGGTAGAGAGAGGGAAAGAGAGGTAATTTCTCTGTCCCCCTCAATTTGATTCGATGGGGGCCCTTCGAACTTTTTAAACTCAGAGTCTAAATTGCTGAGAATCACTTAAAATGGTTTCAAGCTGCAAGATGGGCGGCAGATAAATTTGATAATAATATTTTTTAAACCAGGTGTTTGTATTTGCATCTTCGTTTTAAAAGGAAGTGAGAACCAGGAAGATAAATCACTGTAAAGCAAGATAAATCACCTATGGAGTGATGACCAACCCACTTAGGTATGTCCTGTGACTATGATTGGCACAAGGGCCAAATTATGTGACTGGAGTGGTCAGAAGGAAGACAGGGTGTTTGTCCGTCTGGTTGCCAGACTTGGCAGGGAGATTTCTGGCTGGTTCTTGCTTTACTCCCCAAGGCCAGGAACCAAGGCTGAAACCTTGCAACCTGAAGGACAGCGCAGGCGATTAGAACATAGAGTCATAGAGCGCTAGAAGGGACCTTAGAGGTCTTTTAGTCCAACCCCCTGCTCAAGCAGGAGATACTTTTCCTTCGTTGGTGAATCGTGGCTCTTGATGGCCTCCTTGCAAGGACACAAAGACCTGGGGAGGGGGAGAGCCCCACTCATACATGGTCCCAAACCATGGTTTGTTTAATTATGGTTTGTTGAAATCAAACCATACCATGGGTCTGCCCCAGGGATGGGATCCGACCGGTATAACTACCGGTTCTGTTGCTCTGCATTGCACGCACATGTGCGAGTTGCGCGAATGCAATTTACAACCTGCTGAGCTGCCCGAACAGCTGAGCAGCGCTCCATGCAAGTGCGCAGAGGTTGGAAAAGCACTTTTTTCCTGCTTTTTCAACCTCAGCGGTGCCGCGCAAAGCAGCTGTGGTTGAAAAAGCAGGAAATAAAGGACAGGTAAGAGCCCGGGCGGACGGGTGGGCCAAAACAGCAGCAGACATAGAACCGGTTCTATGCCTGCTGCTCTTCAGAGCTACCGGTTCTACGGAGGTGGACAGAACCGGTAGAATCCCACCCCTGGTCTGCCCACCGTGCTGATTCAAAACCAAATGAAGTGTAGGGGGCAGCATCTCAAACAGGCCAAACTTTGGAGGATTGTGAGCCATCCCTCGCTTGGCCTGCCAAATATAAGGCTAAAAAGCATTATATTGTATCGATGCTTCTCAACCTTGATCAAATAGAAATAGAATAGAATTGAGCTGGAAGGGACTTTGGAGGTCTTCTAGTCCACCCCATTGCTCAAGCAGGAGAGCCTATACCAATTTTAAGTGACTGCCTAATCTCTTCTTAAAAACCTCCAGTGATGTAAGAACCCACAACTTCTGGAGGCAGGTAGTTCCACCTGTTAATTGTCCTCACCTGTTAGGAAATTTCTCCTTAATTCCAGGTTGCTTCTCTCCTTGATTAGTTTCCATCCATTGTTTCTTGTCCTGCCTTCAGGTGCTTTGGAGAATAATTTGACAAACCCCCCACTCTTCTTTGTGGCAGCCCCTCAAATGCTGGAATCGCTTTAAGATGTGTGGACTTCAACTCCCAGAATTCCCCAGTCATCCACGGCCTTTCAGGTCTTCTTCAATAGTGCCCCCATCACCACTACTGTAGCTGAGTCCATCTCCTTTGTAACGGAGTCCTCTTCCCCTTTAACAGGTAGTCCTCATGACCACAATTGAGACCAGGATTGTTTGTGGTTAAGCAAGCAAGCCAGTTGTTAATATGAGTCATGCCTAATTTTACACCCTTTAAAAAAAAAAATCATGGCGGTTAGGCAAATCACTGCAGTTGTTAAGTGAGTCACGCAGTCATTAAGTCAGTCCAGTTCCCCACCACCATTTGCTTGCCTGAAGCCAGCTGGGCAGGTCTCAAAGGGTGACCCTCCCCCCTCTACAGGACATTACAATTGTTGTAAATACATGCTGATGGCCAAGCACCCAATTTTAATCACAGGACCGTGGGTTTTGTAACAGGGGTGGGATTCTACCAGTTTCCCTACCTATTGCACACTTTGCCCATGTGCACATGCAGAGTTTTCCAAAAGACCAGCTGAGGCTCTGCCTCAGTTGTAAGTCAGGGCTACCTGTATAGCCATTTCCCATCACCAGCCTTTTGTAAGAGTAAGCATTCTAATTACAGGTAGTCCTTGACCTACAGCCATTCATTTGGCAACCAACTGAAGTTACAATTGATGATGTAGGACCATTGCTCGCACTTAGAACAGGGGTCCCCAACCTTGGCAACTTTAAGACTTGTGGACTTCAACTCCCAGAATTCTATGCTGAAGAATTCTGGGAGTTGAAGTCCACATAGCCAGAATTCTAGCTATGCTGGCTGGAGAATTCTGGGAGTTGAAGTCCACAAGTCTTAAACTTGCCAAGTTTGGAGACCTCTGCCTTAGAACTTCATAGCGGTCCACAAGGTCATGTGATCAAAATTCAGCCATTTAATGACGGTTGCCGCATCCATGGGTCATGTGATCATCATTTTTTTAACCTTCCCAGCTGGCCTCCAACAAGCAAAGTCAATGGGGGAAAAAGCCGGATTTGCTTAATGACCAAGTGATTCACTTAACAACTGCACCGATTTGCTTAAAGATGTGCCAAAGCAAGTAGTCAGCCCAGCCATCTCACCCTTAAGGGCACGCAATTTTGGTCTCAAATGTGGTTGTACGTTGAGGACTATCTGTCTGTGGAGATCTTCAGTTATCCAGGTCATGGTTGTTCCAAAAGTCCTTTTTTTCCAGAAGGCAACTGGACAAGTTTCTTGGGGTTCCCCCCCTCCCCTTGAAAACGTTTCCCTTCTCAACCAATGAGCTTCTTCAATTCCTTGAGAACTACCTGAAATCAGAGATGCAGAACTAGGAAATGACGTGGCCCAGACATCTTCAAGATGGTTTCTTCAATCTTCCAGATGCAGAGGGAAGAATCTGGAGAGTTTAAATCCTGGAACATCTGGATGGGAGAACCCAGAAAGCTCATTATTTATGACACCGAAGGGCTGTAACATTTGAACTCTTTTCTCCAAACAATTGGGATTTTTAAAACTTTTGCTGGTGTTAGAAGAAGCTGAACAAGTGAGCTGTTTTTGCCTGTTTTCTGCCTTCTCCAAAGGGAATTTAGAGTTTTCGATTTCCGGTTCTTGTTCACCACCTGAGCAAACAGTTTTGGGGGTGCAAGTGAAGGAGGTAGCTCTCTTTGGTGGGTTTATGTATTAGGAGACTTAAGAAAAAGGGTTTCTCTTGTGATTCTTGACCTGCTGAGGAAAACGGTGTTATCGAAACTCAAGTTTAGAGGTTTATCATCAGTGTCTTGTATTTGCTGGCCAGTCTAGGCAATTGAAGGGCCTATCAATCAGAATAGAGCTGGAAGGGACCTTGGAGGTTTCTAGTCTAACCCCCTGATCAAGCAGGAAACTCTGGCCTATACCATTTCAGACATGTGGCTGCCTAGTCTCTTCTTGAAAACCTCCAGTGTTGAAGCACCCACAACTTCTGGAGGCAAGTTGTTCCACTGATTTGATTGTCCTCCTTGTTAGGAAGTTTCTCCTGAATTCTGAGTTGCTTCTCTCCTGGATTAGTTTCCATCCATTGTTTCTTGTTTTGCCTTCTGGTGCTTTGTAAAATAAGTGGACCCCCTCTTCTTTATGGCAGCCACTCAAATACTGGAATACTGCCTTTTTCTTCTTCAGTAAGATGGGGTAAGGACAGAAAGCAAAGGAATCACAGAAACCTGAAATTACATGAGTCCTGTCTGTGTGGCCTATAGTCGGTCAGTTCCAAATTTGCTAGATGCCCACTGTAAAAAAACACAATCTACAGGAGTCCTCAGCTTATGACAATTGGCACTCGAATTTCCATTGCTAAGTCAGGGCATTGTTAAGTGAGTTGCACCCAATTTTACCAACCTTTTTGCCAAAGTTGTTAAGCAAATGACGCAGTTTGTCAAGGAAATCACATGGTCATTAAGCGAATCCGGGTTCCCCCATTGACTTTGCTTGCTGGGAAGCCAGCTGGGAAGGTAGGAAATGGTGATCGCATATGGCTCAGGATGCTACAAGTGCCCCCCCCCACCGTTTTTAATCATGTGACCATGGGGATGCTTGGGGGGGTCATAAGTGTGAGGACCAGTTATAAGTCCCTTTTTTGAATGGTTGTAAATTGAGGACTGCCTGTATATAGTATACCTGTGCTATACAAAGCCTTCTACTCTATAAATTATGCCTCTCAGATGTGAAGAATTTCTAGTTATCAAAAGAAAAAATAGATTATAATGGAACAGAAATGCAGGGTTTGTGTGTTTCTCATCCTTCTTTTTAAAAAGGCATTTAATTGGACTTGGATAAATTGAAATCCTTTGGTGGTTTTATATTAATTATATTGCGACTAACAACATGCTAACTATTTGGGTTGTCCCATTAAAGTTTCTAGCCCCTCTTGTTCCTACTAACCTCCAGTGAGCCAATTGCATACTCAAGTTATTTGGTTGGTTCTGTTGGTTGGTTCCCCCTTTTAAGCCCATTCCCCAGACAGACAGTGGAGATGGAAACTGAACAAGGAGAGATTCAACCTGGAAATAAGGAGAAACTTTCTGACAGTGAAAACAATCAACCCATGGAACAGATGTTGCCTTCGGAAGTGGTGGGAGCTTCATCACTGGAGGCTTTCAAGAAGAGACTGGACTACCATCTGTCAGAAATGGTGTAGGATCTCCTGCTTGGGGGTGGGTGGGGTTGGACTAGATGACCCACAAGGTCCCTTCCAACTCTGTTAATACTGGATGCTCTGCAGTGGATAAGAAGATGCTCCAGAGAGTTATAAACACAGCACAAAAAATCATCGGTTGCTCTCTTTCCTTTTTGGAAGAGATTGTGAAGACCAGACTCCTCTCTAGAACACTAAAAATCTTCCCTTCTCATCCTGGACATTCATATTTCAATCTGTTACCATCAGGGAGGCGTTATAGGTGTCTTAAAACGAGGACTAATAGGTTGAGAAACAGTTTCTTTTCCAAGGCAGTAACTATCTTGAATCAAACAGTGCATTTGTGATTTAGTCCTATTATTATTATTATTATTATTATTATTATTATTATTATTATTATTATTTTTAAAACTCTGTAGTGTGATTGTGATGTGGTGTTTGGGGCACTGTGCTGGAGTAGCTTTCCAACTTCATTGTATTCGTGGAATGCAATGACAATAAACGTATTTTATTCGATTCTAATCTGTATCTGAGACAGGAAACATAAATAGGACTGGTCACGTTTACTTCTGAGTAAGCCCCAGGGAACAGTTAGAAGTGACTTCCCGAGGAAAAAAAACGTGGAAATAGCCCAAGCATTTGTTTCAGCCCGAAAGAAGATTTAATCTAACAGCCCAAAGAAATCCCAAATGAAATCCCTCCTCATTAAATAATACACGCAAAAGCTATGGCAGCGTTTCTTTAACACACACACACACACACACACACACACACACACACACGATTTTGGGGGGGAGCAAAAAAAAAGCCGAATTACGTTTAAATCGAACCCCCCCGCCTCTTTTAATTGCAATTCCCCCTCCCCGTCCTATGTTTTACGACCGCGATCCCTCTGTTTTTCGCCGTATGTAACGCATCTCTCTCCGTCTCGATAAAAACTCCCGCACGCCGTTCTCGTTCTTTTTTTTTTATATACAGCTCTTTGTTGTAGAAATAATACATCATGAATGGCCCTTTAAAAAAAAAGCGCGGGGGGGGAAGGAGGGCGAGGAAATACGGGGGCTGGCTTCGCAGAAGCGTGTGGGCGGAGGAAAAACTCCATTCTGGCACCCAAAACCCCGCCCACTATTGCTTGATCGCTTGCGGGTGGGGGGGGGAGAGAGGGAGGCGGCGAGGCGAAGCATCCGGTCTCCTTCCACGTGGGGGCAGAGCCGCCAAGCGACGTCCATTGGTCGGGCCGGCTGGCGTCTGAGCGGGAGGAGAGCTCCAATTGGCTGCGGCGGGGCTGGCCGAGAGAGGAGAGAGAGAGAGAGAAAAGGAGTAAAGAATGAATGGGGAGGGGGAGAATCGCTCCGCCCATTTAGAACGTTGATACATTCTAACCTTTTTTTCCCCTCCTCCTCCTCTCCTCCTCCCCCGCCTCTTTCATCTCCCCTCCTTCGCCTGTGTGTCTTCCCGGCACTGGGTTACTTTCACACCAGACTCCGGGAGCAGCAGCGGCGGCGGCGGGAGCCGGGCTGCTTCGCTGCTCGGTGGGTTGCGCGCGTTTGGCCACGGGTTCAAGCCCAGGTGGGGAAGCTAAGCTCTGCTTTTGTTTCCTCCTTTTTTGGGGGGGGGGAGTATTTTTTCAGATGATTATTAAAAAAAAACCTTCCCTGCTGCATTTCCCTAAGAAGGGAGATCGTATTATTTGGGGAGGGGGGATAGAGTGGGAGAGTGAGGTGGGGGAGTATTGGGGGGGAATAAATATGAGAGAATGCTATCCTTCCCCCCCTTAAGGATGCCTGTAATCAGGAGGGGGGGTGGAGGGGAATAAGTGAGCTTTCTGGCGGAACGGGAGGGGGTCGTGAAAGGACAAAAGACGCCCCCCTCCCCTTTCTCCCTCTCCGCGATCTCTGCGCACGGAAGCTTTTCGGCGGAGCAGAACTTTTTCTTGTTAAAAGATCCGAAGACGTTAATTGTTGGACTTGAATTTGCGCCCGGCCGAGGAAGGCGGAGAGGATGGGAAGTTGCGGGCGGGGCGGGGGGAGAGAGAGAAAGAGACGGAGTCGCTCCAAGGGTCGTGTAAACGCGGCGGGGGGAAAAAGGCACTCCTTTGTCTGCGGGGCAGCCTGTCTACCAGCTTCGTGGCCTCATCTCTGCCTTCCCCCTTTCCCGCCCCAGGTGAATCGAATGGACCACCAACCTACCCCCAGGAGCTGCAGCCGGGGGGCCCCAGCCTGTGACACTGTCCAGAGTGACCCTCCTATGAATGTTTTCATTCACACGACCACCGGGGCCCGGTATGAGCTCTCTGTCCCCGTGGAAGAGACGGTGGAAGGACTGAAGAGGAGGCTGTCTCAGAGGCTTAAAGTCCCCAAGGAGCGGCTGGCTCTCTTACATAAAGAAAGGTATTCACTCTTGTCTGCTTGTGGGTGTCTTTCTTTCTTTCTTTCTTTCTCCTTCTTTCTTTCTTTCTTTCTTTCTTTCTTTCTCTCTCTTTCTCTCTCTCTCTCTCTCTAATCTTTCATCCAATTCTCACCCACCCATCCTTTCGAAATAAAGACTTGGGGGTGGGTAGAAGATAGTGGGAAGTTAGAATTTTAACCCATTTGTTTCTTTTTTTTTTCAAAAAAAAAGAGGGAGATACCTTAATTAAAAGCTGCTTTAACTGCTTTGCAACCTCAGGAAGTCGTCTTGAGTTCAGGTTAAGAAGGCAAATATTCAGGAACTGCTTGGAGCTTCCCTGGGTTTTTCTGGGTATTAAGATTTCTTTGGGACTGCAGCCTTCAAACTTCCCGAAGTGCTGCATGGAGAAAAGTAGAAAGTGTACAATCTCTAGGCTGCTCGGCAGCTGCCTTGAACTTTCTTGGGTATTTGCGTGTCTGAATGCCTGCAGAAACCTTTGTGCATGCCCGTCATTATATATAGTTAAAAAAAAGGTTGGAAATGTGTTGATTGTGGAATACTGTTTAGATAAGAATCCATGCTTCTCTACAGAAGATAGACTCTGTGTGTGTGTGTGTGGATTGCGGAGGGGGGGGATTGCAGTGGGATTCATTTTTGACATCCAGACATATATCATAAAATAGCCAGAGGGAGCTTATATATGGGGTATTTGGATAGAAGAGAAAAATATACCTTGAACCTCTTTGAGGATTTCTGCAAAATACCTTATTCCGCCTTTATTCCCTTGTTAAAAAAAACCCTCAAGGCTTTTGTAAAGAGTGGAGTGTAGCCCCCTCCCCACAAATAACATGCTGGGTAGTCTAATTGGCAGAGTTGGCACTCCCCTTCCCATTCAACCTCCTCCCCCTCCTCTTTCTCCCTGCTGGGGAAGGAAATATTAATATCTATTGATCTGAACTCAGGGTCAGAAATTGCCTGGCAGCTTTGCTGATGATGAAGAAGACTAGGAAGATAAAGACAATCCTCTTTAAGGAAGCCTTTGCCCCCACCCCCAAAAGAGGTTTATTGGTGAATCAGATTCCCTTCCTGTCCTTGTCTCCCTTCCCTTGGAAGTGTCCTTTGTTCTGAAGGTTGAATTTGGGTAGCGTGCAAGTGCATAGAGAGAAATGTACACCTACACACACGCACGCACGCACACACATTCATCACACATTCACGGATGCAGGCCACCTCTTATGCAGACCTTCTAACTGCTTTAAAAAAATAATAATCCTGGGGATCTCTAGAGAAATCTTGGAGGCACAGAGAAGGCTAGCTGGGGCTGACTTGAAGGTCCTTTGTGAGGGGGAAGAGAAGGAAGGGTTTGGTTTGGGGGTGGGGTGGGGGAGGACAGGGCTATCTGGAGTGTGTGAGCCACTCTCTTTGTTTAACTAAATCCCCCCCTTAGCTTTGTTAGAGAATGCAGAACCGATCAGTCCTTAAGATGAAAAACAGCTCTGTCTTTGTAACAATCAACTCTTCTTTTTTTGCAGCACCCGGCCCCCCCAAAAAAAATTCCCCCAAGTCCACCCCTCCTTTTTTACTCCTTTATACATCTTCCCTACCCTTTGAACTTAACCGTACTGATCTAAAAAAAAATCTATCAAACCTAGCTTTAAAAAAAAATTTTTAAAAAGGGAGTCATTTTTATCTCCCAGCCCTTCTGGCGATTCAAGGTATCCGTACAAACTTCGGAAAATATTCTGATTTGAGAATAATGGTAAATGATGAAGAGGGAAGCCAGTTTTATCAATTGATCTAGTCCCAAAGCTGCCTTCCCCCCCCCACTTCCTATTTGAGGATCAGACTGGAAAAATTAAAATAAAATTCACTCATCTTCAAGTCTTTTTATAGACCCTCCACCCCCCCACCAAAAATATTCAATAGCTCCTGATGGGGTTCTTTATCTGTGGTTCTCCCCCCCACCCCTTTTAACCTCCCTTAGCTTCCCAGATCTGTCAGTTCGATTGTCTGGAACTGTAGTCTGTGTGAGAAGCAAGGGATGTTGGAGAGTTGCCTGCAGAAGCACAGCCCTTCTCTCTCATGGGGGCAGCAGAGGGAAAAGAGAGAGACTTATAATATTATGTTTACATAAGGAGCGGAAAGTGGAGCGCCTGTCTGGTGGGAGGGAGAAAATGGGAAAATATATATATATATATATATCTTGGTGGCTGCATCTTTATTAGAGATCCGGAAGAACTAATTTTGTCCCGGGAACCATTTTAATAATAATAAAAGCAACAGCAGCCCTCTATTTATTTTTTATTTAAAATCACAACCTCCTTAGCAACCCCATGCTGGTCCCCGCCCCCCTCTTGACTTTATAACAGTTTGCAATCCTTAAAAATGTTAGAAAGGAAGTGTTTTGTCATCGGTGTGGCTCCTTCTGACCTTGTAAGTCAAATCTTCACTTTTTCCTTTCTGTTCCTTGTTTTTTTCCTCCTAGTCGTCTGAATTCAGGCAAGCTGCAAGATTTGGGGGTTGGAGAAGGGAGCAAGCTGACTTTGGTACCCACGGTGGAAGCTGGCTTGATGGTAAGTTTGGGGTGGTTTTTTTTTTAGCCTCTTGCTGATCATGGTTTCAGGCTGGAGGCTGTGAGAGTCTGGCCGAGGTCACTGTAGGGGCAGGAAATGCAGAAACTTAAACTTCCTCTCTTCTTTCACAGTCTCAAGCATCTAGGCCCGAACAGTCGGTGATGCAAGCATTAGAAAGTTTAACTGAAACTCAGGTAAGATGCCATTCAGGTAGATACCAATCAATTGTTCTCTTTTAAAGACTCTGGGCCAATTCTTCCATCTTTAAGAGAGAGAGAATGTAGATGCTTCTGCAAAAAAGATGGGGAATTATAGTGGCTATATAGGACTGTCACTATGGGTTTACTGCAAAGATTCCTCTAGGTTGGAGTTTCTCAACCTCAGCCATTTTGAAATATGTGGACTTCAACTCCTAGAATTCCAGTGGCTGAAGTTGAGCAACACTGCTGTAGAAGTTTGGACTACAATTCCCAGGAGTCCAAGTGGCTTGGCACCTCAGGCCACAAAGCAAAACATTGAAAGGACATCGGGATTGGTTCCTCCTAGTCTAAATTTGTCAGAAACAGCAAAATATCTCTTGTCAAGATTCTAGCCCATGGGAAGGTAGGTGGGTTTAGCCTATTTCCCTTCTATCTAAGTCTAGTTGCTCTTCTCCTGTATGAATTATTCCTGTTACAGTTTTATTTATTATAACAGTAAAGTAATAAAAACCTATCCTCTACTTTGATGCCCTAGTTCAGAGGTCCCCAATCTTGGCAACTTTAAGACTTGTGGACTTCAACTATGCTGGCTAGAGAATTCTGGGAGTTGAAGTCCACAAGTCTTAAAGTTGCCAAATCTGGAGACCTCTGTCCTAGTTGTAGGCCAAGATTTTCTAGGATTCCCCAGGTAGCATGCTAAGAGAGGAATTCTGGGAGTTGTAGTAAGAAAGCATGCCTTTTGAGCTGGTTGTCTCATCAATGCTAGTTGAGTGCTTTACGTTTTTGTCTGGTTCATGTGCTTTCTATTTGGGGAGCCCAGGGTGCTCCAATTCTGTTTTAGTTCTCTGCAGATCTGCAGACAGATTCTCTTATCAGCATTCTCACTAGCTGAATTTTACTTTAGGCCCTGACTTAAGCAACTTCCACTTGCTTTTAATTTCTATTGTTTTTGCTTATCCTTCCTGATCTTCAGTCTTTAGACTTTCTGTTTAACTCATTAAGTGTTTGTTTTTTTAAAAAATAAACAAACCCAATCCTGCCTGATTTTTAACTCCTCTAGATCTGTCTCCATTGATCAGTTACAGCGATGAATAAATACAGCTAGTTCTTGACTTACAACAGTTCATTTAATGACCATTCGAAGTTAAAGCATCGTATGGGGGAAGTGACTTATGACTGTTTTTTTACACTTACAACCATTACAACTTCTCCATGGCCACGTGATCAAAATTCAGATGTTTGGCAACTGACTTATACTTATGACGGTTTGCAGTGTCCCAGGGTCATGTGATCAGCTTTGGCAACCTTCTGGCAAGCAGAGTCAATGGGGAAGCCAGATTCATTTAACATCTGCATTACTAATTTAACAAAGTGCAGTGATTCACTTTAACAACTGTGGCAAGAAAGGCCGCACCATGGGGCAAAGCCTCACTTAACAAATGTCTCGCTTAGCAACAAATGTGGGGCTCAAATTGTGGTCGCAAGTCGAGGACTACCTGTGTTATGAGAAGGTTCATGGTGTGCTTGATCACAGATGCAAAGTTTGGTGAAGCCTGGTTGAGCTGAAGTGTAGAAAGATTGACTTTGGTTTTGCGGGCCCTATTCTCTTAGGTTCCCCCTTCCCACCCTTTTTTTAAAGGAAGTCTTTTTTAAAAAGTTGCTTCTCCAAGGAGCTGTGAACAATAGGCTTTTCTGCAGCCAGATAATAGTATTTCTTAGCTATCTCCACCCTGGTGAGAGAAGCTATAGGAAACAAGGTTTACTTCCTCGCTCAAGGTGAGTCCCCTTAACATTCTAGCATAGGCTGTGTCTCACAGTCCTTGCATTTTAATTGCTGTGTTTACCCATTTGTTCCTCCCTCTCTGAAGGGTTTTGCATCCTTCACTTCTGCCCACAGCCCTCCCCTTAAGCAAATACATAACTTCCAACTTTTCCTTCACTTAATTCTGTCCCTTCCCTTGTTGCATGTGACTCTAATTTTTTTTAACCCAACATAACATCCCTTCCTGTTCTTTTGCAATTTAAAAAAAAAAAGTTGAGAGAGGATTGCAGAGTTCCCTTGAGGGGGTGGGGATGGGAGGGGGACAGGATCACACTGCCACCCAGTTGAGAGACAAAAAGGGAGGGAGGGTGGAAGGAGGGGTACGACAGTCAGTCAAGTTTACTGTATTTAAAATGCAGAAAAGGAAGGACTGGATGGAATAGGCCAGGAAGACCTTTGAAGGAGATAGATATGGGATTGGGGGGTGGGTGGGAGGGGATACTAAAGAGTGGTGAAGAGTGGCTTGCTAGCTGGCCGCCTGTTTGGGACAGCTCTGGCTCTGATTAAATCGCTTTTCTTATCTGCACATTCTTTCCTCTGCACAAGACATCCTGGCATATTTCCAGGAGCGAGAATGGGCCACAAGACTGAGGTGGTCTTGCTTGGAGAAGAAAGGGCAATTTTAGGCAGGGGTGCTTTGATGTGGCTCTCATCTTGAGCAGGAGGTTGGACTAGAACAGGGGTCTCCAACCTTGGCAACTTTAAGCCTGGTGGACCAACTCCCAGAATTCCCCCTCCAGTAAAGCTGGCTGAGGAATTCTGGGAGTTGAAGTCCGCCAGGCTTAAAGTTGAAGGCTTCAAGCTTTGCTGGCTGGGGAATTCTGGGAGTTGAAGTCCGCCAGGCTTAAAGTTGAAGGCTTCAAGCTTTGCTGGCTGGGGAATTCTGGGAGTTGAAGTCCGCCAAGCTTAAAGTTGCCAAGGTTGGAGACCCCTGGACTACAAGACCTCCAAGGTCCCTTCCAGCCCTATGAGTCTATGACCTCCAATAATATTAAAAGCAGGAAGTTTTTAAGTTACCATTCTGAAAGGCAGGAGATGAGAGGAAGAAGCGATGGGGTAGGAAGAGGAGAGACGAAGCACGCACAGTGGCCTGTGGATTAATCTGTAACCATTCCAATTCCAACAATTGGAAAAGACTTTTGTGGCATGGCTTATTTGTCAAGAATTTTTGTGGGGTGGGGTGGGGGTGATATAAGCATCACAAAAAGCTAAACATTGCCAGTACTTTTTTTGGTTTCTAGCCTCTGGGCCTCACTGGCCAACAAGACCTATGCAGATGTTTGGGGAACAACATTTCAAAGGGAAATAAAAAGACACTTGGAATTAAACACACACCCCCAACACCCCAGGTATTTTGAGGACCCAATATAGAAAGCCCATGTGTGGTAAATTTGGAAAGTTTTGCTTTTCATTGTTAATTTTGAGGGCAGAGTGTCCTGCTGGTGGGGTGATGCCCTATTTGGGCCTCTCACATGTGGCCCTTGGTGCTTCCTGGATGTGAGGGTCCCCTTAGCCATCTGATGAGCTTCAGATTGAGGAAGGCTGAGCAGGCCTCTAGTAAAATGCTTTATTTTTTAAAAAAATTCCCCCTCCCCTAACCCATGGCAGATACTTCAAAGCAGTGGCCTCCAAACTTGGCAACTTTAAAGACTTGTGGACTTCAACTCCCAGAATTCCTCAGCCCCACCAATGGATGGATAAGAAGAAAAGGAGGAAGGGCTTCTTTCTTCCTTTTGCCCCATCTATTCCACTAAGAAACAACCAGTATACTGCCTGCCGATCTTCCTGGTCGTATTACAAATCCCATTGTTTCTTCTGGCTGTGGATGCTGGGACTGTGGGAGGGGAGTGGTATCATCTGACACTGGAGGGCATTCCTGGTTATGAAATGAGGCCGGGCGCATTGCTGCCAAGAAGATTATCAAGCCCAGCTCACTCTGTGTTTACAATGCCACCACCCACAGCCAGGAAAGGAGCCAGGGTTAACTTAGGCCAGGCGTGGTTGAATGCCACCGGGGTGGGGGGAGTGGAAAATGGGAATCTAATCTGAATTATCTCTCTTGGTTTTGGAAGCCGGACTTTGCTTTCTTTCTGATTCAATGAAACTTTGCTCCGGATTTTCTTCCTCTTTTTACTTGATCCCATCCCTTCAGTCTCTTTGGAGCAGTGTTTCTTAATCTCAGTAACTTTATAGATGACTGGACTTCAACTCCCAGAATTCCCCAGCCGGCTTTTAAGAGAGAATCCAGCTTCCCTGTTGGTTTTGCTTGTGGGAAGCCAGCTGGGAAGGTCACAAATAGTGAGCTCATGACCTCTGGACACTGCAAGCATTGTAAATACACGCTGGTTGCCAACCTCCCAGATTTTGATTATGTGACTCTTGGGACGTTGCAATGGTGTGTGATGACTGATCATAACTCACTTTTTTTTCCAGTTCCGTCATCAATGCAAATGGTTGTTCATAAGTTGAGGACTACCTGTATGTTGGCAAGGTGGGGGAAGAAAGCATGAAAGGGCTATATAAGTATGTGTATCCATAGGATGATAGAAAAATGCTGTGCACTTTTTAACATTTAAAAAGGTTGTTACGCCTAAGAGGAACAAGGCCTGCTTTGGTTAGAGGGCAGGAGTCTGATCAATGAGGAAATAGATTTTAAAAAAAACATTTGTAAAGACTTCCCAGTGTTTCTTATATGATATGGCCTGTCTCTGAAGGGGAATTGTCTTTCCTTTGCTGAAGAGGCTCAAGTTGTTCTTGAGACAACTTTGGGCAGGGGGTCAGGCTAGATGACCTCAAGGACATTTTCCAGTTTGGTGTTTATCATTTGTACTTGGGTTTCCCCCCCCCCCTTCTCTTCTGAAACTCTGCTCTTGCAGCCTAAATCCTTCTCAGATGGGCTTTTTAAAGACCCACACACACACCTGTTCTGCATGAAAATCAGGAATTACAGAGAATAAAATCTGGGTTTGAGATTGGGATGGATTCATTGAAGCTAAGAGCTGTCAATCCCTAGGAGAGATGGTCTCTTGATATGGCGTATCCCCTTTGCTGGAGGGTGTGCAAAACCCAGGCTGGATAACCTGGGGTCCATTGTGTTGTAATAGATCCTGTACCGAGCAGGGGGTGGGGTAGTCTAGACACCTTTGGAGGCCCCTCTTTAAAGGGCTCCCTGAATCAAACCATGCTGCTTATTGATTGCCCCGGGATAGAGAAGCTCCCATTTTGTGATCTTCGAGCCTCCCAAGGTTTGGTGTGCAAATTGCGCAAAAGGAGGGAAGGTGACAACGTTTCCCCTCCCTGCTCACCCACCCCATGTCCTCGAGGGGGAGGTGAGCAGCTTAGGAAAGGACATGTTGGTGCTGCCAAGAATCCTGTGGCACGCCAGGGCCTGGTCACGGAGTGTTCCACTTTTTTCACGGGGTGGGGGGAGGTGAGGGCTGACGCTGAGGCCGAGTGAGTCATCCCACAAAGGAGGGAGGAGAAGAGAGGTGTCCAGGGGAGATCTCCGCTAACCAAAGAATGGGTCTCTTGACGTCAAAGGGATCTGGAGCAGAGCAGAAGGGATGGGAAGGAAGAAAACAGGAGAAGAAAACAGAAGGGGGAAAACAGATGGAGGTCTTAAGATGACCAGCTCTCCCAAACCTGAAGCAAGGAGGCGAGATCTCTTGAGCTGCGGATTTGGCTCCTGTGCTGGGTGTGGAAGGGGGATTGTGAGGATCAGGTCTTGGGGCAGGTTGTTTCGGAGAAATTTCCCTGATCCCTTCCGGGTTGGATGCACAGCTTAGGAAGAAAGTAGATTTGGGTGGATCTTGAGCCGTGTTTTTTCAACCCTTGGCAACTTTTAAGGAGCCTGGACTTCCAACTCCCAGAATTCCCCAGCAATTCTGGAAAGGAAGTCCAGACCCCCTTAAAAGTCTCCGCCCAGAAGGGTAGTGAAACCCATCTCCACCCGCCCTGCTTTGTGTGTGTGTGTCCCTTCCTGCCTTTCCCCTTTGTGTGGGGTGGCTGTTGTGGGGAGGGAGGGGCTGTTTCCCTCGGCAGCCCTCCCTGCAAGGCGGGCCGCTGCAGTTTGTCCAAGATCCGGAAAGAGAATATGAAAAAGGAGGCAGTCTGGAAACCTAACCCCGGGGCATTTCCCGGTATCCTGACCTGCTTCTCTTCTGGAAAAAATAAAATTAAATTAAAAGATCTGTGTTGTTTGGCAACCGAGACAAAGAAGCCGCTGAGAGCAGATCTGGGAGGGGTGTGGGGGGCTCCCCAGCCAAGGACCCCCAGTCAATCAAACCTTTCTGGCTGGCTTTTTTTTTTTTTGCATATGGTAATTACCATCTGTGCTGGATGTTCCGGGGAGAACAAAGGAATGATTTGCATTCAGACACCAAGAAGAGGGAATTCAGGGAGGGAGGGAGGGAGGAGAGGGCCAGAGCACATCAAAACTGACATGCATGCATGTATGAAGATGGAGAGAGAAGGGGGAGGGGTCCTCGTGCAGCTGGTGCTCTTGTTCTCCTTAAAGGAGCCCCCTCCCTTCTGTTTTCTCCCCCCCCCATTTGCTTTTTAACCGCTTGCGGCAGGCCCTGTCTTGGGTGGTTGCCCAGAGGTCTTTAGGTGCCGCCAGTGGGGGCGGGCGCCTTGCGCACGGGGAGCTGAGTGCTGATGTCGTGACTGCAGGGAGGCAGCCTGCTGGTAAGGGGAGCCTTTTGTGACTCGGCCGGATCTGGAATTTCGTGACTGGTAGCATAAAGAACGGCTGGGCGACCGGAGACCAAAGAAAGGGCTGCGTTGACATTAAAATAAATAAATAAAAAGGTTTTAACCGATGCTCCCAAGTTTCAGGGTAACCCATGTTGGAGATCTGAGGTTTAAGGTCCAGGAATTTCCTGGCTGGCCCAGACGAACCATAATACCCCCAGTTTCTGCCTCCGAGGGCTGCATTCTGTCCGCAGCCCATGGAGGGAATAATTTTTTGAGGGGGGGGTCCTTTGTTCCTTGACACTTTAATCTGGCGGTCCCGCTTATTGGTGGCAAAGGCTGTTTAGGGCCCATTGTTCCCTTGTGAGCACAGGATGGTCAACGTAGATAGATTAAGCATCAATGGCACTAATAAGAAAAAAGTGAAGGTTTGGATCGGAGAGAGTGGGATTTGGGAATCGCTTTCCCCAACCTGGTTGCCCCCAAATTGTGTTGGATTATTATCTCCATCAACTGTGCTGGCCGACTTAAGGGCAATGGGCATTGTAGTCTGGCATTCCTGCAGGGGCATCAGATCAGATAATATTTTTTTTCTATAGCAATTCTGCACCCTCTCAGAATTGTGTATAGGGTTCACTGTCCTACTCCATTAATGCCTTTTAGATCCACAAGGAAATCTAAACTCCTGATGCTGGTTGTGATCCAGGCTTTAGTTTACTTCCCAGAGCCCTCCATCCATTTTGATGTATTTTGGAAAGCCTCTCAGCAGCCTCATTTCTCCTTAAGCATCTCCTTATCGTTTGGGGATAGAATGCCCCTGTAAATGAAGGCTCCACTCCTGGTTAAGTATCATAAAAGACCTTAGTGGATTCTGCAATCCTTTGTGATTAACCTTGCTGGATTTTAAAGCCGGGGGAGTAATGGAAGTCCTGTTTGTTTAAAGAAGGATTATTGCTTACCCAGAAACTAAGCGGTGCTTTGAGTCCTCTGACTCCTCTGATCTCAAAAAGCATGCACCTTTCGGCTTGTGATAACACGAAAGGAAGGAGCAGAGGTGTGCATTATGCAATCACCCTTTCTTTTGCTGGGGGTGGCAAAGGTTTGACCTCTTCAGATGCCCTCTTGGTAGAATAAGACTTAGGTTTTTCTCTAGCTCCCTCCCACTCTGTTTTATATCTATATATATGCAAAGAGTTTCTTTTCTTCAAAAGTCCTACTCAGTTGCTTTGAGCTGCCTCCCCACCCCGGGTTTTTTTTCCAGCTTGGTGTCCGAAACTCACCTCCCCACCCACCTCTTCCTCCCGTAAGTGCTCTGCTGTGCATGGCCGGCCGCTTCTCAGGCCGCCACCTTTCCTCGAGCTGCCGTTCCCACGGGTTTCTCAGAAACCTCCCTCCCTCCCTCCCTCCCATCCGTGCTTCCGTCTTTGCAGTGTGAGGCACAAGGGGGCGGGGTGGGATGGGGGTTGTGAAGAGGAAGGCTATAGAAAGGCAGAAGTGGGAGAAGGTTTTGCAATAAACTCGGGTGTTTTGAGCTGGAGGCATGGATAACGCATAATCCAGCCGCCTTCCTCTCCCCCCCCCATCCTTTCTCGTTTTGCTGACATTTTTGCAGAGGCGAAGGAAGATGAGGTGGGGGGGGAGGGTGTTTGTTTCTGATCACGCATTGACAGGAAGCAGGGAGCTGTGCAGAAGGGTGATTCTCTGTCAGCGAGGGGGGGACAGGTCCTTTTGCAGTGTGCTTTGTTTTCGGAAGCCAGAGGTTGCCATCTGGCACCTTCCAAGGGCTCGTGCCTCATTTGCGGTCCTCCATCTCTCGTGTCCTTGCTGTCGTGCGTCCTTGCGGTCCCCCATCTCTTGTGTGTGCATGGTGCTGCTGAAGGAGATGGCGTCCTCCATGAGATCTAGCCGCTTGCTGGGTTGCATGTAGGGTTGGAAAAGTGGCTCAGCTGCTGTAGGCTCGCTTGCAGATGGGATCAGGAGCACCCCAAGACCTGCTGGGTGGTGCCAAAAGCCCTGTCTTTTTACACAAGAGGTGGCAGTGCCTAGGAGATAGATAGACAGAGGGACATATCTATACCAGCAGCATCAGCCCTCAGTGCCCAAGTCAGCCCTTGTGGCCATTTCTCCTCTGCAAATTTGGGGAGGCCACCCTATGAAAAGTTTATCCTGGTTTGAAGATGGCTTCTCTTTGCTTCTCCTCTTCCGTAATACCTCAGTTCTGACGTCAAAGACATCTTGCCAGTCCAGTCTCTGCCTATTTAATTAAAAAAACCACCCTTCAACTGCAGGCCCCACCTGGTTCAGCAAATATTGACTGCTCTGGTATTTCCTAGCTAGTCTCCATCTGCTAGGCCTTGTAGGCCTCTGGGGTATATTATGCTTTGTCTCTAAATGAATCCATCTCAGCTGGGCATTTCCAGAGAAACCAAGGAAGTCATTCTCTTTGGCCTCTTATTGCGCACCTAATAGCTGACTGAAAGGAGAAGGTCTCTAGATACAGAGGTGGGGAATTAAGGCCCTTATGACCTGTGGACTTCAACTCCCATGGCTGACTCAGGAATTCTGGGAGTTGAAGTCCATAGGTCATAAAGAGGGCCTTAATTCCCCACCCCTGGACTAGAAAGACAACTTTGAGCAGGGGCTTGTGTTTTCTTGAACACATTTTATTTTATTTTATTTATTAAATTTGTTTATCACCGACCTCGCTGCATCAGGCCAAGTCTTGACACAAAACAGTAGCTTTAAGATCTGGATGATGCATCTCTTAGTTTGATGATTATGCTTAACAGTGCACCAAAGACAACCTGAAATAATCTTAATTAATACATTTGATTTTCATAGCAAATAGTGAAGTGTTCCCACACATCCACTAAGCACTAGAGTGCTGAAGCTCCCTGTCTGCTAAGAAAGGACCAAGAAATGTTAGACACGTTTTTAAATCCAGGTGGTCCTTAACATACGACCACAATGGAGTCTTCCCATTACAGTTGTATGTCACAACAGTCATAAAACGGGTCAGCTCCTGTGACCAGCTTGATTTAACAACTGTTTTCTGGCAGGCAGTTGTTAAGCAAATGTTGCAGTTATAAAGCAAATGCCACAGTGGGTGTGATTTTGTTGAACACTGGAAGTTAAGTGTCGGTTTTTGGAAAAACATTCTAAAACACAGTCACATTACTGCTCGACATTGCAAATGGGTGTAAATCTGGCTCTGTTGTGTGCCCGAAGTTTGGTCATGTGACTGCCAACGGAATCTGATCATCTAAAACTTCGAGTAGCAAATTCCATTTTTCAGATCAGTGATGACTTTGAAATATCACGGTCATAAGTCAAGGACAGCCTCTATAGTATTTGTGGGTGTAGTGTTGTAACTGCAATAACTTAAGGTTTAATTATTAGTTTAATTTAATCTAAATCTGCACCAGGTAGCATTAATTTCCATCTACCACTTGTCTTGGGGTGGGTCCAGGAATAGCTTTGTGCCCCGTTGAAACTCCAGCCATCTGATCTAACCACTCCACCGGCTGTTCTCTTTTTCAGGTAAATGACTTCCTGTCCGGGAGGTCCCCCCTGACCCTTGCCCTGCGGGTGGGCGATCACATGATGTTTGTCCAGCTGCAGCTGGCAGCTCAGCAGAACAGCGGGCAGCTCCAACACCGCCACGTGATTGCCAGCCGTGGAGAACAAGCTGGAGGCGCCGCAGCCACCACGCCGGTGCCGGCGGCCGGACCAGCTGCCTCCAGTTGCCGCACCCTGCCTGGGAGCACTCCCACCTCCTCCCCTACTTTTGCCCGGCTCCCCACGGCACCCGCTTGCCCACCAAGCCCTGTGCCCAGTCCTGCTGCTTCTCCGTCGCCAATGCAGAATATGCCTCTCTACTGTACCACCGCTAACCCGACCCCCGTCACGGCAGGGATGTTCCATTCGCACGGGACCAGCGCACAGACGGTCAACGGAGGGGGGAGCGGCAGCGTCATGTCTTCGTGTTCAGAGGTCAGTCCTGGGGTGCTTTGCAGGGTGTTGAAACAAACGAGGGTTGAACATGTGCGCAAAAGGCTGAAGCCAGACTTTTTGGTGTGGAGTCCTGATTCATGGCAACTTTTAAGGCACCAGACTAGAAACCAGGAGATAGAGAGTTCTAGTTCAGCCTTGGACATGAAAGTCAAATAGGTGCTTTTGCCCCAGTCACCAGGAGACAGTGAGTTCTAGTCAGACCTTAGGCCTCAAAACTCTCTGGGTGTCTTTGGGCTAATCACCAGGAAACAGAGAGTTCTAGTTTCAGCTTTAGGCATGAAAAGTCAAATAGGTGTCTTGAGGCCAATCAGCAGGAGACAGAGAAAACTAGTTGAACTTTAGGCCTCAAAACACTCTGGGTGACTTTGGGACAATCACCAGATGACTGAGTTCTAGTCCTGTCTTAGGCATGGAAGCCAGCTGGATGACTTTAGGCCAGTCACGCACTCTTAGCCCAGCCCACCTCAAGGGGAGGGGGGTTGTTGTGGGGAAAATAGGAAGAGGAAGGTGTGTTGGACATGTTTGCCACCTTGAATTATTTGTAAAAATAATAAATAAATAAAACAGATCCTTACAAGGGGTAGAATTGGTCACTGAGTCTCCTTCCACCCTCCCACAAATAAAAAAAATAATACTTAACGTGCATTGGGAGATTTCTGCTATGAACAATTGCCTTCTGGATTTTTAAAAGGGCTTAGCATTTTTTATCATTAGTTGCTGCAGAGCAGAGAAGGAACTGGATTTAGGGAGACTTTCCCTGTATTCGTTAGCTTTTTATCTCACGAGAAAGTTGGAGCAGTTAGCTTTATTATTACTATTTTAAAAATACGTACATGCTACCCATCTCACTACTAAGTCCGTCTCAGCAGCAAGCTTTCCTCACTCCCTGTATTGCAGCCCAATGTAAGCCTAGGCATTATGGCTTTTTATTTGGGTTATTCCTACAAACATTCTCTGGTTCAGAAATCACCTTATAATCCAGGTTCTTTTTGACACACATACTATTTTTTATGACATAATCTCCCTCCTATTGATCCAGGGGGATTCATAGCTGGGCATTGCTTTTTGTAAGTTTGTGTGGCCTATAACTGTATGCTTGGCGAAGTCTGCCTTTTCGAACCTGGTGTGTTAGAACTGCAGTTCCACCATTCCCAGAATTCCTCAGTCAGCCATTTTAGAGAGCTGCCTCAGAATTCTGGGAAATGCAGTCCACCCAATGTATCAGGAAGGCACCACCAAGTTAGATTGGGTTGGGATGGCCACATTGAGGGTTGTAAACCTCCAAAACTTGTAGGTTTGTACGAAAAGAGTCTTCCCCCCCTAATTTATTTATTTATAAAATTTATTTGCCACCCAGTTTGGGAACAGAGACCTTTCACGTATAAAGGAGAATCAATCTGGAGGGGGAAGGAAAAACCTAGAGTAACCTTTGCTTATAGAAATGTCTTTCTGGCAAGGAACAGGAAAATTAGGTTCCTCTCCAGATGACTCAGAGGAGGGGAGCCTCATGAAGATGCTGTCAAAGATGAACATCCCAAGGTTTCTGGCCCACCGTAACCTCTGTCCAAGGAAGAAGCTTGGAGCTTCAGGTTTCCTGTTCTGTTTTTCCAGCTGCCTCCAAAAAAAAAGCAACCAGGCAATCTGACTGGCTTCAAACTTTTTGGGATCACGACATCTTGATGTGAAAACCCTCCCAGAGTCTCCAGCCCATCCTTTGTCCCTGCTTAGCATCCTTTCTTTGGCTTTTGCAGGTAGACTGCGCCTCAAGAAGTAAAAGTTCGCCCAGCAGCAGCCCCACTCAGGCCTCTCGGACCCGCAAACACGGCGCTGTGATAGAAAGCTTTGTTAACCACGCCCCTGGGGTTTTTTCAGGAACGTTTTCTGGTACGTCTGCGTTACATTTCTCTGCCTGCCCCATAAGAGGAAATATGGGTAGAAGGTAATACATGCAAGCTTCAGAATCCCACACAGCTTCGATCAGTGTTGCCATGGTGATTTTAAAATGGGTGGACTTCAACTCCCAGAATTCTCCAGTCAGCTTTGCTGGCTGAGGAATTCTGGGAGTTGAAGTCCACCCATCTTAAAATCACCACAGTTGAGAAAATACTGGATTAGATAAAGAAACCAATAAAATTTCCAATGCTTGTCTGGGTTGATACTCTCCCAGGAAATACAGCAACCATATCTGATGGGTTTATCCTTATTTTAAGCTAAATGATTTTTTATTTTTACTTTTTTGCTTTTCAACCCCCACCGCCGCCTGTGGAACTCCTTGTCTGCTGATGGCTGCAGACCTTGTTCAGCTTGTAAAAATATGTCATGTCACGGTCACCATTAGTCCTGAGCACCCAATAATCCATCCATGATAAATGCAGTCCCTTACAGGTTTCAAAACCGTCTTTTCATCCTTTCTTTTAAAAAAAAACAACTTTTTTTCTGTAAAGTCTGAATTGTAATAGAAGTACTTGGCTTAAAAAAGAAAAAAAATAGTTGCATGTATTGCCTTCTACTACAAAATGTTGAACGAGGTCAGCACACTGCGGCCCGTGGGCCAAATCCAACCTGCCATCTGTTTTTATGTGGCTGTGAGCGGGTGGGGGAGGGGCATCATGGTCGAGAATAGCCTATCAGCAGGCTCCTTGTTGGAGGGTTGGTCTTGCCCAAGGCAAGGACTGTCATGTTCCTTGGCCTGTAGACCTGCCAGTTGTGCTTACAGACATGAAGGAAGGGCAGGATCTGGCTCCTTAAAGAGGAAAGTTTGCTGATCCTTCCCCTACAGGACTAGCAACTTGGCTTTTTGGAAAAGCCACGAGGGAGTAAACATTTTGAAAAAGTCTCACTGCAATATATAGTGGTGTTTTTCAACCTTAGGCACTTGAAGGTGTGTGAACTTCAACTTCCAGAATTCCCCAGCCAGCAGAGCTGGCTGGGGAATTCTGGGAGTTGAAGTCCACACACCTTCAAGTGCCTAAGGTTGAAAAACACCACTATAAACCAATACTGCTGTTTTTTTCCCCTGCAATAGATTTTATGCACTGCTATAACCTTTCCTACTTCTCCTCCCACCCTGCAGGCACTTTGCACCCCAACTGCCAAGACAGCAGTGGCCGGCCGCGCCGAGACATCGGCACCATCCTGCAGATCCTCAACGACCTCCTGAGTGCCACGCGGCACTACCAGGGCATGCCCCAGTCGCTGACACAGCTGCGGTGCCAGACGCAGTGCTCCTTGTCCACCCCTTCCCTGGATCTCAACAACCACACTACCTCAGAAAGAACGGCAGCTGCTGCTAACCAGCCCTTGCACTTGGGGGTCCAGTGCCCGAGCCAAGCAGCCACCTGCAAGCCCACCGGTGAGTTCACAGAGCTGATTTTGGGGTCCTTTCCCTTGCGTCTCCCTTCCCCTCCTTTCTCAGTCCTCCAGGAAATTAGAGAAACCAGCTGTTTTTTGCAGACTGGCCTCTGAGCAGGACAGAAGGTCCTTCCAGTGGGTGGGGCTTGAAGGGCGGGTCTTATTCTTGGGGGGAGCTTATTCTTGGGAGGGGCATATGCAAAGGGGGCAGGATCAGTGTTGGCTTGGGTTGGGACTGTCCTAATTCTGCAGGAGTTTAGAGGCGTTTATCAATGGAATATCCAATATTGTTTTTGTTACGTGATAAGTATTCCTTGACTTACGACCATTCATTTTGCGGCTGTTCGAAGTTATGATAGTACTGAATAAAGTGATTTAAGACAAGTCTTCCTGCTTAACAACTGTCACAACATCCCCTGATCACAATTCAGGCAGTGGCCTGGGGTCATGGGATCCCCATTTATTTATGAAATGTTTATGCCACTCATCTCACCCTGAAAAGTAACTCTGGGTGGCTTATAATTAATATCCCAGCCAATGTTCCTCCAATCAGTGGAGGAAGCCAGATTCACTTTTTTAAAAGTGTGAAATTGGGTATGACTCACTTAACATCTGCCTCACTTAGTGACAGGAGTTCTGGTATCCCAATTACGGTCATAAATTGAAGATTACCAGTATTATTTGTAGTACTATTAAAGTAGTTGGTACTAAGTTGTTTTCATGTAATAAATATTTGGGGAGTTGATGAACAATCTGGAACTTCTCAAAGAAGATGAACGTGGGTACATGTAAGGTTGAAAAGAGTCTGGGGAATCCTGGTTTAAAGAGAGTCTGATTTAAGTTGGAACTTTTAGCTATTTGCTTCCAGTCGTGTTACTCCTGCGTTTGGATTTCCAGCATCGTGAGGTTGGGCAGCTGAGAGGAATAGACGGCCAAAGAAACTTAAGTTTCTGAATGATTTAATTGGATTCGTATGTTGAATTCCTCAGGCAGAGTAGAATTGGTGCGATTTGTTGTTACTCATCCAGAAAAATTGTCTGAAAGGCGGAAAAAGAGGGCTTCCCTGTATAAGCCAGGGTTACTCCTGATGTAATGTGTTTCTCTCCCCCCCTTGATTTCTGCTGTTTTAATTGAATCCTTTGCCAAAGAAGTTTATGGGTGGGGTGCAGGTAGAAATCTAAAAAAGACCAGGAGGTGCCAGTTATTGCCAGAGTTGCAGGATGCCCTGAAGGACGAAGGGACTCAATAAACCAGAGATTGCTTGTCACCATGATACATTCATGAGGAGGTGGCTGGCTGGTTGCTTTAGCCATGATGAACATTTGTAAGAATGACAGCAAGCAGTAGATGCACTCTATCTGAAGTGAGCAAACAGGAACTCTGACTATGCAATAGTAGAATATTGCAAATTATACGGGGGTATTCTATTTCAGGCCTTTTTTCAGCTGTAGTTCAAAACATAATGATAAGAGCGATGAGGAGTTATGATTAATTTTTCCAGAGATACGACCTCATTCTCAGAATCCTTGGACAGTTATCACATCAGTTCCATTCCTGGAAAATAATAATCACCTCCGCACGTTATGGTTCTCAGAACCAAGTCTTTTTCTCAAGCATGCAATTAGCATCCTTCCTGTCATGAGTAGGTGTGGCAGGATACAACCCTGTGAGGTAGGATAGTTGGTAGGATAGTTTGTGATCTAGGCCTCGTGATCTTGGTCTTGCCTTGTCCTAGCCCTTTGTGTAATGTTTCTCCACCTTAGCAACTGGAAGATGTCTGGACTTCAACTCCCAGAATTCCAGCATGCTGGCTGAGGAATTCTGGGAGTTGAAGTCCAGACATCTCCAAGTTGCTAAGATTGAGAAATACTGTCTTGATTGATGAAAAATTATTTGTTTTTGCTTTTAAGTATGGGTGTTTTTATGTTTGTTTGCTTTATGAGTGTTCTGGCATATGTGTCAAGAGTGTCTTGCTTTGGTTACTACGCCAAATGTCAGCTCCACCCCATAATCCACTCCAGCCCAAAATGCAACAAGAGTGGTGAAATCAAAGCAGACCTACATTTCCTTCAAGATCAGCCCAGTACGTCGTCCTCCTGTTTATTTGATTGGCCTTGGCTGAAGTCCAAAAGCACAGCCTGGGTTGATTAGTTTTTGGGAAAGGAGGCCACCAGGAAATTCAAAATTAGATTTCCTGCTGAGAAATGAGGGAAAAAAATCTTCCTTTTGTATATCCCTGCTGAGAAAAGGATATGTTTGTTCTTGTAATCAGGAATTAAATGTAAGTCCCACTAATAAATAAATAAATAAATGAATGAATGTGACTTATATGTGGCGTGAACTCGGACATTAAATAAACCCTGGCAGTGTTTCTCAACTTGATTATCAAATCCTAGAATTCCACAGCCAGCATGCTGGTTTAGAGCCACACCTGAACTCTGTCTCTGAATTTTTGCAACTATCTAAGGTATTCCATCTATCAACCTAGTAAGGCCTAGGTCACTGGCACCCTGAAGCATAATGGAACAATAGATTATCTGTTTGCTTTTGCTAATAGATGGCATTAACCCATTGCCTGCCCAATATACAAACACACTCGTTGACTATTGGTCAATGACTCCCACCCTTCCTTCTCCAATATTCAATGAGTATGTTTGTATATGTGAAAACAGTCTTTTTCCCATTCTTACTTCCCTTCCCTCCTCCTGTGTGGGTATTTGTGTGCATCTTTTCCAGTGGAAGTGGAATGCGCTTTCATTTTTTATTTTCCTTGACATGGTGTGAGTTTAGGAATAGAGAGGCAGATCAATAATAATAAAGATGCATTTGGTTGAAACAGGCAGGTCATAAAGCTCTTGCAATCAGAATCTCCTTTAAGGTTCCTTGATGTGTGTGGGAGGCTGAATTCAAAAGAGTATGGGAATTCCCAGCCTATCTGGAGGACATTAAGTCGGAGAAGTTAGCGCGTTCAAAATATTTGCACATCTAAATCCATCTCAATAGCTACTGTCTACTCTAGGATTCAGTTTTGGGTCTACCTGGTTTGAAAAACCTGAACTGGCCACAGTGTTTAGCATTCATCAGTTTTAGTTCTCTGTAGATTCATTATGCGCCATCAAGTTGGCTCTTATTGGTCCATTGATCTTCGCATCATGTGTCCAAAGTAGACTAATTTGAACCTGGTCATTTGTGCTTTTCGGTGCAAATTCTGAATGGATTTGTTTGAAGATCCGTTCTTCTGTTTTCCCTGGCCGTCTATAGTATTCTCAGGAATCTTCTCCTACACCAGATTTCAAAACCTACCTGTCTGTTTCAGAATCCAACTTTAGCATCTGTGGTGTGTCAGAGAAAAAGAACAAATAACATTGCATGATTCCGAATATCTTTTCAACTATGTTGATCGCTAAGAGTAGACTCTTACAAGGTTTGCAGGAGATAGAAACTAGGTTGAGGAGACTTTTCTAATTTTGTATTTGGAAGGAGAAGGGCCCCGGCGGATAAGTTTCTCTGCTCTATAGTAGCAAAGCTGGAACATCACATTTTGGATAAAGAGAGCCAGTCTCTTCTCTGGGGTAGGAGCCAAAATTATGTGGCAGAATGGGAGGGAGCAATAGAGCTAGCCATTTTCTGCTGGGGCCAGAAAAAACCTGGGAGGGAAAAGAAGAGTTCCGGGCTTTCCTTGCCTCCTGTTCTCGGCCTTTCAAGTTTGGGTTGCAGATTCTTATTTTTCTCAGACTAAAATGACAGGAAGGCAAAGGGACTCAGAATAACAGAGTTGGAAAGGACGTTAGAGGTCTTCTTGTCCAGGGGTCTCCAACCATGGCAACTTTAAGACTTGTGGACTTCAACTCCCAGAGTTCCTCAGCCAGCAAAGCTGGCTGAGGAACTCTAGGAGTTGAAGTCCACAAGTCTTAAAGTTACCAAGGTTGGAGACTCCTGCTCTAGTCCAACCCTCCCTATACCATTTTTTGACAAATAGTTGTCCAGTCCCTTCTTAAAAATCTTCAGTGTTGGAGCACCCACAACTTCTGAAGGCAAGTTGTTCCACTGATGAATTGTTCTTGCTGTCAAGAAGGTTCTCTGTGGTGCTAGATTGCTTCTCTCTTCATTCAGTTTCCATCCCCTGCTTCTTGTCTTGCCTTCTGGTGCTTTGGAAAATAGGTTGACACTCTGTCCCCACCCCACCGTCTTCTTTGTGTCAGCCCCTCAAATATTAGAACATTCAATAGTTAAATCTGCTTCCTAAGAAAACCCCTTGGGCTCCTGTAGAGCCTTCTCCATTATTGTTTTGGCTGCATGGTGTTGGGTAGCTATCCAAAGCAAGAAAAATATTAGGAGCTATTAGGAACCCAGCAGGATGAACCATAACAGAGAGGCCAGGGGACTTGACTTAACACTTCCAACCTGGGCCACTTTTAAGATGTGTGGGCTTCAATTCCCAAATTCCCCAGTCAGCAAACACAGGACTTCTGGGAGTTGGTCCATCCATCTTAAAGTGGCCCAGGCTGAGAAACAATGCTTTAACCCTACAGGTAGTCCTCGGCTTGCAACCATTCATTTAATGAACGTTCAAAATTACAACTGAAAAAAAGTGATGTAGCCAGTCCTCGGACATACGACGGTTGTGAAATCCTCGCCATCAGATTATCAACATTTGGCTGCTTGGCAACCAGCATGTCTATATGGCCGTTGCAGCACATTGGGGGTGTGGGTGTCGTGTGGTCTCCATAGGTGACCTTCCCAGCCCGCTTCCAATAAAGAGAGTCAATGGGTGAAGCCAGGTTTCCTCAATAACCATGCAATTCACTTAGCAAAAGAAATGTGGCAGAGAAAGGTCATAAAATCGAGGGCAATTCACTTAACAACAAACTTGCTTAGCAGTCAAAATGCTGGTCCCAATTGTGATTGTAAGTCAAGGACTATACCTGCATTGTGCCTGAATTCGAGAGTTGAGCAATGGACTCTCTCTCTCTCTCTCCTTCTCTGTCTCTCCTCCCATAGCGAGAAGGGGTTGGGTGAGAAACCCGCAGTGCGCCTTCCCTTGCCCACATGAATCTGGCCTTGTGCTGGATGTTGCAACACTCAGCTGGTTTCCAAGGCTAGCTGGTCTGGCTCACCCTTCGTCAAGTCAAGGGAGAGATCTTGAGATCCCCTCCCAACCTCCTTCCTGCTTGAGCAACCAGCTGGAGCTGGCGAAGGCCAGAGCCTCCTTTGCCTGCTTGCTTGCGTCAGAACCTGGCTTAGTGTCGTCTCTTTCTCGGCTCTGCTGTTCCCGCGGCAGGATCACTCCAACCTATGAAGGCTGCCATGGAGGAGGCTGTCTGCCTTTCAAGGCTGCCCCAAGGAAAATCGGCAGCCTCCACTTCCCATCTCTTCCCTCCCTCCCCGTTTTCTGGCAATTCACAGCCTTCCTTTCTTTCCCTCCCCCTTCCCTTCTCATGCACCAAAGCCGCACGCACGCACATCAGCTGAGTTAGGACGTCACCCCCCCAACGCCTGGGAGACTGGCAACCACCGAGGCGCGCTCCTTGGCACAGCAAGTTTATTTAAAAAAAAAAAAAAAAGCAAAACTCAAGGAGGGAGATGGCCCAGGTGATGAGGGCCAGCAGATGCCACCTGCCTGAAACCCCAAAAGCAAACGGTTTGCAAGTGGGAGGGGAGCCACATTTTTAAATGGGTATTGCAAAAGGAAGTGCGGTTGTGTTGCATGTTTCCTTTGCTGTTTCTGCCCTGGCATCTCGAATGCTGCTTAGTCTCTGGTTCCTATCTGTCCCCCGCCCCTCCCGCAGCATTGGTACACACACACACACACACACACAGAGTATTTTTCTCTTCCCCAAACAAAGGGCCCCAGAATGAATGGGGAAGGGACGGAAGGAAGCAAGGGAGAAACTAGAGAAGGGAGGTTTTGAAATCACAAATGTGGCATTGAGCGAGCACTTTGTGCTGTTTGGGCAGTTGTCTACAGCCAAGTGGGAGAGATGCAGAACCAGTTTTGGGGTGGGGAGAGCTCTATTCTCGCTCCCTTCATTCTATTAGGCGGGGGAGGGGAGGGTCAGTCCCTGGGGCAAATCACATTTTTCATAGGCGCAAATTAAGGACACAAAGACCCCTTTCTTGTTCTTTTTTTTAAAACCTTCCACCTTCTTTTGCCTCGTTTACTGGTATAGATGGGAGCACTGCCATCTATACCAGTAAAGTAAGTGTGCGAAGAAGCCCTCTCTGAGCATAGGCAGAGTGCGGTGCCCTTCAGCTTTTATGAAAACATTTTGATTGCCAAAAAGAAAGGGTTGACTGCCAGTCATCAGCCTGGGTTGCTTTCAAAAAGGGGAAGGTTAACATTTCCCAGTTACATATTTACTTGGTAAGAAAGGATACAGTGACCCTATAACTTGTTGACATCCAAACGTGATTTATTTCCTCCCTCCCTCAAATATAGCTGATTTTCATCCCTTCCGGCATTTAATTTTTTCCCCAGGCAAACTGGGGCCCTCCATCTACCTCTCTTCTCAAGGATTCATTTCCCTTTCCAGGAGGTGTGAGATGGAGACCTCTGGGAGTTGAAGTCCACAAGTCTTAAAGTTGCCACCTTTGAGGACCCCTCTGCATTACAGCAATATAGAGACTTTGGGGAACCCCTAATCCAGAGTCTTCCACTCCCCCAAATGGCAGACATTTGCACTCTCTGTGCAAAATGAGAGGAACATTCCCCAGTTCTGCTTCAATAAACTACATGCAGCCCTCGACACAATTGGGACCAGATCTTCCGCCGCTGAGGGATGCAGTTGTTATGTTAGGCCTCTGGTGAGAAGAGTTAGAGAAATGCAACAGGAGGATCTTTGGATCGGTACCCAAATCCTGCAATATGCAGAGGAGAGATTGAAGGAATAGGCAGAGGAACACATGAATCGGTGTGTTATCTTGTGTGTCATCCATTTGTTTTGCACACTGAGCGATGGGGAATGGTTTTCTCCAGAAAAGAGACCCAGCTGGGAGATGATTGCGCTCAGTGGTGTGCAAAGGCCTGGAATGCTTTTCTGCTTACTTGAGAGGACAGAGGGTAAAAATGTTTGGAATGGCTGTACAAAGAGATTTGGCAAAGAGAAGGGCCTGGCCCAATGGTGGGAGGTTGATTTGGGGGGAGGACTGTATCTGCAGGAAGACTGGTGGGAAGGTTTTGTAGCAGTTCTGAGAATCTGAGCTGGTCAGAATTATTTCAAGTCGGGAAGAGAATCAGTTTCTCTCAGAATATCAGAGTTGGAAGGGACCTTGGAGGTCTTCTAGTCCAACCCCCAGCTGTACTAGGAAATCCTATACCATTTCAGATAAATGGTTGTCCAATCTCTTCTTAAAAACCTCTGGGGTTGGAGCACCCACAACTTCTGGAGGCAAGTCGTTTCCACTGATGAATTTGTTTCTCAGATTATGCTGGTTTTTTAATCTTTGTTTTGGGGTGGTTTCTAACCATTGGCTCAACTTTTACCCTGATCTTCGGCTATAATAAAGATTTGAACTGAATTCAGTTAAGTTCAACTGATCGATTGGATTTGAGGGTTGTTGGCTTACATGTGCATAGGGGCCCTACTTTAGTGTTCAAAAGCAAGATGGGAATCGTAGTTTGGGGCACTTGTAATCTGGACATTTGAATATTGCTGTTGCTGCTGTTACTCTTATTTTGTACTAATTTTGCAAAGCAAAAGCACTGGTAGCATTGTCTCAGTTTCCCAATTCCTGGGGATGCCACAGTGTTTCCCAACCTAACCACTCAGATGCTTGGGCTTCAACTCCCAGAGTCCCCCAGTCAGATGGGCCAGGGCTGAGAATTCTGGGAGTTGAAGTCCACTCCCCTTGCAGAAGCCCATTTTGGGAACACTATATGACAGGGCCAGATTAAGACTGAGGAGATCCCAATTTTAATCTAATTGTTTTTTAATGTATTTATTATTCCTCCTGAGTCTTTGGAGATGGGGCGGCATATAAGTTCAAATAATAAATAAATAAATAAATAAATTTAAATCCTCCTGTCGACCATAAAACTGAGGGTGGGAACCTTGAGTTCTGGCAGAATCTCATCCTGGTCTACCTTGCAGGCTTGTGGCAGACACCAAAGGAAATCAGAGATCTATTCCTAGAGTTTCTTGGGGGGAGGGGAAAAAAAGTGATCCAATTAAAGCAGAGGTGGGGAATGATGGCCCCTTTATGACTTATAGACTTCAATCCCCAGAATTCCTGAACCAGAGTAGCATAGTGTAACTGGCTCAGGAATTCTGGGAGTTGAAGTCCACAAGTCATGAAAGAGCCATCGTTTTCCCCACCCCTGAATTAAAATGTCAATGGAGAGAATGAATCCCCTCTTCTCTTCCACCCCCATCCCCACTGTTTTTCTCAGCCTGTCCACCGAGTCAAGTTTTTCTCTCTGGGGGCGTTTGCACACTTTGTGGTCTCTTTGGGTGAATTCCTCCAAAATAAATGCCGCCTCCAGCTTCTGTCCTGCCTGTCACCAGTGCAGATTAAAAATGCCCTTCTACGCTTTAGGGCATGAGATCAGCTAGTTAATTCTTAATATGCTTGGCTACTTTTTGGGCCTTCCAAAGCTGGCATAAGCATGGCCGTCCCCTCACGTGTGTGTGTTTCCTCCTTTGTCCTGATTCCAGGGCCCATCACAAATGCCTATTCTGACCCTATTTTCTCACTGTCACTCTGGGGAGACAAAACCAGGTTTTAAATAAGGGCAGAATTAAAAATAAGAAGGGCGCTCTGTGGCTTCAGGTTTCAGCTTTTAAGCAACACTGAGGTTTAAATTCAGGTGGCCCTTGATTTAACAACCCTGATTGATTCCAAAATTTCTGTGGTGATTTTCGCCCCATTTTGCGGCCTTTCGTGCCACAGTTGTTGTGGTGGTTTAGATAGCCACAAGGTTCTTAAGGGAATCTGCCTTCCCCGTTGACTTTGCTTGTCAGAAGGTCGCAAAAGGTGGATCACATGACACTGCAACCATCATAACTACGAGTCAGTTGCCAAGTGTCTGAATTTTGATCACATGACCATGAGGTCGCTGCCGTGGTCTTAAGCAGAGGTCTCCAATCTTGGCCACTTTAAGACCTGTGGACTTCAACTCCCAGAATTCCTCAGCCAGCTTTGCTGGCTGAGGAATTCTGGGAGTTGAAGTCCACAGGTCTTAAAGTTGCCAAGGTTGGAGACCCTTGCTACAGTCTATTTATGGCCATTTGCATTGGCTCACAGTCATGTGACCTCGATTTAAGACTCCCCCTCCCCCCAGAAACCAGGTATTTAATTCCAATTTCCCCCCCCCCAAAAAAAAGTCCGCTGAATTCGCTTAACGACTGTGGCCTTCGCTTTATAACCCATGTGTTTGCTTAAGGGCTGATTTAAAACAGGTGGGGAAAATCGGTCACATGGAGGGCCGCATAAGGGCTGGCTGAGGAATTCTGGGAGTTGAAGTCCACAAAGTCTTAAAGTTGCCAAGTTTGGGAACCCCTGGTCTTAAATGTAAAAAAAAAAAGCCATGATCACTTTTTTTAGTGCTGTTATAACTTTAAATGGTCACTAAACAAACTCTTGTCGAAGGCTACTTATAATGGCAGAATAAGGAGCGGTGGCCTCTTATTTCTGGTTTCAGCGTTTTAGCAAAACTTTCTCCTTTCTGCCTTAACTCCCACTTTCAAAAATTATATATTGACACAGGAGACCCTGGGAAAGAAAAGTCCATGTCCAAGTGTGTTGTTTGAGTGGGCTCCACTTTTTTTCTGTCTCCTTTGTGTAAGCGTTCAATTGTTCACCCACCCACGGGCTGCTGAAGCAAGGAGACCACGGAGAAGAAGAGGAATTTTCCTTCCCAAAAGCATCCTCTTGTCTCAAAAGCTGGGAGTTGTAGCGACTTTGGTTTTCTTTAAAAGAGCGAAGCCATCTAAACCTGGGGAAGAGTCGGAATGAATGCCCAGCACCATTGTTTACCTGCTGTTTCAGCATCCTGACTCTGTTGCCATGGAGACAGTGACCTAAATAAAGCCCCTCCAGTGGCTGAAAGGCCTAGTGGGCCTTTTGAGTTGCCTGGGAGGGGAATCTCACATGACAGACCAGGCCCTTGGGGAAGAAAGTGGCCTGGTTTTAATTTAGTTATCCAATATATCCAGGAGGGGAAGTGGCCAGCCAAGATAGGCCTGTGAAACTGGCGAGGAGGGGAGCCGAAAGCAAAAACATTCAGTTTTTGTAACTCCTCCTCCAGCAGTTGATGCATGTAGTCTCCTCAACTTACAACCACCATTGGAGCCAGAATTTCTGTTCCTAAGGAGTCACACCAATTTGATGTCCTTTTTTTTTTTTTTGGCCAAGGTTGCTAAGCAAGTCACTGCAGTTGTTAAGCGAATTTACACAGTGGTTAAGCAGATCTAATTTCCCCAATTGTTGTCGGAAGGAGAAAATGAATTTTGATCGTGCGACCATGGGGATGTTGTGATGGTCATAAGTGTGAGGACTAGCCATAAGTCACTTTCTTCAGTGCCCTTGTAACTTTGAATGGTCACTAAATGGATGGTTGTAAGATGAGGACAACAAGTAGTTAGAGGAAGGTCGTTTCGTACGTTTTATTTATTTTGCTTGTTATTTATTTAGCTGTTGCTACTCTACACATGGGTTAGCTGTGGGTTTCTTCCCTGGGGATCAGCCTTACTAAACTAGGATTATTCCTGTGTCTTGTGGCAAGGAGTTCCACTGAGTGCTTTTTTGCACTGGGTAAACAAGTCCCAAGCTTAAGCAATGTAGCTACAGCTTCTTTCCTCCAGCAGTTTTAAATAGCTGCCTGCATACAGGGCAAGGCAGTGGGGATAGGTGAAGAATTTGCAAGGAAGACCAGACAGAAAATACGACCAGGATGAGCTAATTCTCCTTTATTGAATCATTAACAGAATCTTTGCACATTTGAAAGTACAGTTTTCCCTCCATCTCCTTTACAGCCTGAAAAACTAACCTGTCTGAGTTTCTTTCTCTGCCCTAAAATGATGCAGCTGTGCGCTAAGCTCTCTCTTATTTGACCGTCCATCTAGGCAGCATCTCTTCACCCTGCCTCCCAGGCCATTTACACAAGGTGTAGCCTTTTTAAAGTTTTGCAGCCTTTCTAAATTGCATCCTTTGTCTGCTCGCCTTTGAGTCGTATCTGGGGGCAGGACAGTTAGGAAAAGTGAGCTTTTCAATAAAAGAGAATATTTGTAGCTCAGGGTTAAAATGAGGAGTCCTTGGTGCTCTCTCTGAGCTTGGCTGTTTTCTTGCAGACATTTCATTAGCCAAATTAGGTAGCATCATCAGTGCGTCACAGCGAGGTTTACTGGAAGATCAGGCCAACAGCTAACCTACGTGGCTGGGTTGTTGTGAGAACAAAAATTTAGAACTGACAAGAGAAGTATTTCATGTCTTCGCCCCTCCAAAGGACACCTGGAAGCCACCTGGAGTACAGGAAGAAAAACTTTTAAAAGTTTTCTGTGTGTGGTTTCTATTCCTTGGGCAATGAGAGAGGATGACTGAAATCAAGAGTATTTTGTTGCCTTATTTTACTTTCTGATGTGAACCACTTGAATGAACTTGATCTGGGCTGGGAGAATGCACCATTGAGGCACCAGAAAGGCAAGGCTGGGGACAAGTCACCCTGGATCAGGTCTAGCTAGGAGCTGACACTGCCTTGATGACACATGTAGGAAGTCCTCAACTTATGACCACAGTTAGAACCAGAATTTACATTGCTAAGCAAAGCAATTCTTAAGTGAGTCACCTCCGATTTTTTTAACAACTTCTTTTGCCACAGCTGTTAAATGAATCATACCGTCATTAAACAAATCCGGCTGGGATTTGTTTCTGGGATCTTCCCAGAAGCTGGCTGGAAAGATCGCAAACAGTGATCATATCACACACACACACACACACACCACAACCCCAGGATGTTTCAACTCTCATAAATACAGACTGGTTGCCCAGTACCCAAATTCTAATGGTGTGGCCCTGTTATGATGGTCGTAAGTATGAGAATCAAGTCATAAACCAAAGAAGTGCCATTGTAATTTTGAACGGACACTAAACAAATGGTTGTATGTCAAGGACTAAGTGTAGTCAATTAATTTTTTTTTGTCAGTCCTGTGGGTACAAGGTAAAAAGAACAGTGAGTGAGCAACCGGATTCCATCTCAACTCTTCCTTTAACAACTTTTGTTTCTCTGTGTCCTCCTGCTTTCAGGTGACCGCTTGCGGCAGACGGAGAACCGTGCCACCCGTTGCAAAGTGGAACGCCTGCAGCTTTTGATGCAGCAAAAAAGGCTGCGCCGGAAGGCGAGGCGGGACGCCCGAGCTCCTTACCACTGGCTGCCCAATCGAAAGTCCGGCCGCACCAGCAGCAACAGCAGCGTTTCCAGCGAAGGCAGCCTTGATCTGGACTTCGAAGATTCGGTTTGGAAACCCGAAGTCAAAGCGGACATGAAATCCGAATTTGTCGTAGCATAAAAAATAATAAACCTTGGGTAGGGGAAACGGCATCTTTTGGGGTGGGCAGGGTGGGGCAAGGGAGTGTTGGAAAATAAAAAAAAAGAACCGAAAGACCATTTAGTAATAATAATAATAATAATAATACATTTTTTTGATCCGTGAGAGCAAAGTTTTTGGGTGCTTGATTCTAACACAAGACTGGATTTGATGTGGATTGCGTTGAGTGGACCTTGTCTTCAGCTGCACCGAAATGGATCAGCCCAGCCTTGGAACAGTGTTTTCTATTTTCAACAAAAAAAAAAAAAACTGTTCTGCTTTTATTTTAAGAACTGAAACAGCTTGGGGGGGCAAAGCAGGCGAGTGAGAGACAATTCGGAAAGCAAAATGGCAAACACACTTCTTTTGGGGGGGGGCTGACTTTGATTTCGGAGAGAAGACTCTTCAATGGCTGCCTTAGAAAAAAAAAACATGTAGAGGGAAAAGCCGAACCCCATCATCGATTGAACGGAGAGAGAGAGAGAGAGAGACGAAGACTTTAACCTTCTGGCTTCCTAATTTTATTTTATCATTGGGGATCGGAGGGCCAAAGCGGAAGGGGCGAACCCACCAACGGTTTGCGTGGGCTTAAAAGCTGCTTCCTCCCCACCCGAGCATTGACACAGGGGTGTGTGTGTTTGAAACTGGAGGCAGGGTTGTCTCGGAACGCTTCCTCCTTTTTTTAAAAAAAAAAATAATTATTATTATTTTTTATTTGGGTGACTTTTGTGTAACGGGAAGCGCTGTGCATTCTTCAGACTTAAGGGAGGGCCCCAACAGAGGGTGGGTGGGTCAAAAAAGAAAAAAAAAAAGAAATGAGGGTGTATGCTTGGTGTGTGTGTGTATGTGTGCGCACGTCTATCTGGGTGTGTCTCCCCTTCCTTGGATATGTAGCATTTCTGAATTATTCTTGACTTGTCCAATCTCCCCTCAAGACCCCACTGCTCTCCCCTACTCACTGCCAAGGATGTTTTCCGCCACGAGCATTTTGAAGAGAGGTGTGACTCGGGGTGGGGGGACCCCGGGGGAATGAGACCCTCAAATTTGGGGGGTGGTGGTTCTCAATCAATGGAGGAGTGAGAGGGGATATGGAGTGGGGGACGCAGGGTAAAGGAATACTGTATGCCTTCTGTTTGAGGGCTTCCTCTCGTCACATTGTGCAACATGAATGCAAGATACTGCAGGGTTTTTTTTCTGTGCATTAAATGTAAGAGGGGATCTGATCTTGCCTGGTTTTTTTTGTTTTTTTGTTTTAAAGAATCAACGAAGTAAGTTACGAGCTAGGCTGAGGGGAGAGTAAGATTTAAAACCTACCATTGGACAGCTAGAAAGGTGTTTTTTTTTTTAAGTTTCTGCTATTTCTGTTTTTGCCAACTGCACACAAAATTCAACCCTTGGTTCTCCCTGTGGCAGAATTCTCACCTGGTCCCCTTTTGAGTTTACCTCATCCATGTTGGGTAGCTGCTGAGAGGGTTTTCAGCACCTCTTTTTAGCCCCTATAAAATGGCCTTCAATCTTTGATCCTGCCTCCCATATCCTCCATGAGAAGAGCCAGGCTTTCTGTCCATGCTCAGAGGCCATTTTGCCAAGGCATGTACACACACAGGAGTCCAAACTACACCCTCTGGTGACAGAGACCAAGTCCTTTTTTTTCATCCACTTAAAAAAAATAGGTTTATGTGTTGTTGTTTTAATTAAGGGACACAAAAGTAATCTCTGGAAACTGAAATGCTAGGGTGTTGGGGTTTTTTTTAGTTGCTGATTGACAATGATCTGAGCCAGTAATTTTTCATAAAGCAGTAGAAATTAGTTCTCATTCTTCTTTGCAGACCTAGCAACCACAAGTACATTTGTGGATATGTGTGTGTTTGTGTGTGTGTGGTGTTTTGAGTTTCAAAGAAAAAAACGTGTGGAGAATAACCTGGGATCATCCATAGATCCAGCTTTTGAAATTTTTAAATCTCTATGAAACCCTAACCAGGAGGGTCCATGGCTAAGCATCTCTGGGTCGTGATGTGAATATAAACGCATGTTTATTTAAAAAAAAATCACAGCTGTCCCTGAAAATAAGGCCGGAGGTTGTAATGGTGACTCATAGCTGGATCTTTTGACAAATCATTTTTGACGACTGCATTTCCCAGGAATTTCTTTCTAGGTTCCCCAACCTACAGTAAACTTAGATTTATGAGAAGAGAAGGCTACAATAACTTCGTTAGGTCTCTCTAAGAGCAAATAGGCAATTCCTGACTTGCCTTGTGACCAACATGGTTGGGTCACTTACCCTTCTTAAGATGCTGGATTGCATTTTTCACAATTGACCAGGGATGAAGCTAGTACAAGTTTTCCATCACCTCTTCTTTTAAACTTCTAAGCCATTTTTGGTCCATCCATCTAGGCTGAAGAGAAAGGCGAGAACTCATTTTCCAATGCATATTTTTGCCACTTAAAAAGGTAAAAAGTTGGAAAGTGTCTCTTCTTCAGCCTTCTATTTCATTTTGAGTTTTCATAAGGTTGTTCAAGTGGATTTTGCAGACATTAAAACACGGCAAAACCACAACTGGGGGGCGGGTGGGGAATAACAGGCAAGATTCCATTTTATCGTTTTTCTCTTGATTATCTACCGTTCCCATCTCTATGCAAACCTTTTCCATAGTTCAGGTAATTGGAGAGACGTTGTGGTACAGGAGAAAAAGAGACATCTCCATCCATAGCTAGCTTCATCCTCAGCCTGTAACACTACTAAGTACCCAATGTTAATTCCCCCCCCACTTTAAAAAAAAAAACCCAGAATCTCTGCAGCAAATGCCTTTTTTTAAAGGTTTTCCTATCAATTATTCCACTATCTTCCCTCTAGTGTCTTCTTAGTTTGTGCCAAATTTGCACCTGCTCTTGAAATAATAAAACTTTTTCAGCGGTTGGTGCCTTAAAGCGCGGCTGAGACCAAGAGGCATTCTCAAAAGAAAGTCCTCTTGGGAGGTTGAAGCTGGGAATATTCTCAGTTTTCCCCTTTTTGTGGGGGAAAATGCACAAAAACTTTTGTAGCTCAGTGGAAATATTCTTGCCTGTTCAAACTATGTGCCGTTCTGTGTCCGTTAACTTCCTGTTTTCCTCCAGCTGTTAACTATGGAGATTTGTGATTAGAGTCTAGTCAACTCTTCTGGCTAGCTAAGAAGTTTATAAAAAGTTTGATTAAACTTGGTTTTCAGTTCACCACTCAACTTCAGGGGGGGAGAAATAGGGTCTTCTAAGAGGGGGGCAAACTTTGCATTGGAGTTTGGGTACGATTTGGCAGCATTTCATGCTTAGAAGTCAGGTTGAAGATATGGCCGCCTCTCCTTTGTAGATTAATGATAATTCCAGAAACTTCTTAAAAGGATAACTAAGGTCCTGTAGAGAATGGAAAGCCACCTGGCATTCTCCAGATGTGTTGGCCAGCTGCTCCAATGAGGTTCAGCAACACATTTGGATGAATTGCAGAAGTGTTGGGGAGAGCTCATCCAAATAAGTTCTTGAAAAAAAGATGTCAGGTTGTAACTTCCAAATGACTCCATTGATATTTCTCTCTGTTGATCACCACAACCTTGTGTTTAGCAAAAATCCAGGGTAACCCCTTCATCTCATGTTTTGCTTGTATTTTAAAACAATTGCACAGCTCTTCACCTTCCCCACCCTCAGGCCACCCAAAATTTGCATCCCTTTCTGGAGCTTTCTTGCCAACTAAGGGAAGTGGGCAACCACACCCCCTCTGGTCAAATTGTGTCATTACACTTCCTCTTTTCTTTCCCCTAGATGTGAAATTTCCTTTGTATGTGATGCTGTAGAGGGATTTTTTTTAAAGGTTTTTAAAATGTTTTTTTTAAAGTGTGTATTTAAATGTACTACTTTTTTGTATGGTGTGTGAGTGTATATTATCCTTACTTCCTGCCCCTCCCTAATTCATCCAATTTTTTTCCATTTGTCACCTCGGGGGATTAGCTTTTTTTTACCCCATGCTGAACGTTTAGGTAACAGCAAAAATGAATCTCAGAAGCATTATTTAAAAATAAATAAATAAAGGTCCTCCTGTATGTGTGATTTGAAAGAATGTTTCGGGGGGGGCACAAGGGGAAAACGCATAGACTTGTTTTATCACCTCATTTAAGTTACCTGTATTAAAAAAAACTTTTAAAATGGTTTAAAAAATAATAAACACAAAATAAAGATTGCTTGAGCCACACATGGGTTGTAGCCTAAATGATTCTCTTTCATTTTGGTATCAAACTCTGTGAAAGCAAGGAAAAAAACATTTTTAACTCCAGTTGTTTTTCTGTGGTTCGGTTTGTTGACAAACACGCAAGCATAAGCGTGTTTGAGGCAATGTGCCTCATTTCCAATTTTCTCCCCAAGGCCAGGGGTGGGATTCTACCAGTTTGCACCTATTCGCTAGAACCGGTTGTTAACATTCGAAGCAGTTCAGAGAACCGGTTGTTAGAAGAAATTACTGGTCTAATCCTGTAAGGAAGGCAGGAAGGAAACATTCTGGTGTTGCTTACGGAAACTGCCTCTCCGTTAACCCTTATTACATTCTTAGCAGGACTAGACTTCCTGTCTCAGGAATGTCTGGAGTTTTCCCCCCCTCTTTTGCTGGTACTTTGCTTGTGTGGAGTGACCATTCAAAGTTACAATGGCACTGAAAAAAGTGACTTATGACCCTTTTTCACATGACTGTTGCAGCATCCCCACAGTCATGAGAGGCCAGGCGAGGAGATGCGTGCCTCGATGTGAGTGATATTGAGTTGGCCACACCCAGCCAATAACATGACCACCAAGCCATGCCCACCACCTAAGCCACACCCACAGAACCGGTTGTTAAACATTTGAATCCCACCCCTGCCCAAGGCTCTGCATATGATAAGGAAAGCATATGTGATCTGGAAACAAATTTCCTTTTCTATAAGTTTCCCCCTGATGATTCAGATAGCAATGATGTGTGCTTGTTTTTTATTTCTATACATCCCACCTTTATTATTTTTATAAATAACTCAAGGTGGTGAAAATAACCTTCAGTTTTCCCCACAGCAGCACTTTGAGATGAGTTGGGTTGAGAGAGAATGATGGTACAGTCACTCAGCTGGCTTTTGTGCCTAAGGTGGGACTTCTCGTAGTTAGTTGCAAGTTGTGTCCAACCCATCATGACCCCATGAACAAGGTTCCTCCAGGCCTTCCTGTCCTCTACCATCCTTCGGAGTCCATTTAAGCTCACGGTGACTGCTTCAGTGACTCCATCCAGCCACCTCATTCTCTGTCATCCCCTTCTTCTATTGCCCTCAATCATTCCCAGCATTAGCCTCTTCTCCAGGGAGTCCTTCCTTCTCATTAGGTGGCCAAAGTATTTGAGATTCATCTTCAGGATCTGGCCTTCTAAAAAGCAGTCAGGGTTGATCTCCTTTGGGACTGATCGGTTTGATCGCCTTGCAGTCCAAGGGACTTGCAGGAGTCTTTTCCAGCACCAGAGTTCAAAGGCCTCCATTCTTTGGTGCTCAGCCTTATGATCCAACTAGGTGGAACCAGAACTCAGCATCTCTTAGTGATTGGCCCAAAGATACCTATCATGCCTAAGACAGGACTAGAACTCACCACCTCCTAGTTTCTAGCCTGGAGCCTTAGTCACCGTACCAAACTAGCTCTAATTTCCAATATATTTGTAATGTCCAACTAATGTTGGAAATGGGAGCATTGGATTTTGGCCTGGACTCAAAATGGCAGTCTGATTCATTCTCGCACTTGATCCACTAAAATCTAAGCCCCTCTTGGGATCTTCCTTGAAGCCAAGTAAATATACTTTCCACTGGTCCTCACATTGTGCTTAGTATTGTGTTGTCAATACTACAGTATCCTATTTTGATGAGCAAAATTATTGCTCTTATATTGTTTATGTGGGGTAATTCCAGGGCAGGAACTGATGGATTCCTGCCCATCCTTTCCCTCTTGGTCCACGTTACCCACCAATAGCCCAACCTGGCTCCAGAATATCTGGTGGGTGAACCCTTAATTCAGAGGTCTCCAACTTGGCAACTTTTAAGTTTTGTGGACTTCAACTCCCAGAATTCTCCAGCCAGCATAGCTGGCTGGAGAATTCTGGGAGTTGGAAGTCCACAAGTTTTAAAGTTGCCAAGTTTGGAGTCCTCTGCTTTAATTAGTCATTGATAGATTTGGCCTTAATTTTCCTTCTTGACCACACCCACCTCCTGATGGGACTATCGGCTCTAGGAGAATGATAGACTTACTGAGAAAAATCCCAGGCCTCAAAGAAAGGATGCTTCAGAAAAATAGCATGGGACCCGCTAGCAATCACCATACCAAGTGGTTTCTTCTTGCAGGAGACAAAAGGTGATGATTCCAGAAAGAAAAACCATGTTCCCCTGTTGTCCTTTTCGAAGTATCAATGTCTTCTGACCACTCTGCTGGAGAAATATCTCCCTGCTGCTACTTCCTTCTCTTTCTCCATTAGAACCGATGGTGACAGGCACACGACTGGAAAGTGACAGCTGCCCTGGACTACCCCCTCCTCCTCTCTTCTATTTCCTTCTCCTCCCCCACTTTTTCTCTTTCCCCTCCTCCTCGCTTCCTCTGTTTTTCTTCCTCCTCCTCCTCCTCCTCCCCCCTCCTTTTCCTTCCCCCCTCTTCCTCCTCCTCCTCCTCTTTCTCCTTCTACTGTTTCCTTCTCCTCCCTTTCTTCCTCTTCTCTTCCTCCTTCTTCCCCCTTCCTCCTCCTCCCTCCCCTCTTCTCCTCTTTCTGCATTTTTCCTTTTATGACGCTGCCACATAAGGCCTTTCCCCCCCCTCCCGGTAACCTTTGCATTTCATAACTCTTTTAAGCTCTGGCTTCCCGCTTGGACCTCATGCTCTGCGACTGTTTCTCTACCATTCCAGAGGGAGAGTGGAAATGAGGCCAGCGCAGTTAAAACCAGGGCAAAGGAGACTTCTCTTGCAGTGGTTTCCTAGAGACATTGGCCATTAGTGCTTCCTGGAATGAAATCTTCTAGATGTCCCCCGCCCCTCAAAGGTTGGTGTGATAGCACTGTTGAAAGAAATATCCTTCTGGGTTCAGTTCCAAGTGGGGAAAAAGACACTGGAAACATGGAGGCTGCTTGGAAAGTTTAATGGTGAACAGGACCACATGGTCTGGAGCTCCAGAGAAAGATGATCACATGCTTCAAGGTGAAGATCAAGGAAAAAAGGGCTGAGGTGCTGAGAGTATCTGGGTTTTATAACCTTTGTTGGGATTTGAATTGAAGCTTGTTTCTAATTGGTTGTCAGACTCCCATGAGGGGCAACTCTGTAGGCTGTCCTGAGTTCCAAGCTTGGTTGACCCTTGCTGGATGATCTATGCCCTTAAAAGGGCTTTTGGCAATTGCTATAGCTTTACCTGGAGACCTTTCTTATGTAAAGTATTCTGGCTCAGGCCTTAATGGCCCACCCATTAACAAAGGTGGGGGTGAGATTCTGCTTCTGGGGTTCTACTCTTTTTAGAAGAAATATTCTGCCTTTTAAATATCTACCAGAATACTTCATTTTTCTAGGAGAGTTGGGTGCCAACTTCCTACAGCACCTCCAGTTAAAAATTTATTTATTTATTTATGAGACTTATATGCCGCCCTGTCTCCCGAAGGACTCAGGGCGGCTTACAAAATAAAACAATCCAAATACAAATATACAAATATTAAAAAATTATTAAACCAAAGGTCTCATAAATATACCAATTAAAACTATGCTAAAAACCCTTCCCCCCCCCCGCCATCAGTCCAGGTAGGCCAGTTGGAACAGCCAGGTTTTTAGGTCACGGCGGAAGGAGTGGAGGTCCGGGGCCACCCGGGACTCCAGGGGAAGCTGGTTCCACAGGGTGGGTGCTCCCACCGAGAAGGCCCTACTCCTGGGAACCGCCAGCCGACATTGCTGAGTTGATGGCACCCGGAGGAGACCCTGTCGATGGGAGCGCACGGGACGCCAGGAAGCTGTTATCGGCAGCAGGGTCTCCTGCATATATCCTGATCCAATGCCATGAAGAGCTTTATAGGTCAACACCAGCACCTTGAAAAAAAAATAATAATAAAAGAGCGAATACCCAGAAAATTATGGGGCAGAGCTATTTAATTCTGTGGCAGGGTAAGATAGTTGTAGAAGTTGATGAAGCCCAACCTCCTATTTCGGTTCAAAGTTCAACTCTGGGCTCTTTCTCAAATGCAGGTTTCTAGTCCATAAGGTTTTTCCAACTACCAAGCTGGAATAATTTTAGGTAAGCTGTCAGCTGCCCCTGTAGAAACAGAAGCCCGGAAACAGAGCTCCTTTCCGGTCAAGTAACTTTGAATTTCCCAGCCTTCCCCAATCCCTTTTTAAGCTCCCCTGGGACCGTTTTAGTTTTCCTGGAAAGGCCTGTTTACATATTAACATGGCAAGTCACTGGAGGCTGGACCTCTGACCCGCTTGGTTCCACCTCTTGGGTGAAAACCTTTGCAATCCCAATAAAGGAGAATATTTGCAGTACAATGTTGAAATGAGGGGGTCCTTGGTGTTCTCTCAGCCTGGTTGTTTGCTTGCAGATGTTTTACGAGCCAAACTAGGTAACATCATCAGTTACTAACCCTGATGATGTTATCTAGTTTGGGTCGTGAAGGCTATTGCTGAGCACACTGGGTTGTATCCCAAAAAATTGTAAGCCGCCCTGAGTCTTCGGAGAAGGGCGGCATATAAACGTAATTTAAAAAAAAAACTCTATGGAGAATCTTGTTTTTTCTTTGAAGATGTGTCACTTCTCATCCAAGAATTTTTAATTCATATTTATATGCCGCCCTTCTCCAGAGACTCAGGGCGGCTTACAATTTTTGGGATACAACCCAGTGTGCTCAGCAATAGCCTTCCTTCCATTGTACATGCCTGCTTATTACTAAGCGGCATTTTTACAAGGTCAGCTTATTGCCCCCAACAATCTTGGGTCCTCAATTTACCTACCCCGAGAGGATGGAAGGCTGAGTCAACCTTGAGCCTGGTGGGATTCGAGCCTGCACTAATTGCAGGCAGCTGGAGCTAAGTGCTAGGCGTTTAACAGCCTGCACCACCGAGGCTCTTCTTCAGCTCTGACTGGATGGTGGGGAATGGAAGGATTTCTGGGAAAAAAATTGCAGACTACAGGAACATTTGCACCATCCAGGCAACCCTGAGGACACAGATAAACCTCCAAGTGGCCTCAACAGCTTCCCTAAAAGGATGCAAACAAGCAGCTGTCTGCAAGGAATATAAATCCTTCCATTCCCCACCATCCAAGTGAGAGCTGAAAAAACTTCTTGGATGAGAAGCGGAAGGCCTCCGAAGGAAAAAACAAGAGAAGTCCAGTTGCCACCTGAAGAAACACCTTTGGGTCTCCAAGAAGACAACTGTGCTCAGAGCGCACCAAGGACCCCTCACCTCTGCAGCCTCCTCTACACAAAATAATGAAGGAGAAAGAGAAGAAGGAGAAAAAGGAGGAGAAGGAAAGAAACATTTTGTGAGCTGTTTTTCTGTTTCCCGCCAGAGAAACCTCCACAGCCTCCCAACATTCTGAGGTTTGCAGGACAGCAATTTTGCTCCTGGGTTTTTTATCTAATTAAGCCAGGCTGCCAGGAAGGCGAAAACAAGAGGATGAGGGAGGCCCCTTCGCTGATTCTTACCAAACAGGGAAATGGCTCTAACCCGCACGCCCAGGAGGCCAGCATAACCCTCTCAGAATTGCTTTTCCGGGCTTGCTGAGAAGAACAAGCGCATCAGGGATGCATCAGAACTCTGCCCGGGGCCACGTCCTCCCGTCATCTGATCCCGGGAATGGGGAGGGTCTCGTAACACCAGGATCTTTCTCTGGGAGATCTGTCAAAGCAGAGGAACTGGGCTGAACTGGAGCACTGCGGTTTGCAAACTTTTTTTTTTCTTTTTCATATTTCATAATAACAGAGTTGGAAGGGACCTTGGAGGTCTTCTAGTCTAGTCCAACCCTCTGCCCAGGCAGGAAACCCTACACCACTCCAGACAAACGGCTGTCCAATCTCTTCTTAAAAACTTCCAGTGTTGGAGCATTCACAAATTCTGGATGCAGGTTGTTACACTGATTTTTAAAAAAAAAATGCAAATAAAACTTAGCATTCTGCATTAATGCCGATCATTAATGCCGGGCTGTGACCCTTTGGGGGGGGGGATGGCTTTTATTATAGTTTTATTGTGTATTTGTGTAATTGCATCTTAATGGGGCTTGTTAGTTTAATTCTTTTTTAATTATTTATTGTTTCCTTGTTTTATTTGTGAGCCGCCCCGAGTCTTCGGAGATGGGGCAGCATACAAGTCTCATTAATAAATAATTGTAGTTCAATCGACCAATCAGCCATTGATTAGGTCAACAGGTGAACCTGGACAGTTTGTATTTTTGCTGGTTGGCAAGCTTTCAAGGCTGTCCGTCATCTGGTCTCCAAGCTCCAAATTTTTGATTGATGAATGACATGCCCTCAAGGATCTTGACAGACTTGAACATTGGGCTCTATCTAACAAAATGAAATTCAGTGGTGAAAATACTAAGATTCTACATTTAGGCAAGGAAAATCGAATGCACAGGTAGAGCATATGTACCGTGTTTTCCCGAAAATAAAACCTACCCCGAAAGTAAGACCTAGCACTATTTCCTAAACCTGCCCTAATATAAGACCTACCCCGAAAATAAGACCTAGTGTAAATCTCCAGTTCCAGGAAGACTTTTCAGGGAGCAACCGTGCACCCGCGAAACACCCACACACACACACTCACACACACTATTTGGCACCATAAATATATAAGACCTACCCCGAAAATAAGACCTAGTGTGTTTTTGGGAGCCAAAAAAAATATAAGACAGTGTCTTATTTTCGGGGAAACACGGTAGTACTTTGCTCAATACTAGTAACTGTGAGAGGCATCTCAGAGTCCTAGTGGACAGCCATTTAAATATGAGCCAGCCATGTGCAGCAGCTGCCCAAAAAGCCAACACAGTTCTAGGCTGCATCAACAGAGGGAGAGAATCAACATCACATGAAGTGTTAATGCCACTTTATAAGGCCTGGGTAAGGCCATTCTTGGAATCCTGCATCCAGTTTTGGTCGTCACAATGCAAAAAAGTTGTTGAGACTCTAGAAAGAGTGCAGAGAAGAGCAGCAAAGAGGATGAGGGGACCGGAGGCTAAAACATATGAAGAACAGTTGCAGGAATTGGGTATGTCTAGTCTAATGGAAAGAAGGACGGAGGGAGACATGATAGCAGTCTTCCAATGTCTCAGGGGCTGCCCCAAAGAAGAGGGAGTCAAGCTATTCTCCAAAGCACCTGAAGGCAGAGCAAGACGCAATGGGTGGAATCTAATCAAGGAGAGAAGCAATCTAGAACTAAGGAGAAATTCCCTGACAGAACAATTAATCAGTGGAACAATTTGCCTGCAGAAGTTGTGAATGCTCCAACACTGGAAGTTTTAAAAAAGATGTTGGATAACCATTTATCTGAAGTGGTGTAGGGTTTCCTGCCTAAGCAGGGGGTTGGACTAGAAGACCTCCAAGGTCCCTTCCAACTCTGATATTCTATTCTGTTCTATTCTATTCTATTCTATTCTATTCTATTCTATTCTATTCTATTCTATTCTAAGTTGTTTTTGATTCCTGTCAAAAACCATACAGACTTTCTCCAGTGCTTAAGACCACAACTGAGCCTTGAATTTTTGCTGCTAATTGATTTGATTTGATTTATTGGATTTCTATGCCACCCCATCTCCCGAAGGACTCGGGGCGGCACACAATCATAAAAACACTATAAAGATTATACAATTTTAAAAAGAAATTAAACATGAAACCCAATAATCTAATTTAAAATAACACTATTCAAATTAATTTTTTTTTTAATTACATTTATATGCCGCCCTTCTCCGGAGACTCAGGGTGGCTTACAATTTTTGGGATACAACCCAGTGTGCTCAGCAATAGCCTTCATTCCATTGTATATGCCTGCTTATTACTAAGCGGCATTTTTACAAGGTCAGCTTATTGCCCCCAACAATCTTGGGTCCTCAATTTACCTACCCCGAGAGGATGGAAGGCTGAGTCAATCTTGAGCCTGGTGGGATTCGAGCCTACACTAATTGCAGGCAGCTGGAACTTAAATGCAGGCAATTAACAGCCTGAGCCACCAAGGCCCTTTAATTGAGATAGTTGTTCAGTGAGTTTTGCCCTATTGTGCAGCCTTTCTTGCCACAGTTGTTAAGTGAATCAGTGCATGTCTCTGGAGATTCTCAGTCATCCAGGTCATGGTTGTCCCAAAGGCGCTTTGTCAAGAGGCAACTGAACTTTCCCTCAGAGCTGAAGAAGCTTCTTGGATGAGAAGCGAAATGTCTTCAAAGAAAAACCAAAAAGTCCAGCTGCCTCTTGTAATACCACCTTTGGGGTGAATCACTGCGGTTGTTACGTTAGACACATGGTTGTAAAGTGAATCTGGCTTCCCCATTGATTTTGCTGGTCAGAAGGTTGGAAAAGGTGATCACACACGATCCTGGGACATTTCAACTGTCATAAAACCATGCCAGTTGCCAAGCATCCAAATTTTGATCACGTGACCATGGGGATGTTGCAATGGTCATGGGAGAAATGGTCACAAGTCACTTTTTTCAGTGCTGTTGTAAGTTTGAACAGTCACTAAATGAATGGTTGTAAGTCAACTTGTACTATGAATTAACACAGGAATGTTGGTGGGTTTTGTCCACCATGTAAGATATGGCCAAGTTAGCTCTCTTCTGGTCCTGTAAATTAAGTCACCTCACCCAGTAGCATCCAAGAGAGAGGCCTTGTTCTCTGGAACAGCATCTCTAGAGGTTTGCATGATGTCCTCCTTCCCATTGGCCCAGAAAAATGTTTCTCAACCTTAGCCATTTTAAGATGGATGGGCTTCAGCTACCACCTGGGGAATTCTGGGAAGTCCACCCATCTTAAAATGGTCAAGGTTAGGAAACCCTGGCCTAGAAATGTGATAAGTAAATAAATGTTTGAGGGCAGCTACCAAACTCTCCCTTCTTTCTTTGGTGAAACAGTTTCCCTCCCTTTTTTGTTCCATGCACAGAGGAGACATTTTCCAGATGCCCCTACAATCTCTCTGACCTTTCTTGAGGGATACTCCAATTTGTGTCTTTTTGGGAAATCTGGTATCCCTAATGAAGTCCAGGAGTCCATCTCCAGCTTAGTCAACCGCAGTTGGACTAGAATTAGCCTGTGATGTCTACCCCACAGGTACCAGTATTCCAGTATTTGAGAGGCTGCCACAAAGAAGAGGGGGGTCAATTTATTTTCCAAAGCACCAGAGGGCTGGAGAATTAACAATGGGTGGAAACGAATCAAAGAAAGAAGCAACCTGGAATTGAGGAGAAACTTCGTAACAGTGAGGGCAGTTGTCTGAAATTTCTTTCTTTCTTTCTTTCTTTCTTTCTTTCTTTCTTTCTTTCTTTCTTTCTTTCCTTCCTTCCTTCCTTCCTTCCTTCCTTCCTTCCTTCCTTCCTTCCTTCCTTCTTTCTTTCTTTCTTTCTTTCTTTCTTTCTTTCTTTCTTTCTTTCTTTCTTTCTTTCTTTCTTTCTTTCTTATTTGGTCTTATATGCCGCCCTATCTCCCGAAGGACTCAGGGCAGCTCACATAAAAAACAACGAATGCAAAAGTTAAAAGGAATTAAAAAATATTAAATCAATTGGACCAAATAAATATTTAAAACCCTACCACAAAACATTTAAAACAACACCGCCCCCCCTCAGTCCAGGCCAGCTTGTTCAAATAGCCAAGTCTTTAGGCCGCAGCGAAAAGAGCGGAGGTCAGAGGCCAAGCGTAGCTCCAGGGAAAACTGGTTCCAAAAAGTGGGCGCCCCCACAGAGAAGGCCCTCTCCCTAGGGACCGCCAGCTGACACTGCCTGGCCGACGGTACCCCAAGGAGGCCCTCTGTGGATGCGCACCAGGCGATTGGTGTTCGATGCTGGCAGGAGACGTTCCAGTAGAACAGTTTGCCTTCACACATTGTGGGTGCTTCATCACTGGAGGCTTTTAAAAAGAGACTGGACAGTCACTTATCTGAAATGGTATAGGATCTCCTGCTTGAGGAAGGTCCCTTCAGTTCTATTCTGATTCATATTCATTATTGACTCTCAGCAGCCAGTCCTTCAGATTTACTGCAGGATATCCTTGCGGCCGGAGGTTCAGCTACTCCTTGACTTACGACTACAATTGAGCACAAAATTTCTGTCATTAAATGAGACAGTAGTTAAGTGACTTTGGGCCCATTTTACAATCTTTTTTACCGCCATTTTTAAGTGAATCAGTGCAGTTCTTCAGTTAGTAGCGCGGCTGTTAAGCAAATCTGGCTTCCCCATCGACATTGCTTGTCAGAAAGTCCCAAAAGGGGATCACATGATCCCATCCCGCCACCCCGTCCCCTGGGACACAGCCACTGTCATAAATATATGACATAAATGAGCCTTGGTGGCTCAGGCTGTTAAATGCCTGCTCTTAAGATCCAGCTGTCTACAATTACTGTAGGCTCGAATCCCACTAGGTTCAAGGTTGACTCAGCCTTCCATCCCCTCGGGGTAGGTAAATTGAGGACCCAAGATTGTTGGGGGCAATTAGCTGACCTTGTAAAAATGCCGCTTAGTAATAAGCAGGCATATACAATGGAATGAAGGCTATTGCTGAGCACACTGGGTTGTATCCCAAAAATTGTAAGCGCCCTGAGTCTTGGAGAAGGGCATATAAATGTAATTAAAAAAAAAATACGTATCAATTGTAAAGCAGCTGAATTTTGATCATGTATCCCTGGGGATGCTGCAAAGGTTATGTGAAAAATGGTTGTGTCACTTTTATCGGTTCTGTTGTAACTTCAAACAAGTCATTCAACGAACTGTTGCAAGACCTCTATTAAAACCCACACAAAGTTTTTGGTGTCTTAACCAAGGTGACCAGACGTCCCGCTTTTGGCGGGACAGTCCTGATTTTTAACATTTTGTCCCGTGTCCTGCGGCGTTTTAAAAAAGTCCCGATTTTTGGAAAGAATGCACGACAAGCTAGGGAACGGCGGGAGAATGGGAAGGGAATATACGGTTTTCAGTGGCCATGTGGCTATTTCGCCAGGATATGAGTTTTATATTATTTTTGTTAATTTTATAATTAATGCAAATTAATGCAAATTTTTACATGCAAATTTTTAATCAAGAACCCCTCCCCCCGGTCAATGGTGTCCTGCTTTACCAATGTTAAAATCTGGTCACCTTAGTCTTAACAGATCGTGTGGTACCAGCCTGTTTGATCTGTTCATGATTCACGTCTTTTGAAACTTCGCAGAGTCAGTGGCTTTAGTCACCAAGTTCAGTGTGCGTCATAGCAGCCCCACAAAATCAGGGGCCCAGTTCAGCTTAATTTGCGTAACATCGTGGTCCCAAACATGGGTGACTAATTTGTGGTTCTGTTGTGTTGTATCCGCCTAGTCAGAGTGGTTCCCTTTGCTATGGGAACCTGGGCAGTTGCATAAATGCACTAAATTATTATTTGTGGTTTAATACAGGGATCTCCAATCTTGGCAACTTTAAGACTTGTGGACTTCAACTCCCAGAGTTCCTCAGCCATTGTGGGAGTTGAAGTCCATACATCTTCAAATGGCCAAGGTTGAGAAAACACTGGTCTAGAAGGCGGCTTCCCATTTGCCAACTAGGTTTCTAAAAACATCCTGGCTGAGGAATGCTGGGAGTTGAAGTCCACAAGTTTAAAGTTGCCAAGGTTGGATACCCCTGGCCATTTGAATATGTGTGGGACTTCAACTCCCAGAATTCCCCAGCCATTCTGGGAGTTGAAGTCCATACATCTTCAAACGGTCACGGTTGAGAAAACACTGGTCTAGAAGAAGGCTTCCCATTCGCCAACTAGGTTTCTAAAAACATCAAACATCAGCTACAAGTAGGCCTTGACTTCTGATCATGAGAAATCCAGTCATAAGTCATTATGGTCATACATCAAGGCATCTACATGACTGGAAGTAATTTCCGGGTCATTTTCACAATGGTCATTAAACCAACACAGCTGTTGTTAAGCGAACCCGTTCATTTCGATGGCCTTTTTTTGGTCTGAAAACCAGCAAAACACCTTGCACATCACAGTCATGTGACCACAGACCAACCTGCTGACCTGCCCAACATGCAGTCACATGACCATGGAGAGGCATGACAACCATTTTAACAGATAACAGATGATCAGAATTGGAAGGGACCCTACACCATTTCTGACAAATGGCAGTCTGTTGTGGTTTGCCGGCAGCAGATGAGGATGGCAGAGGTCTCTGATAGCCAGGACTTGGACGAGGGGCCTGCATGTGATGCAGGGATGGGGCCAGGACTATTGGAGAGTGGGGTGCTGCCTTTGGAGCTTGTGAAGTCTGGCAACAGTGACGCAGAGGACCCCGGGGAGCCTGTGACCAGTGCGTGTGCGCGCAGGGCTGCTCGAAGGAAAGAGCAGCTGAAGCAGCAAGGACGACTCAGGAGTAAGGCTGGGAAGTGATTGCCCCTCCCATAAGGGATAAAAACCAGCCCTCGGGGAGGTGTTCTTTGCAGGAAGCAAAGAATTTCTTTAGACTCATAGTCCTCGTTGAAGCCCTGCTTACTTCAGTTTGTTTTTGAAACTTCTGTTGGTGGATATTTAATCAGTAATTAGTCTTCTGTTCTTGGCAGCCTTCTGCAACCTTGAAAGGGCTTGCTTTTGATATTAGTTTTAAATGTTTCTTGGCTGGGAATGCACTGAATTCCCAGCGCTGCATTAAAAAAGGTTTGCTTTTATACATAGTTTATGTTGTTTAATTTGAACAAAGCTTGGGTCAGAACACTGTCCAATCTTTTCTTGAAATGAGGGCTGGAGGTATATTAGGCCCTGAAACAGCTCTCTTAAATCTGTCTTTACTAAAAAAAAATTGGGGATCATTAAGATAGAAGGACATATAATCAGATATGCAGAAAATATGCACATTGGGTTTTTTCCTCCCCTCTCAAATATTGTAGCAGTTTCTCAACCTTGCCAACTTTAAGATGTGGCTGACTGGGGAATTCAGGCAGTTGAAGTCCACCTATCTTAAAGAGGCCAAGGTGGAAAACACTGAATTAAAAGGAGCGGAACTGGATAAAGTCTACTGGAATAATGTTCAAAGCGGACAGAAGACAACATGGGAAGAAATGTACACATTGCACTAAATCTTGAAATTTTAACTCGACGTCAAGATCTGAACAGATCCTTTTTCAGCACTGTGGCATAGCTGGGGTCCCAGGTCATCTGGAAAAGGAATTGTTTGGGCTGATCCCAAGAAGAGATCTAGTGGTAAAGAAAGAGAAGGCAGACCCAGAGAATGTGAGCCCAGAGAGTAGTTTCTCTTCCCCTTCGTCACCGGAGGCCTCAGGCAGCAGGGCTGTGGGTGGGACAACACATTGTCTGAAAGCAGCGTGAAGGATGAGGACAGGAAGAGCCGTGGTTCTTTTTCTGGGAAATAAGACACCCATATTTCTTTGCTTTGGTTGCCAGAGTTTCAGTGTTTGTTACTTGCCCTCTGTGAACTATAGAAGGTTTCAGAGGTTGAGAAATGGCACATTGTGGCTCTCGGGGTATTTCGACAAAACTTCTTGCCCGCCTCTTAGGAGCAGAAGAGACAATGGCTGCATAATATCCAGATTTGCTGAATTCAAGAGAAAGAAGGGGGAGGGAGAGGGGGAGGGGGAGGGGAGGGGAGGAAGAGGAGGAGGGGAAGAGAAGGAGGAGGAGGAGGAGGAAGAGGAGGAGGAGGAGGAGGAAAGGCAAACTCAGCCATTTATGAAAATCAGAAACTAGAGGTTAACCTTGTTATGTTGAACTCCAACAATCCGGCACTTCCCCAGGTAGTCCTCGACTTACAACCATTTGTTTAATTTATTTATTTATGTATTTTATTTATGAGACTTATATGCCGCCCTATCTCCCTAAGGACTCAGGGTGGATTATAAAGTAAAAACAGTAATACAAATATTAAAAAACTATTAAACCCAAGGTCTCATAAACATTCCAATTAAAACTATGCTAAAAACCCTCCCCCCCATCAGTCTGGGTAGGCTAGTTGGAACAGCCATGTCTTTAGGCCACGGCGGAAGGAGCGGAGGTCAGGAGCTACTCAGAGCTCTAGGGGGAGCTGGTTCCATAGGATGGGTGCTCCCACCGAGAAGGCCCTACCCCTGGAAACTGCCAGCCGACATTGCCTGGTCGACGGCACCCGAAGAAGGCCCTGTCGGTGGGAGCGCACAGGACATCCGGAGACTGTTATTGGCAGCAGGGTCTGCAGCACATAACCTGGTCCAATGCCATGAAGGGCATTGCCCATTTGAAGCCACAAGGGCACTGAAAAAAGTGACTCATGATCGTGCCGTGCAGTTAACGACAGTCGCAACATCCCCCGTCACACGATCAAAATTTGGCCGCTTGGGAAATGGCCCGTATTTACTGCGTGACCATTTTTAAATGTTAAAAATCCATACCCACCACTGGCTAAGTTTGCTAAGAGGATCTCCAATGCGCTGTGGGAAAAGAGCGAGGCCTCTGGAAGCTGCCAGTTTAATCTTCCACAATGCCTCTGTGGCAACCCATCCCTGTTTATAGGCCAGTGGTGGCTAACCTTTTTGGGCTCCTGTGCCAAAAATTGTGCACGTGCTGGTCTTGCGCGCATGCCATCACCCAGAAGGCCCACACACACCCCTGCGCATGCGCGTGCAATTTCCCCCACCGCTGCCGCCCCCGTACCTGCACTGCGCCTCACAGCTGATTTTTGGCCGGTTTGATGCCTTTTTCGGCCTCCCAGAGGCTTGGAAAAAACCTCTGCAGGCTTTGCAGGCCAAATAATAGGTCCGTTTTGTCACCTCCAGTATTTCTGGAAATACAGGAAGTGATGAAACAGGCCTATTATTTGGCCTGCAAGAAACCTCAAACCTCAAACCAGCCATTGCAGTGAGGTAAGTTTGCCTGTGGCTCGCGTGCCGGCACAAATGGCTCTGCGTGCCATAGATTCACCATCACAATTATAAGCATTTATAGGAAAAATAAATGGCGGCTGCTCGTAGCGACCCAGGGATCCCGTTTTAATATCCCAAAATGCCACCAATGGAATTGGCCATCAGGATTGTGGGAGAATTCAGTGTCAACCTCTTCAGAGCCAGAAAAACCCAGGGGGTGGATAATGTGGCCTAGCCAGCAAAGGACGCTGTCTGAGACTGAGCTGGCTTGGGAGCTGCCATAAAGCTTTACTCACCCTTTCCTTCTGGTTAAGGAAGGTGAGGAGATCACCCCACCCAGCTAGATCTTACCCTGCGGGGAATTGTCCCATGAGGCAGGTTTTTGAGTAAACTCTATCACAATTCTGTCTTCAGTCCCACACTGCTGAAGCTGGAAGTGGCCAAACCTGTTTTCTGACTGCTGGGTGACCTTTTTACCACTCACCTACCGAAGGATGTAACTCACCTCATCATCACTTTGACTCATACCTTGTTTTAAGAGAATGACAATAAAAAAAAACCCTCCTGGCTCCAGCTGCCTCCAGCCACCGACACAGAAACCAGCCATCTCTGGAACCTGATCTGCAGGACAGATGTGAGGGAAGGTGTTACACCACCCACACCGCACATAGATCGGCAACTTGGAGGCAGAGTGGCTCCTTTGGCTTCTACCATGTTTCCCAAAAAATAAGACCTACCCCGAAAGTAAGACCTAGCACTATTTTCTAAACCTGCCCTAATATAAGACCTACCCCGAAAATAAGACCTAGTGTAAATCTCCAGTTCCAGGAAGACTTTTCAGGGAGCAACCGTGCACCAGAAACATGCCCCCCTACACACTCACACCCACTATTTGGCACCATAAATATATAAGACCTACCCCGAAAATAAGACCTAGTGTGTTTTTGGGAGCCAAAAAATATATAAGACAGTGTCTTATTTTCGGGGAAACACGGTAGTTCTCATGGTAGCACAGGAGTACAGGGCATCCTCGACTTACGACCACAATTGAGACCCAGAGATTTCAGTTGCTAAGTGAGAAAACTGCCAAATGAGTTTTGCCCCATTTTTACGACTTCCCTTGCCACATTTGTTAGGTGAATCACTGCAGCTGTTAAGGTAATAATAACCCGGTCGTTAAGTGAACCCGGTTTTCCCACTGACTTTGCTTGTCAGAAGGTCGCAAAAGGGGATCGCCTGACTCCCAGGACACCGCCGTTGTAAATGTGAGTTCAGTTGTCAAACATCCGAATATAAATCACATGATGATGCCACAACGGTTGTAAGTGTGAAAAACAGGGCATATAAGTCACTTTTTTTCAGTGCCGTTGTAACTTTGAATGGTCACTAAGCAAACTGTTGCAAGTTGGGGACTACCTATACAAGTTGTCCTAGACTTACGACCACAATTGGAGGACAGAGTTTCCCTTGCTAAGCAAGGCGGCTGTTAAGTGAGTTTGTGCCTGATTTTGCAGACTTGTGCCTGATTTTACAGGCCACTGTCGTTAAACAAGGTTCTGTGGTTGTTAAGCGAATCGTGCAGCCATTAAGTGAAATCTGGCTCCCCCCCCCTTGACTTTGCTTGTCGGGAGCCGTCTGGGAAGGTTGCAAAGGGCAATCACGTGACCCCTGGATCACCGTAAATACATGGGTGATCAGTAGTTCAGTTATGATGACTCTCTAGTGGCGGGCAGTTCCACAAGTCAAAGGGTGAGAAAAACAGCTTCCTTTTCTCGCACACATGTGTGTTTCATTCTAAAATAAAGAAAAAAAAAACGAGAAAGGAAAACCGCAGGGTTGTTGAGTTTCCTCCGACTGCTGGGAAGGAACCCCACAGCTTTTATTACTATCAAAACAGTAACTGACAACAAGCTCACATCGAGCTCACCACAAAACAAGCCTTGGCTGGCAAATCTCTTTCTTTGGTCTTGAACCTCCATTTCGCCTCCATCGGATGAGGAGACAGACAGACAGACAGACAGACACATACACACACCGCAGCGGTTGGCCCTTAGGAGAACACAATCCACGTTGCTTTTCACTCTTCTGCTGACTCTTGGAGTTGTCAGGCTCTCAGATGACTTCGGTTCCCTCAGACTCTGCTGCTTGCGAAAGGCCTGCGGAGGCTCAAAGGCGCTTTCTGCAAGAGCTGGGAAGTCCTCGCGGGGGGAGCGGGAGGGGCGCGGAGCAGCAGGAAACCCAAAACTGCCACCTTTTCGTGCAAGAGCACGATCCTCGGGCCTGCCTACTGAACCGCCTCGCTCAGCACTTAAGCAGCTCACTGCAGGGGCCTTAAGTGTTTCGTTTTCTCTGCTTTCTCCCTTGCAATTGTCGAAAGGTTGGGCAACAGAAATGGTTGGGCCAGAAACCTGGGGGAGGAGGGGGGGGAAAACCCAGCAAACTTCAGAAGAGCATCAGAGAGGAAACTGAGGCAGGGCAGGGTGTAGTTGGGAAATGTTGAACTCTGGGTTTAATGGTCCTTCCTTCCTCCCTCCCTCCCTCCCTTCTTTTTCTTTCTTCCTTTCTCTTCCTTCCTTCTCTCCTTCCTTCCTTCCTCCCTTCTTTTTCTTTCTTTCCTTTCTCTTCCTTCCTTCCTTCCTTATCTCCTTCCTTCCTCCCTTCTTTTTCTCTTTCTATCTCTCTTCCTTCTCTCCTTCTTTTCCTTCCTTTCTCTTCCTTCCTTCTCTCCTTCCTTTTTCTTTCTCTTTCCTTCTTTTTCTTCCTTTCTTCCTTCTCTTCTTTCCTTTCTCTTCCTTCCTTCCTTTCCTTCCTTCCTTCTCCCCTTCCCTTCCCTCCATTCTTTTTTCTTTCTTCCCTTGTTGTTTATTTTATTTTTTAAAAAAATTAAAAAGGAGATTAAAAACTAAGAAAAAGAAAATAACATAAATAAAGAAAATAAAAAGCCGAACATGCAAAAAGAGAGAATGGAAAGAAACAGAAAGAAATGATTTCCAATTTTTTTAGAGGATGCTAATCCTCAACTTACGACCATGACTGGGTCCAGAATTTCCATCGCTTACCAAGGTGGTTGTTAAATAAGTCACACCTGAGTTTATAACCTTGTTCACCACTGTCATTAAGTGAATCACTGCAGTTTTAAGTGAATCAAGTGGTCCTTAAGCAAGCCCGGCTTCCCCCACTGATTTTGCTAGTTGGAAGCCATTTGGGATGGTCGCAAAAGGAGATCATGTGACCCCAGGATGTGCTGTGACCATCACTTGAATTATGATCACGTGACCATGGAGAATGCTGCGACGGTCATAAGCGCAAGGACGGTTGCAAATCACTTTTTTTTCAGTGCTCTTTTAATTTTGAATGGTCACTAAACAAATGGTTGTAAGTCGAGGACTTACCTATAATTATAAGTTGTTCAGTCTTTAAATTGTGTCTAACTCTTCAGGTTCTCATGGAGAACAGGTCATCCTCGACTTACAACCGTTCATTTAGTGACCGTTCAGAGTTACAACAGCACTGAAAAAAGCAGCTTAGGACCATTTTCTCACACTTACAACCGTTGCAGCATCCCCATGGTCACGTGACTTACATCGGATGCTTGACAACTGGTTCATATTTATGACGGTTGCCATATCCCAGGGTCATGTGATCATATTTTGCAATCTTCTTGACAAGGAAAGTCAATGGGGAAGCCAGATTCACTTAATAACTACTGTTACTCATTTAACAACTGCAGTGATTCACTTCACAAATAGGACAAGAATGGGGCAAAACGCACGATGACACCATCTAACCAATAATAAGCATTATCATTACTATTATCCTTCTCATCTTTCCTATTATCTATTCCTTTAGCATGACTATAATTTGTTGTTTGTATCTTATGGTTTATGTTGTTTTATTTAGTATCTTGGGACTATCACTGAGTGTTGTATCTTATGTTTTGTGGTTGTATTTTATGATTATGGTCAGATTTATCACTTGTTGCTTGCATGCGACACTGAGAGTTTATGCACTGGGGACAAATTCCTTGTGTGCATCCAATCATACTTGGCTAATAAAGAATTCTATTCTATTTTGTTCTGTTCTGTCCTGTCCTGTCTTCATCCTTTTGCCTTCAATCTTTCCCAACATCAGAGACTTTTCCAGTGAGTTTGCTCTTCTCATTGGATGGCCAAAGTATTTGAGCGTCAACTTCAGTATCTGTCCTTCCAAAGATCAGTCAAAATGGATATCCTTTAGGGCTGACTGACTGGATCTCCTTGCAGTCCAAGGGACTCTCCAGAGCATTCTCCAACACCACAATTCGATAGCATCAATTCTTCAATGCTCAGGCTTCCTTATGGTCCAACTCTCACAGCCATACATTACACAAGTACAAAATTACCTCTTATTCTATGGTTGCAGATGTTTACAGGTTGACAGAGTTGGAAGGGACCTTGTAGGTCATCTAGTCCAACCCCCCGCCCAAGCAGGAGACCCTACACCATTTGTGACAAATGGCAGTCCAATCTCTTCTTCTCAAGTGATGATGCTCCCACAACTTCTGAAGGCAACTTCTGTTCCATTGGTTGATTGTCCTCACCGTCAGAAAATTTCTCCTTATTTCTAGATTAAATACCTCTTCGTTCAGTTTCCATCCATTATTCCTTGTCTGGCCTTCAAGTGCTTTGCAAAATAGCTTGACCCCTTCTTCTCTGTGGCAGCCCCTCAGATACTGGAAGACTGCTATCATGTCTCCCCTGGTCCTTCTCTTCCCTAGACTAGCCATGCCCAGTTCCTGCAACTGTTCATCATATGTTTTAGCCTCCAGTCCCCTAATCATCCTGGTTGCTCTTCTCTGCACTTTTTCTAGAGTCTCAACCTGTTTTTTTTTAGTGTGGTGACCAAATTTGGATGCAGTACTCTAGGTGTGGTCTTACTAAGGCTTTATAGAGCGGTATTAGTATTAGTTCTCAGTATTCTTTCAAATGGGTGGTGTACTTAGATGGTAAGGTTTGTTGCTTCACTTCTTCTGACATGTGGTAATCTTGTTCCCCTTATTTTGGGGGGAGGTTTTGACCTCTGGCTCAAAGCCTACCTACTTGAGGGGACGAGTCACCCGCCATTGACAGGAATGCCTGTTCTTCTCTTTTCTTGCTACTGGCTATTCTTCCTTCTGCTTTCAGAAGAGCAGAAAGCACATCCGCCCACATGCATTCTCACACCCACCAACACAATTCGTCCTACGCAGATTTTTAAAATCTTAAAAATCTGCAACAGGTGCACTGCTCTAAGTTCCAGGGCCCCATTCAGACCGAAATCGGGCCGAGCAAACATCGCTAGTTTTTTAAACAAGAGCCAGCTGTCTCTTGTGGTGTAAACCATTGTTGGTTTACGAAATGAGTTTGCCTTTTTTTCTATCTACTTAAAAGGCTCTGCTGACGGAAACGTCCACGCTTTCAAGAAAATAAAAACAAAACAGTAACTGTTGTTAAAGGAGCAGCGATTACGAAAATGTGCCTTTTGTAGGCTGCTGTGGGTTGAGTTTTTTTTTGTGATGTTCACATTTTAAAAATTGCAGTAATGGTTTCTTTTATTACTTAAGCTGAATAAACTTATGCTTTTTGATTCCAAAGTATGCATCACTAAATTATTGGGATTGTATTATTATTGTGGTTCGTGGCACACTCAGATGTTCAGACTGGATTTGACACTTTTATTCACCCATCCAGTCCTTCCCAAGGACCTGGGATATTGTTATTTAATAATATTAAATAACATTTGTCACAGGATGTAAGCTGCTTCAAGTAAAGCTACCTATGCAATTGACGGATAGGGGTTTTGTCAATGCCGATCTTTTCTTTCTTATGCCACAGTTGTTCTATTTCTATTATCAGGTCTTTGTATTTTGTGATTTTTTCCAATTCTTTCTCTTGTCTTTTGCTTTCTCTAGGTACTGCCCCAGTCCACTATGCAGACTTTTGTCTTTCTTAATGACAATTGTTAAGTCTGGGGTGTTATGTGGGAGGTGCTTACCTATTTGAATTCCAAAGTTGTGGAGCACTTTAGTCTCTTTATTTTATATTACTGGCTCTATTTTATGGTCCCACCAGTTCTGGCTTACTGGTAAATGGTATTTTTTGCAAATCTTCCAATGCGCCAATGTTGCTATTTTGCCATGCTGCTGTTTGTAACCAGTCTGTCAGATCTTTCTCCAGCAGCTAATCAGGTACAAAGAACATTAGAACCTAAGAATAACAGACTTGGAAGGGATCTTGGTGGTCATCCAATCCAACCCCCTGCTCAAGCAGGAGATATAGCCTATACCATTTTAGACAAATAGCTGTCTAGTCTTTTCTTAAAAGTCTCCAGTAATGGGGCATCTACAACTTTGGAAGGCAAGCCATTCCACTGTTCTCACTGTTAGGAAATTTCTCCTTAATTCCAGGTTAATTCTCTATTTATTACTTTCTATCCATTGATTCTTGTCCTGCCTTCTGGTGCTTTGGAAAATAGATTGCCCTCTTCATCTTTGTTATTGTTATTATTATTATTATTATTTATTCGACTTGTATGCCGCCCTATTCCCTAAGGACTCAGGGCGGCGAACATTAAAACAGAGAAAAATTTACAATAAAACAGAATTAAACAACTAAACAAGCCAAATAAAGTTAAATAAAACCCAACCCCGGGTCATTCGAGGCCGGCCCGTTGAAACAACCAAGTCTTCAGGTCCCGGCGGAAGGAGCGGAGGTCAGGGGCCAAACGGAGATCCACGGAGAGCTGATTCCAAAGGGCAGGTGCTACCACAGAGAAGGCCCTAGCCCTGGGGACCGCCAGCCTACAATGTCTGACTGACGGCACCCCAAGGAGGCCCCTCCTATGAGAGCGAACAGGGCGATCGGAGAGTGATTCTGGCAGGAGGCGTTCCCGCAAGTACCCTGGACCCAAGCCATTAAGGGCTTTATAAGTTGTAACTAATACCTTGAAGGCTACCCGGAGGCAACCGGCAACCAATGCAAGCCGCGCAGGAGGTGTAACATGGGAGTATCGGGATACCCCATCACAGCCTCGCGCTGCATTCTGCACCAGCTGAAGCCTCTGGACCGTCAAGGAAGCCCCATGTAGAGAGCATTGCAGTAGTCAATTCTAGAGGTGACGACGCATGAGTAACCGTTCGAAGGGCATCTCGGTCCAAATAAGGGCGAAGCTGGCGAACCAGCTGGAATACTGGAACACTGTTATACTATCTCCAAGGGTGGGATTCTACCGGTTTGGACCGGTTCAGGCGAACCGGATGTTAAATTTGCATCTGGTTCGCCTAACTGGTATTTGAACCAAATGGCTGGCCCCGCCCACCCCACTCCTTCCCTCACACAAGTCTCCATGCAGCTCATTTCCAGTGCAGGTAAATGCAGGGTCTACACGGAGGCTCTGGGAGAGGGGAAAACGGGCTTTCCAGGAGTACTGGAAGTCTTACGGGCATGTTTCTGGCTTCCAGAGGGCCTCCAGAGCCAGGAGGCGGCCTTCTTTGCCATCCCAAAGGCCTGAGGGAAGCCTCCGGACCCTTGGGAAGGCAAAAAAACAGCCCTCCCGGAAGTTCCACCATGGCCACACCCACCCAGCAACTGGGCAGTGAACCAGTTGCTGGGAGTTTTGAATCCCACCCCTGCCTATTTCCCCTACTTCCCTAGGAGCCTACTCTAATTCCCTAGAAAGGAAGTGGGGAACTCTGGCCCTTTTATGACTTGTGGACTTCAACTCCCAGAATTCCTGAGCCAGCACGGGAGTTGAAGTCCACAAGTCATAAAAGGGCCACAGTTCCCCACCCCCACCCCCGCCCTGGAAGAAACACACACTTTACTGTTTCTTCCGCTCCTTTGAAATGGTGGCACTTGCCCTCTGTTGCTGTCTTCCCCCATTCTGGCTTTGTATGCATTGTTCCTAAGGCTTGATCTAGTGCAGCCAGAATTAGCCCCCCCTCCCTGTTTGTTTCTTCAGCTTTCCTGCTCTTAGCCAGTGCCAGGTCTTGTTATTATCTACTTTGCTTGCTAGGCTTTAAAAAAAACATCTTGGCCATGCAATACTTTGCCTTTTAGTGTCTTTTTTCTGTTGTTTGTTTTGTCATTCTGTAGGCCTCTTTGGTATTTAGTAAGCATTCCTGGTATACTAGCTTCAGTGCATCCCCTTCACTGCCCTTCGGATATTCTTCCAATGCCCTTTTTTCCTTCTTCAACTGTCTGGTGTTCTTGCAACAATCCACGCCCACCTATGTTCCTTGGTATATTCCTCATCAATGTCATTGCTGAATGAAGGGCGTGATTCATTGTCATTATTTTTTCTGGTCTTGCTATCCCCTCTTTTTAGTTCTGCTTCAGTCCAGCAGTGGGATCCTACCTGTTCCACTGCCAGTTCAGTGATCGCGCACGTGTGCGCATGCACCTAATGCACACGCACCTAATGCACGCGCACAGCTTTCCCCACACCAGCTGAGACCTGCAGCGCCAATCAGCTGAGAGGATAAAGAAGACAAAGGCACAGGGGCAGGTGGGAGGGCCGATCCTGGCTTTTGTCTTCTTTCTCCTCTCAGCTGATTGAGGGAGGCTTTTTTTACTACCAGTTCAGGAGAACCGGTCCGAACTGGTAGCATACCACCACTGCTTCAGTCCAGTCCACTATTCTGGCCATGTATCTAATGACTGGAGTTGCCCATGGATGAATTGCCTTGATGGCATTTCCTCCACTGAGTTTAGACTTTAAGAACTTCTTCACTCACATGATGTATTAGACTTCTAACCTCCTCCTTGACTTCTTGACGTTGTCATCCTAAAGGACGCCCGAGGTGTTTGAAAGAAGACAATAGATAACAGATAATCAGAGTTGGAAGGGACCTTGAAGGTCATCTAGTCCAACCCCCTGCCCAAGCAGGAGACCCTACACCATTTCTGACAGATGGGAGTCCAATCTCTTCTTGAAAGTCTCAAGTGATGAAGCTCCCACAACTTCTGAGGGCAACTTCTCTTCCATGGGTTGATTGTTCTCACTGTCAGAAAATTTCCCCTCATTTCCAGGTTGAATCTCTCCTTGTTCACTTTCCATCCATTATTCCTTGTCTGGCCTTCGGGTGCTTTGGAGAATAGCTTGACCCCTTCCTCCTCTCTGGGGTAGCCCCTCAAATATTGGAAGACCGCTATCATGTCTCCCCTGGTCCTTCTGTTCACTAGACTAGCCAGGCCCAGTTCCTGTAACCATTTTTCGTATGTTATAGTCTCCAGTCCCCTAATCATCCTGGTTGCTCTTCTCTGTATTTAGAGTCTCAACCTCTTTTTTATAGTGTGGTGACCAAAACTGGATGCAGTACTCTAGGTGTGGTCTTACTAAGGCTTTATAGAGTGGTATTAGTACCTCACTTGATCTTGATTGTATCCCTCTGTTAATGCAATTTAGGATTGCATAAGTTTTTTTGGCTGCTACTGCACACGGCTGGCTCACAACACCAAGCCCACTGAGGTCAAGAAGAAGGATTATCACAGTCAACAAATTAATAATAACTATATAATATAATAAATAAGAATGTGACAAAAGAATACAAAATAACCCTGGTAGGCGCCTTCGGTGCAATCCCAAAACATCTGGAATGTCACTTGAAAACCATCGGCATTGACAAATCCCCATCGGTCAATTGCAGTAGTTGAAGTCCAGACATTTTATAGTTGCCATGCTTGGGAAACACTGCCCTATATCAATAAAGACAAGTTCTATGTTTGTTAAGGTATCTATTTCCTAAGTGAAGGTAAATATACATGTCCCAGGATAATATTGCAGAATCCAATCTGAGTCCATCACCAGGACCAGAAATTTAGTTTTCCAAGCTTTTGGACTTGTGCTGGAATTCTTCCTCAGGGAACTTCTCTCTATATATGTGGACATTAGACTGTTCTGTGCATAGTAGTTATGTGTGCCTGGTTGTGTGTAGCTTTTAGTTACAGGATGCAGATACAGATTAACGGAGTTGGAAGGGATCTTGTAGGTCATCTAATCCAACTGACTGCCCAAGTAGACCCTACACCATTTCTGACAGATGACAGTTCGGTCTCTTCTTGAAAGCTTCCAGTGATGAAGCTCCCACAACATCCAAAGGCAACTCCTGTTCCATGGGTTGATTGTTCTCACTGTCAGAAAATTTCTCCTTATTTCCAGGTTGAATCTCTCCTTGTTCAGTTTCCATCCATTATTCCTTGTCTGGCCTTCAGGTGCTTTAGAAAACAGCTTGACCCCCTTCCTCTCTGTGGCAGCCCCTCAAATATTGGAAGACCACTATCATGTCTCCCTGGGTCCTTCTCTTTACTAGACTAGCCAAGCCCAGTTCCTGCAACCATACATCATCATATGTTTCAGCCTCCAGTCCCCTAATCATCCTGGTTGCTCTTCTCTGCACTTTTTCTAGAGTCTCAACATCTTTTTTATGGTTATTAATTGGAGTGTTGATGGCCGGCTATTAAGTCGTTGGTTGTTGTTTTTTGTGCTGCTGTTCCCTCAGCTCCTAAGTACCTGGTATGCTGGTGGTAAATCAGCACTCCTGTTGACTGACAAGGGCTCCCATTTCCCAGGCTTCAATCATTTCCCTGGCTATTTTTGTCGCTGCTCAGCCAACAATCTTAGTAACTGCGACATTGAATGTGTGTCCTTGTTCGTTGCAATGTGAAGCTCCCAATGAGCTTGAGTCGCCTTGTCTAATTGTTCACTCATGTTCTTGCAATCTGGTGGGTAGCTTTCTCCCCGTCTGTCCAACACAGTCACAAGGGCAATCCATGCAGGGAATCTGGTAAATTATATCAGAGGTTTCCCCCACCTCCAAGTGAGCTGGAGCTTCCCAAGTTGCAAAATGGGGTTGCTTAACTGCAGGCAGCAGGGGATAGAGACCAGCTTCCTTTTTATAGTCTCCACCAAATTATTTATTTATTTTATTTTATTAGACTTGTATGCTGCCCACTCTCCCTAAGGACTCAGGGCGGCGAACAGTAAAAGAAACCCAGTACAAATTACAATAAAAAGACCATTAAACAAATACAAGCCTAATCAGTATTATACAAAATTTAAAATTAATTAAAACAAATACTAAAAACCAACCCGCACCCCCCGAGGTCAGTCCAGACCGGCCTGTTGGAACAGCCAGGCCTTCAGGTCCCGGCGGAAGGAGTGGAGATCGGGGGCCAAGAGGAGGTCCACGGGGAGTTGGTTCCACAGGGTGGGTGCTCCCACAGACAAGGCCCTACCCCTGGGCACCACCAGTCGACAATGCCTAACCGACGGTACCCCAAGGAGGCCCTGCCTATGGGAGCGTACTGGGTGATCGGAATGTGATGGTGGCAGGAGGCGTTCCCACAAGTACCCTGGACCCAAGCCATGTAGGACTTTGTAAGTTGTTACTAACACCTTGAATCTCACCTGGAAGGCAACCGGCAACCAGTGCAGGTTGCGCAGGAGGGGTGTAACATGGGAGTATCGGGACACCCCCATCACAACCCGCGCAGCCACATTCTGCACCAGCTGCAACCTCTGGGTGGTCCGCAAGGGCAGTCCCATGTAGAGAGTGTTGCAGTAGTCGATTCCATGTTCCACAGTCCAAGGTACTTCGGGCAGCTTTCATGAGGCTTCCTAAAAGATCTCCAAACCCTTCAGAGGATCCAGTCAAAGGCCCGTTCAGTCCAGAGTCCTACCAAGTCCACATGCCCCGATCTTGCCCCAATCATAGGTAGGAAAGTAACAATGTCCCCCCAGGTAATCCACAACTTATATCCGTTCAAAGTTACATTGGCATTGGAAAAAGTGGCTTATGACCCATCCTCACACTTATGACCGCTGCAGCATCCCCGTGGTCATGTGATCAACACTGAGGGCGATAGACTTACAACCAGTCCTCAAAGTACTGGCCATCGTGGTCATGTGATTGTGCCCAAGCACATGAACAGAATACAGAACAACAGAGTTGGAAGGGACTTGGGAGGTCTTCTAGTCCAACCCCCTGCTCAGGCAGGAACCCCGTCCAGTTCGTGGTTACACTGCAGGGCCGCAGGTCACATGATCACCGTTTGCAACCTTTCCTATCGGTTTCCCTGCAAGCTTCCCCCTCAGCAGCCCACAAGATTAAGCTTAAAGTCAGGCCAGTGGGTGGTTCCTGGCATGGGAATCCAGTCTTCCCTTTGGCCTGGTGTGCAAACACAGCCCGGTGTGCAAGATAAGCCAAACAGAGCGATGCTTCGGATGATAAAGTATTGCAAGGCATTCATGAGGAATGAGGAGGGGGGCGGGGTGTTTCAGTTTTGCACAGGCTGTCTGATGGGCTTCCTCAATTAAACGTGCGGCAGCGGACGCTGACAAGCGAGAACAAAGTGTGAAAGGAGAGGAAGCTTTTTGCAGAGCTACCTCGGCAGCATCCAGACGCACATCCTCATCGCACACTTCCCCGCCCCGGAGAGACCCACTCTGCCTGCCCTGTGTCGGTGCTTGACGTCATTTCCAAGAGAACAAACCCTACGGGGCCTCCTCCTTTATCCTACACCAAATTTGGCTGTGGGGTTCGGGGAGGGGAGGGGAGGGAAACGCTGGGGGAAGCCAGCAGGAGGAGACCTTGGGCGGGATCCGTTTCGGTGGCCCGCTTAGATAAACATGGATGTGCATGCCAAGAAAAGGAATGTTTTCTGCTTATACGGCAGTGCACAAGGGTACAAAGGATGATGTGAAGCTGAAACAAGAGGGATTCATTCTCTCTCTCTCTCTCTCTCTCTCTGTCTCTCTCTCTCTCTCTCTCTTCTGTCTCTCTCTCTCTCTCTCTCTCTCTGTCTCCATGTGTGTCTCTCTCTGTCTCTCTCTCTCTCTTTCTCTCTGTCTCTGTCTCTTTCTGTCTCTTTGTCTCTCTGTCTCTCTTGATCTCTCTCTTTTGTTCTCTATCCTCTCCTTCCTTTAATGTACCTCTGGATTGTACATAGAAAAATTATTTTTATTTATTTCTATCCCACCTTATTATTTTTACAAATCACTCAAAGCAGTGAACACATCCAATGCCCCTTCCTTCTCCTATTTTCCCCACAACAACAACCCTGTGAGGTGGGCTTGGCTGAGAACGAGTGACTGGCCCAAGGTCACCCAGCCGGCTTTCATGCCTAAGGTGGGACTAGAACTCCCAGTCTCCTGGGGATCGGCCTACAGCAGGGGCGCATCCAGCTTGCAATGTGGTTGGATCTGGCCCGCGGGGCCATCCTGGTCTACCCAATGTGAAGAGGAAAGATTGGACCAGCCTGGCTTCGGCTTACCTAATGCGAAGGGGAAACATGCCAGCAGTTTGGGGAGTGGCGTCACGCTGGCCATGCCCACCTAGTTGGTCATGCCCACCCAGTTAGCCACGCCTCCCCAGCCCCGGCCCCCAAGGTCAAGCACAGCCCTGATGTGCCCCTCAATGAAATTGAGTTTGACTCCCCTGGGCTACAGTCTCTCGGGTGCTTCCATGCCTAGGGCAGGACTAGAATTTCCAGTCTCCTGGGGATTGACCCTGTTAGGTATGCAGGTTTGAATGTCATTGGTTAAGTTTGAACTGTTCTTGTAAAATGTCAGAAATGATTGGTTTAAAAGTGGGAAAACCCTGCACTCTGATTGGCTGGCAACTGCAGCTGCTGGCTATAAGTAGCAGCCACAGACCAGCCAAATCGGGTCTGTTATGAGCTGTAGTCACTAATAAACTCTTCACTGAAGCACTCCGCGTCTGACTCTTCATGCAAATCTAACAGATCCAACCTTTTTTAAAAGCAAAGCAGACCTGCTCAGGCAAAATCCAAACCCTGTCCAACCTTGTTCATTTATTTGATTTTTATCCTGCTTTTATTATTTTGTTTCACGGCGGCACGGCACGGCAAAAGGTCTGTCATTGGACTGAACATGGCTGTGGTGTGTTTGTTTCGAAAGACGTCCTGAACTGGCACTCAATATGTGCCAGCCATCTGTTGTGGCACAGCACACACGGGAAGGAGGGACAACTGTCTTATTTAGCCCCCCCTACACACACATACACACACACGCACACGCACACACACACACGGCGTGAACAGAACTGTTCCAGCAGCCGCCCACCTTGACACCTAAACAATCGCCCACTAGTGTTCACACAAACTTCTTTTCTCTCGTTTTCTTCTTAAGCTGCTGGCTCAGTTGGCATCTTGATGTGCAAGAATCCAACCAACCAGCCCCAACTGCTTTTTCCACTGACCTTCAGGATCTCAAGTGATGCCACCACCCCCACCCCCATACATCAAGCATGGCATTCACGTGCAAGGCTTGTATTCTCTCTCCCTGCATGACGTTGAGTGCGCAAAAGTCCTTTAGAATCAGACATGCCTGTCACTTTTTTTTTAAAGATGTGCCAGTCGCTGAAAGTCACATCTTGTCAAAAAGCCAGATATCAGAAAAGAGGTATTGTAAAATACTAGGGTTTTTTTTCCCCCTTGAAAGACTGTATCTGGAGTGATTTATTCATTATAAATCCATATTTTTAATTAAGGCATAAAAGGACATCATTTTATGCTATGACTTCAACTTATGACTCGCTGCTTAGCAACCTATGTTCACGACAGACTCCCAAAAATGACTTAGGACCAGGTTCAGAGGTGGTATTCAGCACTGCCCCCCGAGGTCAAACACAACCCTGATACGGTCCTCAATGAAATTGAACTTGACACCTCTGCTCTCTCATATCAACACAGAAAAGAACAGTAAGGCTGGCAATAAATCCAGTTCCATTCTTGTGGGTGGCACGGATGATAATAGAGCAGGAATGGACTAGGCAAAATGATGCCCTCTCCAAGCTAATGAAATCAACAATAATGATAAAGTACCAATAGCGATAGGCACCTTGGATGCAATTCCGAAATATCTGGAGCACCATTTGAACATCACCGTCATTGACAAAATCCCCATCAGTCAATTGCAAAAGGCAGCTTTGCTTGGAACAGCTGGCATTCTGCGACAATACTTTTAACACCATCCAACGACAACGTCTGCTTCTCCCAGGTTCTTCGGAAGGACTCGATGGGTGGATAAAAATGCTAAATCCAATCTAAACGTTCGGCTGACTGCGTGATCAACCATAATGATAATATTGCCATTTGAGTAGAAAAGAAACTGCCCAGACAGCAGAAGAACAAAAGATCAACTTCTGATCGACAAGATGATTCTGGAAAAATGCAAGAAAAGGACGACCAATTGGAATGTTGCATGGTTTGATTACAAAAAGGCAGTCCACTCCCTGCCATGTGACTGGATAATCAAATGTCTAGAAATAACAAGATAATCAAATGTCTAGAAACATCAGAAGCTTTGTGTAAAGATTGATGGCATAATGGAAGATACAGTTGCTGGTTGGTGGTGATAAGACTGGTAGAGATTAAAATCAAGACAGAAATATTTAAAAGAGATTCACTATCACCCCTACTGTCTGTCATTCCATTGTTTTCTCTAGCAATAGTTATAACTCTTAGATTTATATACCACTCCATAGTGCTTTACAGCACTATCTGAGCAGTTTATAGAGTCAGCATATGGCCCCCAACAATCTGGGTCCTCATTTTACTGACCTTGGAAGGATGGAAGGCTGAGTCAACTTTGAGTGGGCAGGATCGAACTTCTGACTGTGGGCAGAGCCAGCCTGCAATACTGCATTCTAACTACTGCTCCATCACCACTCACAAAATGATGTTCTATATCAGGGTGGCCAACTATGACCCTTTACAACCTGTGGATTTCAACTCTCAGAATTCCTGAGCCAGCCATTCCTGCCGGCTCGGGAATTCTGGGAATAGAAGTTGATAGATCATAAAGGGCCATAATTGCCCACCCCGATCTATATAATCATCGTTGTGTGAGTGATCTCTCATATTTGTACGGATTATAATTGTGGAAACAGGACTGATTGAAGCCTGCCCTGCTTTATAGATCAACTCCAGAAATCTGGGCCTCATTTTACTGATCTTGGAAGTATGGAAGGCCGAGTCAACCTTGAGCTGGTCAGAATCAAACTCCTGGCAGTGGGCAGAGTCAGCCTGCAATACCGCACTCTAACCAATGTGCCACCACGGCTCCTAAATGCAGTATTGTTCAATACTAAACAAGTTTGGAATACTGAATGCTGAACAAGTCAGGCCCTGGCTACTAAAAACACTTAACCTGGTTAATCCACCTTCTTTACAGGGAAGATATGTATAACGACCATGACTACAAATGCCTGAGCATCCTTCAAGCTTTACAACATCAAGCAAACTGAAGTCAAGAAGAAAGTTAGAAATGAACACATCATGAGAGTGAAGATCTTACCGTCCAAATTCAGTGAAGGAAATGCCATCAATGCAATTAACACTGGAGGAATTCCAGTTATTAGATACACCACCAGAACAGTGGACTGGACTCAAGCAGAACTAAAAGCTCTAGATAGGAAAACCAGAAAAATAATGACAATGAATCATGCCCTTCATCCACGCAGCGACACTCTACATACCAAGGAACATAGGTGGGTGTGGAATGTTACAAAGACACCACACAGTTGAAGAAGAAAAAGGGGCATTGGAAGAATATCTGTAGGGCAGTGAAGGAGATGCACTGAAGGTAGGACAACGTGAAAGTTTACTGAGTACTGAAGAGGCCCAACTGGCCTACAAGAAAGACCAATTGAAGAACAGGGGGGGGGGGAAGGAATGAAAAGTATTACATGGCTGGAACATTAAAAACAAACTAATGGGTGGTTCTGTTGGTTGGTTTTAAGCCCATTCCGCAGACAGATAATGGAGATGGAAACTGTTCAAGGAGAGATTAAACCTGGAAATAAGGAGAAATTTTGTGACAGTGAGAACAATCAACCCATGGAAACGAAGTTGCCTTCAGAAGTGGTGGGAGCTTCATCACTGGAAGCCTTCAAGAAGAGACTGGACTGCCATCTGTCAGAAATGGTGTAGGGTCTCCTGCTTGGGCTGGGGTTGGACTAGATGACCTACAAGTTCCCTTCCAACTCTGTTAATCTGTATCTGTTTCTGAGACAGGATGAAGCAGATAATAGGATAAGACCTGGCTAAGAGCGGGAAAGTTGAAGAAAGAAGCTGCACAAATTAAAAACAAATGCATACAAAGCCATAATGCAAAGAAGCTGAACAAAGAATGGACCGCCTGGTTAGCTACTGCAAGAGGATTGCACAGACTGACTAAAAACAATGGAACAACAAAGTAGCAACAAGGGTACATTGGAAGGTCTGCAGGAAATACTATCTGCCTGCAAGCAAGAACTGGTGGATCCACAAAATAGAGAAAGTTATCAAAAAAGAAGAAGCTAAAGTGCTCCGGGACTTTAGAATTCAGACACCTCAGATTCAACAAGTGTCTGTCAAACAGACAAACACACAGGGGTGGGATTCAAATTTTTAACAACCGGTTCTGTGGGCGTGGCTTAGGTGGTGGGCGTGGCTTGGTGGTCATGTGACTGGGTGGACATGGCTTGGTGGTCATGTTATTGGCTGGGTGTGGCCCACTCAATATCACTCACATTGAGGCATGCATCTCCTCGCCTGGCCTCTCATGACTGTGGGGATGCTGCAACAGTCGTAAGGGTAAAAAATGGTCATAAGTCACTTTTTTCAGTGCCATTGTAACTTTAAATGGTCACTCCACACAAGCAAAGTACCAGCAAAGGAGGGGGGAAAAACTCCAGAGACATTCCTGAGACAGGAAGTCTAGTCCTGCCAAGAATGTAATAAGGGTTAACAGAGAGGCAGTTTCTGTAAGCAACACCAGAATGTTTCCTTCCTGCCTTCCTTACAGGATTAGGCCAGTAATTTCTTCTAACAAGTGGTTCTCCGAACTGCTTAGAATGTTAACAACCGGTTCTAGCTAATAGGTGCAAACTGGTAGAATCCCACCCCTGCAAACACAACACCTCAGATTTAACAATTGTTAATAATAAAGGTTAAAAAAAAAGTCTAGGTAGTGAACATAACTGACTTTCATGCCTAAAGTGGGACCAGAACTCTCTGATTCCTGGTGATTGGCACTTAGTAATAGAAATTTTGGGCTCAACTGTAGTCGTAATTTGAGGGCTGCCTGTATATGACTATGCAAAGAGGGACAATGGATATCAGTATTTCAAAGTGGGTGTGAATCACTTTTTTGGGATCTGTCACAACTTCAAATTTCATCACTGGAAGCTTTCAAGAAGAGACTGAACAGCCATCTGTCAGAAATGGTATAGAGTCACCTGCTTCAGCAGGAGGTTAGACTAGATAAGTGGTTGCTAATTGGTGGGCTGTGGACCACTGGTGGGCCACGAGAAAATGTTGGTGGTCCACAGAGAAATGTCCCCCAAAGCACCCCCCCCAAAGCAATTAATCCAGGCTGCATGGGAACACAAGGCTGTGCCGCCCACATGGCCTGCGGGAACACAAGGCTGCACCACCCACATGGCCTGCCCACCTGCTGGCCCCCACCCTTCGGCCAAATGCAAATCTTACCTAGAGCCACGTGAGATGGAACTGGAAGGAAAGACCAACGGCGGGGGACGGAAATCCACCCCAGGGTGGCTTGCTGACGTTGGGTGGGAAAGTCGGTCCCATATTCCAGAGCTGCAGTAGTCACAGGACTGGCCCTTTGGTCATCCCAGAGCAGCTGCTCCTCCACCCGGGTGCACAGACCCGCCATGAACTGGAGGAGCTGCTCCGGGATGACCAAAGCACCAGTCTTGTGACTACTGCAGCTCTGGAATATGGGACCGGCCCATGGTGGGGTTGGAAATCTCTGCCGTAGGGGGTGGCATGCATAATGTGCAAATTTGCGGATGGTGCAACGTACAAAAAGCAGTGCAGCCCTTGCTGGCCAGGATGAGGTAATGGTGCTGTTGCAGCAAGAGGTGGGCCGAAGTGACAATGGAGATGGCTGGAAGGTGCGGGAGCGCCGCACTACTTGTATTTGTGCGGCATCAGCATTCCACCTTCCCTTGAGGAGCCCGGCCTAAGTTTCCTGCACCGCTTGCGCTTCAGCGCTTTGACTCCCAGGGACAGGAGTTCGGCCAAACTACCTGCAAAATCGTTTCTCTTTCTCTCTCAAGGAGCGCTCGCAGAGAGAAGCAGCTGGAGTCACTATTGTCTCCTAAGAGCCCAGCCAATGTTGATATTCGGCTGGTTTGGTCCGATTCTGGCGTACCAGTAGCGGAAATTTTGAATAGTTCAGAGAACTAGCAAATACCACCTCTGGCTGGCCCCGCCCTGCAGCCCCCGCCGTTCTCTGGCCTATATATATTCCCTTGCTTTTTAACTCAGCTGATCTGCACAGCAGAGCGGATTGCCGCGCCTCAGCTGAGCTAAAAAACAGCTCACCTCACCAGCGCTGACACTGAGGGCGGTCTTTGAGTGCTGTGTGCGTTTTCTCTCATAGAATTGGTAGGAAAAGATTTGGAATCCCACCACCGATCCTAGAGTCATTTGCAACCTCTCCAGCCAGCTTCTGATAAGCAAAGTCAATGAGCAAAGCTGGGTTTGTATATTTATTTATTAATTTATTTATTGGATTTCTATGCCACCCCATCTCCCAAAGGACTCGAGGCAGCGTACAATAATAAAAACAGTACAAATGCTATACAATTAAAAAGAAATTAAATATGAAACCCAATAATCAGACTAAAACAATACCGTAATACATTAAACCCCCCATCCCCCTCTTCAGTCCAGGTCGGCAAGTTGGAACAGCCATGTTTTCAGGCCCCGACGGAAGGACCAGAGGTCGGGAGCCACCCGAAGCTCCAGGGGCAGCTGGTTCCATAGGGTGGGTGCTCCCACAGAGAAGGCCCTACCCCTAGGGGTCGCCAGCTGACACTGTCTGGCCGACGGCACCCCAAGGAGGCCCTGCCTGTGAGAGCACACAGGACGTTGGGAAGCAGTTACTGGCAGCAGGGTCTCCCTCAAATGCCCCGGTCCTAAGCCATGTAGGGCTTTATAGGTCAACACCAGCACCTTGAATCTCACCCGGAGGGCAACTGGTAACCAGTGCAGCTCACGCAGGAGGGGTGTAATATGGGAGTATTGGGACACTCCCATCACAATCCGTGCTGCCGCATTCTGGACAAGTTGAAGCCTTCGCGTGGTCCTCAAGGGCAGCCCCATGTAAAGAGCATTGCAGTAGTCCAGACGGGAAGTGACGAGCGCATGAGTGACCGTGTGCAGGGCATCTCGATCCAGATAGGGGCGCAACTGGCGCACCAGGCAAATTTACGGGATTTACTTAACAACTGAATGACACTGAAGAAGGCATTTAATTTCACTGTACGAGGTGCAATGACAATAAAGTAAACTAAATTCTGGCCAAAAGAGGTCATAAAATCAGGTTTGTCTCTCTGAACATCCACTCTGTTTAGCAACGGAATGAGGGGGTCCTTGGTGCTCTCTGGGCTAGGTTGTTTTCTTGCAGGTGTTTCATTACTCAAATTAGGTAGCAGTAGCACCGTCAGTGCTAGGTAACATGTGAGCACAGATAATGTTATCTAGTTTGGGTAATGAAATATCTTCAAGAAAACAACCCAGCTCAGAGAACACCAAGGACCCCACGGTCCTCCCCCTCCTCTCTGCAAACCCCTCTTCCTTCTAGCACTGATGATGTTACCTAGTTGGGCCATGAAACATCTGCAAGGAAACAGGGAGCACCAAGGACACCACAGTTCAACCCTGAGCTGCAAACATTCTCCTGTATTGTCAAACAATGGAAAGTCTGGTTCCAACAGTAGTCATAAAGTCAAGGGCTACCTGAAGAAGTCTCACCTGAAGGACTCGGGTGCAATGACCGAGGCCAGCCCTGCTTAGCAGTGGCAATTCTGATCCCAGTTGGGATCATAAGCAGGGGTGGGCTTCAAAATTTTTAGCAAAGAGTTCTCTGCCTGGTTGCTGTGTGGGCGTGGCCATGGTGGGTGTGGCCTAGTCGGCCTCCTGCACCATGGTGACGGGAGGGGCGTTTTTGCCTTCCCCAAGCTCCGGAGACTTTCTGAAAGCTGGAAAGGGGCCCGTTTCTAGCCTTCCTGAACTTCTGGGAGGCCCATTTTTCACCCTCCCCAAGCCTCCGCGTGTACCCTGCACTTACCTGCATCCAAAACGGGCCGTGTGGGGACTCTTGGGAGGGGAGAGGCAGGGTGGGCGGGGCCAGCCAGGAGTGGGATTTGGGGGTTCTCCAAACTGCACAGAATCTTAGCTAGGGGCTCTCCTGAACCCCTGCGCACGCCCCAGCAGCCCCACGCCTGGGCATAAATCAAGGACTACCTACACAGCCCTGTTCCTCAACCTTGGATCATATTCCACACACCTTCAAGTTCCCAAAGTGAAGAAACAGCGCCCTACAGTAGAGAAAGGTGCAAACCTGCTGGATCTCTGTGGAGAAAAATCAGGAGCTTGGAACAAATAATAATAATAAAAAAAATGATAATAAAAATGACATCAATGGAAGAGCGCGTGTAGGTGGTTGGAGACGAGCTTCGAGAGGCAGTTTTTCATGTGCCGAACAATGGCCTGGAGAGAGAGAGAAAGAAAGAAGGAAGGGGGGAAGAGAAGCTCACGCCCACGCCCCACTGGCCGGCTCGGCAGATCTTACAGACAAGGCACCTGGCGTCTGTGCCAGTGCGAGATGGGAGAGCCATCCTGTGCCAGACGCCCAGTGGGCGGCTGAGTTGCCTGCAGGGAACACAGAACACGGCGTAGGCCAGGCTGTTCCAGGCAAAAGCTGGGAGTTTTCAAAGCACCTTGAAAGGGAGGTGATCCTAAGCACGGTGCCCACCCCACCACCCCCCACTCCAGAATTCATAGCTCCAGCAAAACAACCGTTCTGAAAACTGGACTTTGGTGGGCAGGAAGATGCTGCACAACCCTTGTGAAAAAAAAATAAACCTAAGGAAAGTGGGAGGGGAGAAATAGGTTACAACCAGGGGGTGGGCTTCAAAAATTTTAGCAATGGGTTCTTGGACTGGTTGCTGGGTGGGCGTGGCCTAGCTGGCCTCCTGCACCACGGGGCGGGGGGAGTTTGGCCTCCCTGCGCTCCGGAGGCTTTCTGGAAGCTGAGAACACCCATTTCCAGCCTTCCCAAATTTCTGGGAGGCCCGTTTTTTGCCCTCCCTGAGCCTCCATGCGCGCCCTGCACTTACCTGCATCCAAAACAGGCCGTGTGGGACTCCTGGGAGGGGAGCGGAGGGATGGGCGAGGCCAGCCAGGAGTGGGATTTGGGGGTTCTCTGAACTGCACAGAATCTTAGCTAGGGGCTCTCCCGAACCCCTGCAAATGCCCCAACAGCCCAGCCCTGGTTACAACCACTAGCACTCTAAATCAGGAATGCCTAGCCTTGGCAACTTTAAGACCTGTGGATTTCAACATGCAGGCTGGGGGAATTTTGGGATTTGAAGTCCACACTGTCTTAAAAGTTGCCAAGGTTGGACTTCCCTGCAAAATGGTCTTGGGTATTTTTTTTTCTTTTCTTTCCTGGAAGAACCGCCCTAGAAATAGGTAACTACAAATCCAAGCCTGCTTTCCTGCCTGGCTTTCCCTCTGCTTGTTGCAGATCCAATTAATTGGTTATTTTACATTCTAAGCTTGGGGCAGGGGTGGGATACTCTACCAGTTCGCACCTATTCACTAGAACCGGTTGTTAACATTCTAAGGGGCCTTGGTGGCTCAGGCTGTTAAATGCCTAGCACTTAAGTTCCAGCTGCCTACAATTACTGCAGGCTCAAATCCCACCAGGCTCAAGGTTGACTCAGCCTTCCATACTCTCGGGGTAGGTAAATTGAGGACCCAAGATTGTTGGGGGCAAAACATCTTTAGCCACAAGCTCCCAGCGAAGGCTGGAGTTGATGGATTAAGAATTTACATCCCCCCAGCCAAATTCTAAGGACAGGACATGACCTTTAGGACATAATAGGATTTACCCACCACCATTTGTATAGCAAAAGACACAAGACTTTCTACATTGCACAATCCCCTGGAGCATCTCAATCAGAACCCGATAAAACCCCATCTACTCACTCAGCCATTTTGTCAGCCACCCCAGAAACATGCTGCTGTCACTGAAGTTTCTGGAAAGCAAATAAACAGAGATCTTCTTTCCTTGTAGCCAGCCTCCATTCTATTTCCAACATTTTTTATTCCCGGCTTGGAACAGGACTGGATTTTTCTTCTGACAGATGCAACTAAGGTTTAACTTATTCTATTATTCTAACTTACCATAAAGTTCCATGTGAAAACTGTGATTGGCCAAAGCCATCTTGCATGGTGAAAGTTAGTATTATTTATTTATATTTATATTTGAACTTGTATGCCGCCCCATCTCCAAAGACTCGGGGCGGCTCACAACTAAAAACACAGAATAATAAATATTTAAAAAGACATTAAACCAACAAGCCCAAATATAAGACACAACAATACAATAAAATACATTAAAAAAACCCATCCCTCCCCCCAAAGAAGGGTCACAGCCCGGGTTGGTCAAACAACCAAGTATCTTTAGTATCTCATGCCAATCAGAGCATATGGGAAATTTTGCAGGATGAAATGCAAAGAGCAGGAAATAGCAAATATCATGAATTAAAGTGAAGTAGAAAAAAGAAAAACAAATATATTTACTCTATATTTATATCCACATCTATATTTATGCCGGTAGTTGCCAAGGTTAAGAAACACTGAACTAGGCTATACTGAGTATTTATGCAATTAGGAATCCTACAATAGCTGCAAGTTATACTACTTTGAATAGTGATGATGAAAGAATCAGGGATGAATGTTGAGGAAAAAATAAGTGTAACATCCTAAATGAATGTGATCTTTGGGAGGGTGGGGAATTATTCTACAGGTAGCCCTCGACTTATAGTCACAATTCAGTCAACATTTCTGTTGCTAAGTGTATCACTTGTTAACTGAGCTTATACTTTCTTTCTTGCCTCAGTTCTTAAATGAATCACTGCAGTTGTTGTGTTAGTAACATGGCTATTAAGTGAATCTGGCTTCCCCATTGACTTTGCTCGTATTGGAAGAATTAGCCTTCTGGGTTCAGTTCCAAGTGGGGAAAAAGACACTGGAAACATGGAGGCTGTTTGGAAAGATGGTTTAATGCTGGACAGGACCACATGTCTTGGAGCTCCTGGGTGAAAAAGAACGATCACATGCTTCAAGATGTTGGGTGGAGGAAAAGAAGGCCAAGATCCTGAGAGACCCTTAGTTATATACCCTCTGTTGGGCCCCACCTTAGTGTTTCCTGTTCCTGTGTAAGAAATGTATCCCATTGGCTGTCAGACTCCCAGGGGCGGGGGTCTTAGCTAACTTTGTAGGCTTTGTCTGGACCACATGGCTTCACCTGGGTGCTGGCTGATGCAATCTTCCCAGGCCAGGTGGTGAGATGGGTAGAAGCCTTTGTTATGTAGAATATTCTGGCCCAGGCCTTAATGGCCCACCCATTAACAAAGGTGGGGATGAGCTGCTGCTTCTGAGATGAGTTTCTGCTTCTGAGTTTCTACTTCTCTTTTTATTCTACCTTTTTAATGTTTCTTAGGATATTTCATTTTTCTAGGACAGGGGTGGGTGCCACGTTTCTACACTTGTCAGGAGGTTGCAAAAGAGGATTGCATGACCCTGGGACACTGCAACTGTCATAAATATAAGTCACTTGACAAGCATCTGAATTTTGATTATGTGACCATGGGGATACTGCAACAGTTGTTAAGTATGAAAAACAGTCATTCATTGATCATTTTTTTCAGTACTGTTGTAACTTAGAATGGTTAGTAATGAATGGTTGTATATCAAGGACTACCTGAATTAGGTGATATGAATAAATGGTTGCAGGAAAGTACAGAAAAAGTGATTAAACCATGCTGAGACAAAAAAAATGAGAATGTATGGGGAGAATCCAGGGTGGGATTCTACCGGTTCGGACCGGTTAGGGCCAGGGGTGGGATTCAAATTTTTAACAACCAGTTCTGTGGTTGTGGCTTAGGTGGTGGGCAGGGCTTGGTGGTCATGTGACTGGTGGACGTGGCTTGGTGGTCATGTTCTTGGCTGGGTGTGGCCAACTCAATATCACTCACATCGAGGCACGTATCTCCTCGCCTGGCCTCTCATGACTGTGGGGATGCTGCAACAGTCATAAGTGTGAAAATGGTCATAAGTCAGTTTTTTCCGTGCCATTGTAACTTTGAATGGTCACTCCACACAAGCAAAGTACCAGCAAAGGAGGGGAAAAAAACTACAGAAACATTCCTGAGACAGGAAGTCTAGTCCTGCCAAGAATGTAATAAGGGTTAAGAGGCAGTTTCTGTAAGCAATACCAGAATGTTTCCTTTCTGCCTTCCTTACAGGATTAGGCCAGTAATTTCTTCTAACAACCGGTTCTCCGAACTGCTTAGAATGTTAACAACCAGTTCTAGAAAATAGGTGCGAACTGGTAGAATCCCACCCCTGGTTAGGGCGAACCAGATGTTGAAGTTACAGCTGGTTCGCCAAAGCAATATTTCAACCAAGTGGCTGGCCCTGCTCCTCCTGCCTTGTCCCTCCCAGGAGTCTCCATGCAGCCCATTTACAATAGAGGTAAGTGCAGGGTCTGCACGGAGGCTCTGGGAGGGGGAAAACAGGCCTTCTGGAAGTCCAGAAACAGGCCTGTTTCCGGCTTCCAGAGGGCCTCCAGAGCCTGGGTGATGCCGTTTTTGCCCTCCCAGATGCCCAGGGAATGCCTCTGGACCCTTGGGAGGGCAAAAAACCGACCTTCCCAAAAAACCGTCAGTCACAACACGGACCTATTTCCGACTTCTGGTGGGCATCTGGACCCTTGGGAGGGCGAAAACGGCTGCCCCTGGGCTCTGGAGGCCCACCAGAAGCCAGAAACCGGAAGTTCCAGTAGGCCCCACCCACCATGGCCACGCCCACCCAGCAAACCGGTTTCTGGGATTTTTGAATCCCACCCCTGGGAGAATCTACTTAATGAGATAACAGCAGGAAGAGAAAGTAGGAGTCCTACATGAGAAAATATTAGAAGTAGATTAATCCCCCAACAGAATGACTGGAAAGTGCACATCCAGAAAGAGGATGTGAGAACTGCATGTGGAGCTAATGGGAATGAAAACAGATGCATGGTGGTATGATGAAGTGAAAGGTGCTGTGGATTAAAAAAATGCATTTAAGGGAATGATTGCTTCCAAAATTGAGAATGAGACACAAGTTATTGTATAATGTGCACAAAGACGACTGCAAACAACATAAAGGTATTGCTCGATTTACAGTGACAATTGGGGGGAGATAGTCCTTGATTTACAATGACTGCGGTCATAAACTAGAAGTCAGTGAGCTCTAGGCCTCCCTTGGACATGAAAGCCAGCTGAGTGACTTTGGGCCAGTCTTTTTTCTTTCAGCCCAATCCACCTCGCAGGGCTGTTGTGGGAGGGAATAGAAGCCAAACTAGGTGTCAAGAGTCAAAAGATTTGGAGAGCTATTGCGAATGGTGCTCACATGCACCAAAGTTTGCTACGTTTCCTTTTCTTTCATTGTCTATCTTTTTCCCTTGGTTTCCTATTTCTAACTCCTAGGTCACTCTGCACCATGTGGCTGTGAGACCTTTGCATACTGTAGATGCGTTTGTTAGGCAGCTGAGAAGGGGTGTGTATAAGAATATCTTTATTTCCACTCCCAACAAGCCTGTAAATCAGGTTAGGCTGGGCTGAGGGAGGGACTGACCCAGCCAGCCAATCGCCCCCAGCCCAGCATCTTTCCCAGTTCACCTGATTGGTTTTGGGGTGACAGAGAGGCACAAAGTTAGCCAATCAGCTTCCATGGCTGAGGGGAACTAGTCCATCATCTTTCCCAGTACACCTGATTGGCTCTTGAGATGAGACAGAAGAACTGGTCCAATGTCAGCCAATCAGATTCCATGGCTGAGGGGAACTAGTCCATCATCTTTCCCAGTACACCTGATTGGCTCTTGGGATGAGAGGGAAGAACTGGTCCAATGTCAGCCAATCAGCTTCCATGACTGAAGGAGACTACTGTAGAATCTGGGCCTTCCCCCTAGTCCAGCATTTCCCCCACTACACCCGATTGGCTCTTGGGTTGAAAGGGAGGGTTTGGTTCAAATCAAAGCCAATGAACTTCTGTGGCTGAGTGGGGGACTAGATCAGCACCTTAATTATTAATTTATTAAATTTATATCCCTACCTTTTATTCAGCATTGGTAGGGCTGTGTGAAGGAAGGATTCCTAGCAGTGTCCCAAAGGTGCTTTTTTCAAAAGGCAGCTGGATTTTCTTGTTTTTTTCCTTGAAGACATTTCGCTTCTCATTCAAGAAGCTTCTTCAGTTTGAACTTGAACTGAAGAAGCTTTTTGGATGAGAAGCGAAATGTCTTCAAAGAAAAACTAGAAAGCCCAGTTGCCTCTCGAAAAAGCATCTTTGGGATTCTTTCTATAGCTTCATGGGTTGTGTGGAAAAGAACCAGAAAGGGATGGTGAAGAGGGAGCCCTCCTAGATCTGTTCCTGGATCACCATAGTCGGGAAGAGGTTAGGTCAGTCTGGGTTGGGAAAAGACATTTAAAATGTAACACCTTAGCATTAATCCTGGGTGGGCTTAAAAAGAGCTATTAGTTAGGTTCTGAGAAGACTTTAAAAATAGCTACTAAACTGCTAGATTTATTTGCAATTGCATGTGCGCACACACAGACATTTTATTTAATTATGTAATAAAATTATTATTATTTTGCAGTTTACAAAACCATTCAAAAGTGCTACATGACAAAATCCCAAAGTGAAACAACTGTTAATCATACAAAATAAAGATAACCAACGAAGTACCATAATAATCATCTCAGAGGTGTCCAAGTTTCATCTGTCTGGAAATTTAAAAATATCCCTTTTTCCTTCCTCCCTCTTCCCTTCTTTTCATCCTCTCCTCCCTCCTCTAATTTTCCTTCCTTCCTCCTCTCTCCTTTCTTTCTTTTTCCTTTCTTCTCTCTCTCTCTCTCTTTCTCTCTAAATTTTTATTACAAGGGCTCTTCACGGAGAAAAATCCCATCCAGGATGTTAGATAAATCAGACAGTTTAGGGCCAGCCAGAGGTAATGAGAGAGAGAAAATGTGTGTGTGTGTGTGTGTGTAAGGGATGTCTAAGTAAAAGGAATCCAGTAGCACCTTTTCCAATTCACAATTTTTATTACAAAGGAGCTGCCGCTTGAAAAAGCTTCTGCCTTTTAATAAAATGTACGAGTCCAGCTACTGGATTCCTCCCGATGAGGTTAGCCTCATTGGGTTTTCCTGCCAATGCTGGAGGGGGGGAAGAGGGAAGGTTGCAAAAGGCCAAGCCGAAACCTCAGGCCTGGAAAGCCCGTCTGGGATGCTTGGGGGATGAGATCAGAGGGTGGATGGGAGCCATCCCCTTCTACAGCCCCCACTTTTCGCCCCCACCCACACATTCCCTGGGTGGGAGGAGAACCCCCATCAGTAGAATAAACAAACAGGGACCTTTTTGTACCAGCAAGAAGCTAATCTCCCTCTCTCCCTCCCTGTGTGTGTGTGTCTCTCTCTCTCTCTCTCTGTCTGTCTCCCCTTTTCTTTCTCAACTTTCTCTCCCTCCCTTTCTCTTTCTCTCTCCCTTTCATTTTTCTCTTTTGCTTTGTTCTTTCTTTTATCCTTTCTTTCTCCTTTTCTCTTTCTATTTCACCTCTCTCGTTCTCTTTCTCTTTTCTTTTCTCTATTACTTTCTCCTTCCCTTCCTTCCTTCCTTCCTTTTTCTCTCTCTCCCTTTCAATTTTCTCTTTCTGTCTTTCTCTTTTGTTCTCTTTCTTTCTCTTTTTTCTCTTTCTGTTTCTCTCTCTCACACACACACACACACACAGACACACACAACATACAGCACAGAAAGAAGCTGACAGGATGAAAAGATCAGATCCTTTTGAAGCAGACAGCAAGGCTGGGGAGAAATTTTCACTTGTGTGGATATTGTATAGGTCCACAGCAACTAGAGTTAGTCTCACTGGATGGTGTCCTTAAAACCTCTCTCTTCACTTGTTCAAGCTGTCTCAGCATTGCTTTGGAGGGATAAAACTCGCCTTTGTATGATTTGCACCAAGACTTCTTACCACTTACTACATTTCTTGGGGCAAACATTTCACTGGGCATCTATCCACAGTCTGGATCAGAGGAGCCTGCAGGTTGAATCTGCTATAAGGATTTATACTTATTTTTTAACTTCTCCTCCAAAGAAGGTGGGCTGACATTCCTTCTCCAAGTGCTTAAAATGACTCAACAGCCAAGCATTCGCTTGATATTCAATCAAATAAATCAATGTTCCCCAAACCTGACAACTTTAAGATGGTGGACTTCAACTCCCAGAATTCCTCAGCGAGCCATGCTCAGTCCACCATTTTAAAAGTGGCCAGGTTTTGGGAACAGTGTTATAAATAAACCCATTATTTCATTTGAACATCTCTATTACTGTCTTTCTGACAGACAATATGACATGCCTGGTCTCACAAATTGGGTACCCCAAGTAACGAATCTTACACCCATTTGTTATGGCCTTCATTTCAGTAGACATGGAAATACAATGAAGGGAACCCTCTACTTAAAACAATTAAAACACCATCTGTTCGTAAATATTCATATTTATTTTCAACTGCCTGGGTTTATCTATAGCTGTGGAAGTGGTGTCTTGCTTAAACGTCTTATTTTGGTCCAAAGCTGCAGAAAAGGAGAATTTAACCTAGGACTGCCAAGACTTCTCTCAATCCTGTATCCCAGTGTTCCTGAGATTAATTTTAAGGAAGGTGTGTTCCTGGCTTTGAATAAATAATAATAAAATGCCTGTACTCCTTTAATTGGTAGCTTGTCTCCTATTAAGATAAGAATCAAAGCAACATTTAACAATCCTACTTATCAAGTGAAAGTAATAAAAGGAAATGTGTTTCTGGGTGGTGGCTGGCTCAGAATTTGGGGATGTTGTAATCCCTACACATCTGGAAGGCATCAGGTCAAGCTGGTCTCTGAGGGAAAGAGACAGACTGTTCCCATCAGCTTCTACTGATTTCTGTCGAACTTGGAAATGCCACTGAAACTCTTCAGACACAAAGGGGAAGGCCATTTTTAAATGTATTTATTAACACCCCAGCTCCATTATTTTTTATAAATAACTCAAGGCGGTAAACATTCCTAATACTCCTTCCTCCTACTATTTTCCCCACAACAACAACAACCGTGTGAGGTGGGCTGGGCTGAGAGAGAATGATTTGGCCCCTAAGATCACCCAGCTAGCTTTCATGCCGCAGATGGGACTAGAACTCACCATCTCCTGGTTTCTAGCTTCTTCCCTGATCCCTTATTCTGTTTCAAGGGATCAACTGGGAATCATGGTTAAAACAGGTAACCAGTTATACTCTTGGCCTCAGCTTATCCCACAGCAGGGGAGGGAGGCATTTTGAAGACCCTCTAAAGAATTGGCTGAGATTTATGTTTTAATAGAGTTTGCTGAAAGATTGAGGGCAAAAGAAGAATGGACGACAGAGAATGAGGTGGCTGGATGGAGTCACTGAAGCAGTCGGCGTGAGCTTAAATGGACTCCAGAAGATGGTGGAGGACAGGAAGGCCTGGAGGAATGTTGTCCATGGGGTCGCAATGAGTCGGACACAACTTCCCAACTCACAACAATAAGAGTTTGCCACATGATGGGGGGGGGGAATGAAAGTCGGCCAGTTGGCCAGCTCAGCACGGAAATTGAGGTGCAAATCCGATTCTTAAAACGGAAGGAGGGTTGAAGCCGAAGCAACAGTTCACACCTGAAGATGGCAACAACTCCCAGGAGTGGGGAATACACATAGTTCAGGTGGAATGGTTGAACGTTTGGACTTATTTTCTTTCTGGGGTTGGTTTTTTATCCCCTGAGGTTGACTTCCTTTGCTGCTGTTTAACAGAATAACAGAGTTGGAAGGGACCTTGGAGGTCTTCTAGTCCAACCCCCTGCTCAACTAGGAAATCCTATACCATTTCAAACAATCTCTTAAAAACTTCCAGTGTTGGAGCATCCACAACTTCTGGTGGCAAACTGTTCCACTGGTCAATTATTCTGTTAGGAAATTCCTCCTTAGTTCTAGGTTGCTTCTCTCCTTGAATAGTTTCCGTCTGTTACTTCTTGTCCTGCCTTCTCAGGTGCTTTGGAGAATAGGTTGAACCCCACCATCTTCTTTGTGGCAGCCCTTCAAACAACAACAACAACAATAATAACAATAATAATTTATTAGGCTTGTATGCCGCCCTCTCTCCCTAAGGACTCAGGGTGGCTCACAGTGTAAAAACGCAATACAATAAATTACTTTAAAAAATAATTAAATAATACAAGCCCAATAATAAACTAAAAGCTAATTAAAATTACCTTAAAAAGAATATTGGAACATTGCTATCGTGTCACCTGTAGTCCTTCTTTTCATTAAACCAAATATGCCCAATTCCTGCAACTGTTCTTGGTACGTTTTAGCCTCCAGTCCCCTAACCATTTTTGTTCTTCTTCTCTGCACTCTTTGTAGCGTCTCAACCTCTGTTTTATATCATGGCAACCAAAAATGGATGCACTATTCCAAGCGTGGCCTCACCAACATCTTATAAAGGGGTATTAACACTTCACACGATCTTGATTCTGCACTCTATTAATGCAGCCTGGGACGGCATTGGCTTTTTTTGGTTTATACGTTTGGTTTCTTATAACCGCTTTGTATCAATGTGAAACTGCAACTCCATCTTGCCACCCCTGTAATGACTAAGCCCAGCGTTGCATAAAAGGGTGAAGGGGGGGGGAGGAGGATGATGGCCTTAATTGTAGAGTCCTCTTGGCATAATAGCCCCCCTGCCACCCTCACAGCACGTAAGAAGCTATTATCCTGAGACCTTTAGAAAGGATGACACAAGGACACTTTTCTCTTCCTGATTTTTTTCTCCTTCCCTTTATTCTTTTTCCTTGCTCATCACCTGCGTGAACCTTCTCTCCTTCTTTCTCTCCCACCTGCTCTTCCCATTGATTCCTCTCCTCCTCCTTTCCTTCCCCTCATCCCTCCAAACCAGTCTGCAAAATCAGGCTGTGCTTTTTAACACAGACCAAAGGCAACACAAACTGCCAGTTGTTCAGATAATCCAAGTTGGAAGGGATCCTGCAGGTCATCTAGTCCAACCCCCCACCTAAGCAGGAGACCCTACACCATTTCTGACAGATGGCAATCCAATCTCTTCCTGAAAGTCTCAAGTGATGAAGCTCCCACAACTTCTGAGGGCAACTTCTGTTCCATGGGTTGATTGTTCTCACTGTCAGAAAGTTTCTCCTTATTTCCAGGTTGAATCTCTCCTTGTTCAGTTTCCATCCATTATTCCTTGTCTGGCCTCCAGATGCTTTAGAAAATGGCTTGACCCTTTGCTCTCTGTGGCAGCCCCTCAAATATTGGAAGACTGCTATCATTCTCTCCTGGTCCTTCTCTTCACTAGACTAGCCATACCCAGTTCCTGCAACTGTTCTTCATATGTTTAGTCCAGTCCCTCATCATCCTGGTTGCTCTTCTCTGCACTTTTTCTAGAGTCTCAACATCTTTTTATAGTGTGGTGACCAAAACTGGATGCAGAACTCTAGGTGTGGTCTTACTAAGGCTTTATAGAGTGGTAATTAGTACCTCACTTGATCTCGATTGTATCCCTCTGTTAATGCAACTTAGGATTGCATTGGCTTTTTTGGCTGCTGCTGCACACGGCTGGCTCATATTTAGCTGGTTGTCCACTAAGACTCCAAGATCCCCCTCACAGTTCCTGCTATTGAGCCTGGTTTCACCCAGTCTATATGTGTCCTTTTGGTTTTTCTTGCCTAAGTGTAGGACTTTACTTTTCTCTACATTGAAGATTTTTCTCTACCTAGTTGCATCCCTTGGAAGCAGCTGAGAGCGAGCAGGTCATACAACGGTTGTTCACAAGCTCAGAAGCGCATTCTTTCCGACTCCAGAGCTTGGAGAGGAAAAAATGGCTGGGGGGGGAAACACAAGAAATCTCTTCTTCAGGGTTCCTCCTCCACCTTCCCCGATTGTGGAGAGACTGGTAATTCGTCACTGAGAGGAGAATTTGCTTTTATGGGTACTGTTGGCCTTACAGCTGGGTTCTTTGGGAGAAATGAACAGACGGCTGAACGCGTGCAGCTGCTAAGGAACATTCACCCTGGATCACCTGCCTTTCCAGTAACGTTTCTCCTCCCCCTTCCCAGCATGGCCCTCCGCCAGGCCCGTTTACAGCATGTAGAATAGGCCTGCCAAGTCATCTCAGAGCCCACACACCAGCCTTGACGCAGAGAGTGTGTTGGAGGGCTGCCCCATTTTCTTCCTCTCCCTCCAATCTGACTTCCCATCATTTGGAGAATAAAAAGACCCAGCTATTTTATCTGCCCAAGGAAATAAACAGGAAGGGGTATAATGAAATTGCTGAAAACAAATGAAGATGGTGGGCAGTCCTCGACTTATGACCATTCGCTTAGTGACGATTTGAAATTATACTGGTACTGTCAGGGCTCCAACAAATCCACTCCATAAATCTCTAGCCACATCTCTCAGAGTAAAAATAATTGATTTATTAGAAGTGGCCATGTTGGCGTTAACTGGGTGCAGCCGACACTAAAATACATATTTCATTTCCCCCTTGACCCTGGTCTTCCCCCCACCCCCTGGATGTATATTCTCTAATGGGACACATCCATAGCCAAGAGTCATCAATCACGCTCTCCAGTAATATTCTTGCCGCAGACAGTTTTGGGCTGCCAAGGCGATTATCTGAGGCATTTGAGGAATGCACTGCTTTCCCCCCACTTCCTTTCTGCTGGCAAATAAAAGACCAAAGGAGTATTTTTTTTTAGTTGACAGGTATAGGTTGTCCTCGACTTACAACAGGCTGCTTAGTGACCATTTGAAGTAACAACACTGAAAAAAGTGGCTTATGACTGTTTTTCACACATTAAGATCATTGGAGCATCCCTACAGTCACATGAGCAAAATTCAGATGGTTGGCAATTGACTCATATTTATGACAGTTGCAGTGTCCCAGGCAGGGGTGGGATTCAAAATTTTAACAACCAGTTCTGTGGGTGTGGCTTAGGTGGTAGGCGTGGCTTGGTGGTCATGTGACATAGCTTGGTGGTCATGTTATTGGCTGGGTGTGGCCAACTCAATTTCACTCACATCAAGGCATGCATCTCCTCACCTGGGCTCTCGTGACTGTGTGGATGCTGCAACAGTCGTTAAGTGTGAAAAATGGTCATATGTCACTTTTTTCCGTGCCATTGTAACTTTAAATGGTCATTCCACACAAGCAAAGTACCAGCAAAGGAGGGGGAAAAAACTCCAGAGACGTTCCTGAGACAGGAAGTCTAGTCCTGCCAAGAACGTAAGAAGGGTTAATGGGGAGGCAGTTTCTGTAAGCAACACCAGAATGTTTCCTTCCTGCCTTCCTTACAGGATTAGCTCAGTAATTTCTTCTAACAGCCGGTTCTCCAAACTGCTTAGAATGTTAACAACCGGTTCTAGAGAATAGGTGCGAATTGGTAGAATTCCACCCTGGTCCCACAGTCATTTGATTGTCTTTTGTGACCTTCTGACAAGCAGTCAATGGGGAAGCCAGATTCAATCACCATGTTACTAACTTCGTAACTGCAATGATTCACTTAACAAATATGGCAAGAAAGATTGTAAAATGGGGTTAGGGTTAGGGTTATATATATTATATATACACACACACACACACAGAGAGACCCATATACACATATATAGATATGGCATATGTTCTCCTGCTTGAGCAGGGGGCTGGACTAGAGGACCTCCAAAGTCCCTTCCAGCTCTATTCTATTCTGTAGATATATTCACCACCTTGAATTTCCTACACAATATAAAAGCGGGATAAAATTTAAATAAACGAGGTTGGATAGCACTTGGATTTTGCCTGGGGCCTGATTAGCATTTTTTAAATGTACAATCCTGCACTAAGGTTGAGAACTTCGGTCATAGGCTGCTATTATGGCAACATATTGAATTGATTTAAATGTAAATGAATTTTAATTTCCTTCTGAAGGGATCCTGACCCTACCTACGTACTTTGCTGCAGTGTCTCCTCCTAATTTTGGGAAGGCTGCTCTTGGCAAACCATTAAAGGTAAAGGATGACTGCAGAATGGCGCACGCCCCTGAAGAGATTTTTATTAAATTTATATGTCGCCCATCTCACAATCAGGAATCTCTGGACAAAGGGGTCAAAGGGGATTCCTATGTTCCTCTTTGAAACATCCTTAACAGCATCACGAGGACTAGAATGTTGATTTTATTTTTGGGCAACACCACAAGGCAGGATGCAGCTGCCCTCTGCTTCAGTCTCAGCCATCCCTTGTTGGAAAGATCATGTAATTGATGAGGGGGAAATAACTAATTGGATGGAAACTAATCAAGGAGAGAAGCAATCTGGAATTCAGGAGAAACTTCCTAACAGTGAGGAGAATTAACCAGTGGAAGAGCTTTGCCTTCAGAAGTTGTGGGTGCTTCATCACTGGAGGCTTTTAAGAAGAGACTGGACAGCCACCTGTCTGAAATGGTATAGGATCTCCTGCTGGAGAAGTGGGTTGGACTAGAAGACCTCCAAGGTCCCTTCCAACTCTTGTTATTGAATTTTTGGAAGCTGCTGCTTGAGAAACTCTTTAAGAAATTTCAGGGAATATTTTGGATTTTCTTTTTTGTTTAAGAATTTGGCTTTATATTAGTTTACTTTATTGTCACTGCACCTCGTACAACGAAATCCAACACCACCTTCAGTGCACATCATGACCATGAAAATAAACACAAACACACATCCTTCACCTCCACACATTGAATTGAAAACCCCTGATATTGCATTAATATTGCACTATACAGTAGAATTCAATAGAGCTACTGCCCTGGGATAGAAGCTGTTTTTCAGCCTATTTGTCCTTGTTTTTATTATCCTGTACCATCTGCCAGATGGTAATAGTTCAAAAAAAGGGGTGACCAGGATGAGATGGATCTTTGAGAATGTTTTGAGCTTTCTTAAGGCAGTGGGAGCTATAAAGCTCTTCCAAAGAGGGGAGAGGGCAACCCATGATCCTCTGGGCAATGACGTTAACCCTCTGGAGTGCTGTCCTATCTGCCACTGTGCAATTGGCAAACCATACACAGGTGCAATAAGTTAAGATACTCTCTATGGTGCAGCAGTAGAAGGTCACCAGCAGTTTTTCATTCAGTTGTTGTTTCCTGAGAAGTCTCAGGTAGTATAATCTCTGCTGGGCCCTTTTGACCAGTGCTGCAATGCAAGCACCCCAGGTCAGGTCCTCTTTTAGGGTAACACCCAGAAACTTAAAACTGGCCACTTGCTCCACTCGGTCTCCATTGATAAGCAAGGGCTGGATGTCTGATCTGTTCCTTCTATAGTCCACTATAAGCTCCTTGGTCTTATTGGTGTTGAGGACCAAGTTATTGTCTCCACACCACGAAAGCAACCGCTCCATCTCATCTCGGTAGGCAGACTCATCCCCGGAGATGAGTCCCACCACTGTTGTATCATCTGCAAATTTAGTAACAGTATTACTAGCGTGAGTGGGAATGCAGTCATGCACATAAGGAGTATAGAATAAGGGACTCAACACGCAACCCTATGGTGTACCGGTGTTAAGAATAAGGGCTGAAGAGGTATGATTACCTAATCGGACCCTCTGTGAGCGGCCCAACAGGAAATCCATAATCCAAAGGCAGATTGAATAATGAATTGTGTTCCTAGCGTTCTTCTGTCGATCCTCAAAAGAGAAGAAGGGAAGGGTGGCACAAATATTCCCTGATATATTTTCCTTTACTTTAGGTAGCGCGGCCTTCCTCTACCTCACAGCAAAACAGTTCATGTGGTGTAAAAAGAGTTCCAGGACTGGCTTCGTTTTCCAGGAATTAAATATGATTCTGAATATCCCTCAATAAGGACGACCCCGGCTTTGCATTGGGTGGGGAGCCGAGTTTGACTCGATCCGATTTCATTTCCTTCTTTCGTCAGGATTTCCCAGGGACAGAGAACTGTTCCATTGCATTGTGTGAACAGACCCTGTCCATTCCTTCCACGGTACTGAATCAACTTATACATCAGCATTTCTCAGCCTTGGCAAGTTTTAAGATGGGTGGACCACAACTGGGGAATTCTGGGAGTTGAAGTCCACCCATCTTAAGCTTTCCAAGATTGACAAACACTATTAAGTTGTTCCCTGTTGGTCCCATGAATCTTTCATGTCCCCATCAAGTTCTCTCTTTCAGCATCTCCACCCACCTCCAATATCCTCCCTAGACATCCTGCTTCCCACAAGCCGACCCTGGAGGAAACCCAGGGAGGGTGTATCTGGGACAGGAAGAGACCACTTCCTTCCCAGGAACCCCTGCAAAACCCCACTTTGGTTGCCACCCATGTGGGGCAGGGGTTATTACAAGGACCAGTGACCAGCCCAGCCAAGTCAGGACCTCACTTCCTTCTCTCTCCCAACCCGTACTATAAGGTTGATTCCCAACTGCAAACTTTCCCTTGAGTTAAATCCAGCTCCTAAATCGGATCTGGCTTGTCCTCACAAGAGGATTTTGGACTTCAGCTGCAAAGTTGAAGGGGGGGGTCTCATCCAAACGCTCACCACGCCTAACCCTGCTTAGCTTCCACACCCAGCCCTTTTTTAGCCATCCCAAGTTCTGTTTTCAGCTCCCCTTATTTATTTTTCCCTCCTCTTCTTCTGCCGGTGAGGCTCCAGCTTTCTGCGCCCCTCCCTTTGCCACATCTGGCTTAGCCAAAGCTTTGCTTTGTCAGCCGCGGCGCTGGAAGGGATGGGTGGGTGGAGAGCCCCCGTTTCCAAGAAGCCGGGAAGGTAGGAGGCAGCTGCACAAGCCAAATAATGCTCTGCCTTCCCACCCAGGATAAATACACAGTCCGGGCTCACGTGACAGCCGCTCGTCCTTGACTTTTAGGTAGTTCTGTTTAGTCAGCCGTGGGGTGGGGAGTGGGAGAGAGGAGTGGGAGGCCGGCGTCTATATATAGCCTCGACCCACAGGTAAATGCGTCAAGGGCCTGCTCGGTTGACGCAGCTGGCAACGCAAGAGCCCGGAATGCTTTGTGTGCGTGTGTGTTTGGAGTGCGCGCGCATGTGCACCTCCTTCCTTGGAGAGTTCTACACCCCCCCACAACACACACACACACACACAGAGAATGAGAGAGAGAGACAGACAGACAGACAGACAGACTAGCAGAGAGATAGATACTAGCAAAAGAGACATACTAGCACAGAGAGAAAGAGACATACTAGCAGAGAAAGAGAGAAAGAGAGACATACTAGCAGAGAAAGAGAGAAAGATATGCTAGCGGGGAGAGAGAAAGAGACATATTAGGAGAGAAAGAGAGATTAGGGAGAGAGAGAGAGAGAGAGAAAGACTAGCAGAGAAAAAGAGAGAGAGAGAGACTCCTGCTCTCTGAGACTAAAACCAGAAGCCTTAAATTTGGACCCAATTCCTGGAAGCTTTAAAACAGCTGCCTTGCCAGATTTCTATTGCTGAGCTTGCCAGTTTGTCAGGAACCCATAATTGTATTTTTCCCTGCATGGAAAAAAAAGAGAGAGAGAATCTGGAGTCTTATCAAGTCTGCTGGAATTTTTGGAGGTGCTTGTTGGAGTAAATGAAGGAAATCAACCTTGACTGTCCTTTGCAATGATAGCAGCTGAAGTTCAAATGTTCAAATCAATAGCTGCCACAAAGGGCCAACCTATTCTCCTAAAGCACCTGAAGGACGCAGCTGATGGAAGAGAAGCAACCTAGAACTAATGAGAAATTTCCTGACAGTGAGAAGAATTAATCAGTTGTGGTTAGTTGTGGGTGTTTCCACACTGGAGGTTTTTAAGAAGAGATTGGGCAACTATTTGTCTGAAATAGGGTTTCCTGCCTGAGCAGGGGGTTGGACTAGAAGACCTCCAAGGTCCCTTCCAACTCTTGTTATTCTGTTAAATATTTTGGCCACCAAATGAGAAGTGAGGACTTCTTGGAAAAGACCCTGATGTTGGGAAAGATGGAAGGCAAAAGGAGAAGGGAATGGCAGAGAATGGGGAAATGATTTGATAGTATCACAACACAATGAAGATAGGACACAGTGGAGGGTGGGGCTGGCATGCTGTGGTCCATGGGGTCACAAAGAATCACACATGACTTACCAACTGAACAACAGCACAGTTGGAGCAAGTGTCAACTGAACAAATGCAGAAGCTATTTTTTTCTCTTGCGTCTCTTGTGCTTTGGTGAATCTCAGAGGGATTTTGAGGTTTGGGGCAAACAGGAATCGGCTTAGAAACCCAAGGATATCCTTTTCATTAACAATTTCCCCCTCCAAGTGGATCACTTCTCTCCAACTGCATTCACTTTAAACTATTCTAAATCACTTTAATTGAAAGACGTGCCAGCTGTGTTCACAGGAGCATCCGGGCAGGTCAAAAAAAGCCAAGATGGCGACCACAGCCATACAAGGAAAGTTGACATATATAAAAAATTTTTAAAAAAAGGATGGAGTTCCCCTCACAGAGCTGCTATTTGGAGTTTTATGCCCTGTTTGTAGATTCCCCTGAAAAGCAACACACAAATTAAACCAGGGGCCTCCAACCTTGGCAACTTTAAGACTTGTGGACTTCAACTCCCAGAGTTCCTCAGTCAAGGAATTCTGGGAACTGAAGTCCACAAGTCTTAAAGTTGCCAAGGTTGGAGACCCCTGAGTTAAAACAAATAGCCTATGGTGGATAACCTTGTTTAGTTTTAGTTCAAGCATGCTGGCTGAGGAATTCTGGGAGCTGAAGTCCACAAGTCTTACAAATTTGGAGACCCCCATCCTTAACAGGTCACAATAGCTCTTCTCCATGTCTTCAAACTTGTCCTTTATTGGGTCGTGAAGCAAAATATACTAGCACCCTGAAGGGAGAGTGGCACATCAACTGGCAAAGCATCGTGGCTGAACCCCCATCCTATCCTTTCAGCAAACATGAAGGGCTGTTGACTCATGTTCTTTTCCCCGCACCACCTCTGTGGATATGATGTTATTCCTCTGTGGAAGTGCCTTGTGGGAGGGGGAGATCAGGGCTGGCTTGTATACCACTCCCACCCTCTGGCCTGGGAACCAACCAGGACGCCCAAGATTGGGGCCCCACCCAGCTCTGCTGGGAAGAAGAACCCCTGACCTCCACCCGGCAGCTGAACCAACAACTGGGAAGCAAACAAAGTTTATTTCTGAAAGGACCAGGATCTCAGCCACCCACTGCCCGCAGCTTTCCCATCCAGGATGGTATGTGTGAAATGTGTACAGCAGTGGTGGGATTCAAAATTTTACTACCCGTTTGGTGGGTGTGGCTTGGTGGGCATGGCTTGGTGGATACTGCAAAATCTCCATTTCCTCCCCACCCCGCTAACCTGCTTTCCAGCTCCATTCTCATGTGCTGGGAAACAAAGAAGACCCAGCCGATCAGCTGGGACTTGGGAGGTGGTGGGACCAGTCAGAGGTGGGATTTGCCAGTTCTCTGAACGACTCAAAATTTCCGCTACTGGTTCTCCAGAACTGCTCCAGAATTTGCGGAATACCACCTCTGGTGTACAGGTAGACTTACAACCCTTTAAAGGAGAATATTTATAGCTCAGGATTGACATGAGGAGTCCTTGGTGCTCTCTGAGGTTGTAAACAGGACTGGCCCTGATGATGTTACCTAGTTGGGTAATGAAATGTCTGCAAGAAAACAAGCAACCCCAAGGACCCCTCACTTACGACCAATTTTGCTTAGTGACTGTTCAAAGTTACAACAGCACTGAAAAAAGTCATTTAACAATTCTGGGAGTTGAAGTCTACCCTGACAAACACTGATGGAGACAGATCCATGTCCAGGGTTTAAACTTAATTTATGGAGGGTGATCTTGATTAGTTTTACATCCAAGCATGTTGGCTAGAGAATTCGGGGGAATTGAAATCCACATATCTTTTAAGTTGCCCAGGTTGACAAACACCGATACAGATAGTCCTCATCTTAAAGTTGTTCCAGAGCTGGTATTCAGCCAGTTCTGACCAGTTATGGAGAACCGGTAGCAGAAATTTTGAGTAGTTCAGAGAGCCAGCAAATACCGCCTCTGACTGGCCCTGCCTCCATCTCTTCTCTGCCTCCTGAGTCCCAGCTGATTGGCTGGGTCTTCTTTGGTTGCCCTGCACAGGAGAACGGAGCTGGAAAGCAGGTTAGTGGTGTGAGGAGGTAATGGGGATTTTGCAGGATATCCTTCCCTGCCACACCCACCAAGCCACACCCACCAAGCCACACCACACCCACAGAACTGGTAGTTAAAAAAATGTGAATCCCACCTCTGATCGTCCATATGGTCATAAGTCATGACGGTCATAAAGCGTATCACCATTGTGACCAATCCATCTTACAGCCAAGCTTGCACTTTGAAGTTTCCCCACAGTCATGTGATCAACATTCAGGTGCTTGGCAACCAGCAGGTATATACAATGGTTGCAGCATTGTGTGTGTGTGTGTTATGTGACTGCCCTTTGCAAGTTTCCCAGCTGACTTCTGACAAGCAAAGTTAATGGGGGAAGCTGGATTTGTTTCATGATCACTTAACTGCAGTGATTCGCTGAACAACCGTGGCAAAATAGGTTGTAAAATCAGGTGAGACTCACGTAACAACTGCCCTGCTTGTAGCCAACAGAAACTCTTAAGTCTCAATTGCGGTGATAATTCGAGAACTACGTGTATAAGGGCAAGAGACCCTCTGTAACACTTTAGCCACTACCGTGTTTCCCCGAAAATAAGACCTACCCCGAAAGTAAGACCTAGCACTATTTTCTAAACCTGCCCTAATATAAGACCTACCCCGAAAATAAGACCTAGTGTAAATCTCCAGTTCCAGGAAGACTTTTCAGGGAGCAACCGTGCACCTGAAACACCCCCTACACACTCACACCCACTATTTGGCACCATAAATATATAAGACCTACCCCGAAAATAAGACCTAGTGTGTTTTTGGGAGCCAAAAAAAATATAAGACAGTGTCTTATTTTTGGGGAAACACGGTATTAGCCACTAGAATAGCTAGATAGCCTTTAGAGCAGCGGACTCCAAACTTGGCAACTTTAAGGCTTGTGGACTTCAACTCCCAGAATTCTCCAGCTGGCTGCAGAATTTTGGGAGTTGAAGTCCAAGTCTTTAAAGTTGCCAAGTTTAGGGACCACTGGACTAGAGGAGACGTCTCTTAGCACCTTTTCCCCCATTAACCAACTTCATTAAAAAGGCATCAGCTGCAGCTCACTTCAGGCACAATTCGATAAAATGGCTTTTAATTCATCTTTGTAAAAAGTCTGCAACGCTTAGCGTCCTGCAGAGCAGGGAGACAGAACAAGGCCATTATTCTGATTAATGAGGAGGGTTAAAAAAAAAAAAAAAGGTCTGCTGCAATGCTTCCCCTGCAAGACAAACAAAAGGAATAAAAATATTACACCGACTCCAGTGAAAGCCAATTTTTGTGGTGGCCTGTAATTTGCTTGTCCGTGCAGTTTTCTTGGCTACAGATTCAGGTTGAGGGTTGTCAGCGCTAAAATAACGACTGGCCCCAAGTCAGCCCGATCGGCTTTCGGGCCTAAAGCAGAACTGGAATTCAGGTCTGACAAAATCACTAGAAGAGACCTTAAGAGATCATCTAGTCTACCCGCTCCACTGCCCGAGGCAATAACCCTCAGACCATCCTAGGCTGTTTTCTTGGTGTCATAACCCTCGTGGTTAGGTAACTCCTTTCAAATTTGGATCTTGGTCCATAAAACTTCCAGGCCCTGCTCCTTGTCTTACCTTTGGGCCCTATCTACACACTACTAAAACTCTCCTCGTCATGAACTTTAGCTGGACAAAATGATGTGTCACAGGACAACAATTTTGAAACAAGGTCACCTCAAATCGACTAATGTGCTCAAAATCTGGGACAAAATCGTGATTCCCAAGGGAATGACGTTTGAGGAAGTGGTGGCTGCTTCAGTGCTACTTGCTGATGCTGGGATGCTGTTACTGTTGCAGTCACACGGACTTCATTTTCAATGTGCAAGTGACAGTTTCCCAGTCACTCTAGCAATCCCTTGCTCACTTCCTTCCCTCTACCTCCCCCAGCAGCAGCCATTTACCTGCCTGCTATAAAGGGAAGGGAATTTTTCATGTTCCCTGCCAGATTCTCACATGGAAACTCAATGGAAAAGCCATGGGAAGTTGGAAATTGTTCCTGCTGCGTCCACTGCTTTTTGCTTGCCTTTGGTCATTTGGTTTCTCTGTTTAGGTAAGGAAATACTTCTGTAATGACCTAATAGGGCACAGGTTGTCTAGTGGAAAATACATCTACGCTCTCTTCCCTGGGATTAATCCTTCCTGGATTGGAAGATTATAATCATGTCTCCATTTTTTCTTTCGTAAGCTAAATATATCCAGCATTTTTCATCCTCCTTGCATTGTGGTGACCTAAATTTTATAACGCCTTGGTAAGAACAGACTTGGAATCCTGCATCCAATTTTGGTTGCCACGATATAAAAAAGATGTTGAGACTCTAGAAAGAGTGCAGAGAAGAACAATAAAGATGATTAGGGGACTGGAGGCTAAAACATATGAAGAACAGTTTGCAGGAATTGGGTATGTCTAGTTTGATGAAAAGAAGGACTAGGGGAGACATGATAGCAGTCTTGCGATATTTATTTTTATTTTATTTTATTAGACTTGTATGCCGCCCTCTCTCCCTAAGGACTCAGGGCTTAACAATAAAACCCAATACAAATTACAATTTAAAAAAAACATTAAACCAATACAAGCCTGAACGATCATTATACAAATTTAAAATTAAAACAAATAAAAATCAACCCACAGCCCCGAAGTCAGTCCAGACTGGCCTGTTGAAACAACTGGGTCTTCAGGTCCCGGCGGAAGGAGCGGATATCAGGGGCCAAACGGAGGTCCACGGGGAGTTGGTTCCATAGGGCGGGTGCTCCCACAGAAAAGGCCCTACCCCTGGGCACCGCCAGTCGATAATACCTAACCGACGGTAGCCCCAGGAGGCCCCATCTATGGGAGCATACTGGGCGATCAGAATGTGATGCTGGCAGGAGGCGTTCCCGAAAGTACCCTGGACCCAAGCCATTTAGAACTTTATAAGTTGTCACTAACACCTTGAAACTAATAAAACTGATATCTCAGGGGCTGCCACAAAGAAGAGGGAGTCAACCTATGGTGCTGCATAAGTGGTGCACCATTGTGCCTACCATCCCTGTCCTATTGTCCCTATTTATTCATACCTATTTCCTGTATTCTTACTCATGGTTATACTTATACCTATTATAAAAATCAAATCCAAATCCAAATCCAAATCAAATCAAATCAAATCAAATCAAATCAAATCAAATCAAATCAAATCAAATCAATCAATCAATCAATAAAATATTATCCAAAGCTCCGAAGGGCAGGACAAGAAGCAATGGATGGAAACTCCTCAAGGAGAGAAGCAACTTAGAACTAAGGAGAAATTTCCTCACAGAACAGTCAGGGGAACAACTTGCCTCCAGAAGTTGTGAATGCTCCAACACTGGAAGATTTTAAGAAGAGATTGGACAACCATTTGTCTGAAGTGGTGTAGGGCAGGGGTATCAAACTCTCGTCATCACGGCGTCATCACGTGATGTATCGGGACTTTCCTCCCCTTTGCTAAACCAGACATGGGCATGGCCAGCACATGACGCATCCGGCCTACAGGCCACGAATTTGACAGCCCTGGTATAGGGTTTCCTGATTGAGCAGGGGGTTGGACTAGAAGACCTCCATGGTCCCTTCCAACTCTGTTATTCTGTTTCTGTCAAATGGGACACCAAGGAGTGCACACCTAGTCTTAACTCCGTGTTCCTTCATCTTGGTAACTTTAAGATGTGTGGACTTCAACTCCCAGAATTCTCCAGTCAGGGGAATTGCCTTAACCACTAGGCAAACTGACTCCCACCGACAGTATAAAGTGTAATAAATCAAAAACAGTTTCTTTCAGGCTGGTAAGCCAAAAGAAACTTGAGAGAACCTTAGTAAGACCACACCTAGAATACTGCATCCAGTTTTGGTCACCACATTATAAAAAAGATGTTGAGACTCTAGAAAAAGTACAGAGAAAAACAACCAGGATGATGAGGGGACTGGAGGCTAAAACATATGAAGAATGGTTGCAGGAACTGGGCTGGCTAGTCTAGTGAAGAGAAGGACCAGGGGAGACATGATAGCAGTCTTCCAATATTTGAGGGGCTGCCACAGAGAGGAAGGGGTCAAGCTATTCTCCAAGGCACCTGAAGGCCAGACAAGGAATAATGGATGGAAACTGAACAAGGAGAGATTCAACCTGGAAATAAGGAGAAACTTTCTGACAGTGAGAACAATCAACCATGGAACAGAAGTTGCCCTCGGAAGTTGTGGGAGTGTCATCACTTGAGACTTTCAAGAAGAGATTGGACTGCCATTTGTCAGAAATGGTGTAGGGTCTCCTGCTTGGGTGGGGGGTTGGACTAGATGACCTACAAGGTCCCTTCCAACTCTGATTATCTGTTATCTGTTTATCTGTTACAACTCCTGAAAACCTGGGGCCAATATTGGAAACTTCCGAATATTGGAAGGTGATGTTATTTAATACAAGCTAAACGGAAAATGACCCAGTGCCAGATATAGCATATTGATTTCCCACCACCACCACTTTAATTAAATGCAGGTGCAATGAAAATAGAGGCTCTTTTCACAGCCTTTGCTAGTAGCAAATGCTGGCTGGGGAATTCTGGGAGTTGAAATCCCCACATGCTAAAATTGACAAGGTTTGAAAAATATTCCTCTGGGCAAACATTTCCGTGTGGATGCGCTTTCCCTGGGGCATTCTGGCCCCGGAGGTTCTCCCTGTTGGGTTTCCTGCCTATCACAATGTGGTTAAAAGGGGGAGGGAGTGCAGGACCCCTCCCCAGACAGGAAATCCGGACCCCCGCCTTCTTTCCTGTTTCAGCCCAAGGCAGCTGCAATTGCAGCTCGCTTTAAAATAAAGCTGTTCCTATGGCAACGGAGAGGGTTGTTGTTTTTTCTCCCCCTGAAGTGTGAATGAATGAATTGCAGATGAATGAATTGATTTCCCTCGGTTGGGATGGCCCCTCCCCCTCCCTCCCCAAGTTCCCAATTCCAGGAAGGTCAAGCGGGAAGGATAGGAAGGTGGGGATTGGATTGGGTATCCGCTTCTGAGCCACGGTCCAGGTTTTCCCCCAACCCGGACTTCTCGCCAGAACGTTCTTCACAGCAGCCCTGGCAGGCAGCAGCTCCACAGGTCAAGCCCTTCCTTTCCCTTTCAACGCCCTGAATGCAACGAGAATAGGTTGGGAAGTACAACTATTTCGGACACAGAGATCACACCGATGGGGTGGGCGGGAAATGGGGGGGAAAGGGAACCTGATTTTATGTAACACGTAACAGGACGTTTATACACTCCGGTTTCTTTTTTCAAACCTTTTCCATGCAAGAAAAAAACTTGCAACTCCAATCCTGAAATTCGGATCCTGGTTTTCCTGCCAACTGTACTGGGCAGGCAGAGGGCAGGAGAGAAGCCTTGGCCCTTTCCCAGCGAGTGCAGAAGCAAAACGCGGACTGGAGTTTGTGGAAGCTGAAGGAATGGACAGAAGTCTTTTTCCAAGATTTTTATTACTACAGGTAGTCCTCGACTTACAACAGTTCCTTTAGTGACCGTTCAAAGTTACAACGGCACTGAAAAATGTGACTTATGACCATTTTTCATGGTTACGAACTTTGAAGCATCCCCCGTGATCATGTGATCAAAATTTGGATGCTTGCAACTGCTTCATATTTATGACGGTTGCAGTGTCCCGGGGTCAGGTGATCCCTTTTTGTGACCTTCTGACAAGCAAAGCCAATGGGGAATCCAGATTCACTTAACAACCAGGTTACTAACTTAACAACTGCAGTGATTTAGTGGCAAGAAAGGTTGTGAAATGGAGCAAAACTCACTTAACCGTGTTACTTAGCAACAGATATTTTAGGCTCAATTGTGGTCATAAGTTGAGGACTACCTTTATCTGGACATAGTGTGATAAAATTGATTCCCTTCTGATATCAGTACTGTAGTACAAGTAGTCCGTCACTTACAACCATTCATTTAGAGACTCTTTGAAGTTATGCAGGAAAACCGACTTACAACCAGTCCTCGCGCTTACGATCATCGTAGCATTCCCCATGGTCACGTGATCACAATTTGGTTGCTTGGCAACTGGCATGTATTTACAACGGCTGCAGCATCCCAGGGTCATGTGATTGCCATTTGTGACAGGCAGTTTCCAACAAGCAAAGTCAACGGGGAAATCAGGTTTGTTTAACAACCACATGGTTCACTTCACAACTGCAGTGATTCGCTTAATGACCGTGGCAAAAATAAAAAATCACAAAATTGGATGTGGCTCAATTACCTTGCTTAGCGATGGAAATTCTGATCCCAAGTGCGGTCATAAGCCGAGGACTAACCGTATTGCTGCAATTGAGAAAGTTTGCGGGACTTGGAGATGGAATTTTGCACGGGGAGAAGCTGAGCATCACTTAAGGTTCGTAAATGTCCCTGGTTTTGCTATCCTTGCTTCTTGGATAATTGAGCACTAATTATTTATTTTGATATTCCAAATATTTACATGCTACCAAATTATAAACTTTCTAGACCAGCCACTTATTTATTTATCCATCATATTTCTACCCCCACAATTAATGAAATGCTTGGCAGTTGTGGTAATTAGCATCCCAATTAAAAGATTCACAGTAAGGCTAAAATTATAATTACATTAATAAGGCGTACAATATAACACATTCACACAGACACATTCACACAGACACACACATATACCCTGTTTTCCCCAAAATACAACCTACCCAGAAAGTAAGTCCTAGATTGATTTTTACATGTGCGCCCAATATAAGCCCTACCCGCCCCAGAATAAACCCTAATGAAGATCCTGCCCACTCCAGAGTGCACAGGTAAAAATTAAACTAGGGTGGGGGTGGGGGCGGTGGAGCTGCCCTACTACTTACCTACTTTGGACAGTTGTAGCCAGGCCTCGCACACCCCAACACCTGCCTCACCGGCCCATTTCTTCTGCAGCCAGCAAAGCTGGGAAGGCTTTTTTGAAGGCCTCTGTAGCTGATAACAAAGCTCTGGATCAATCCGGAGCTCTGTTATTGGCTACAGAGGCCTTCAGGAAAGCCTTGCTGACTTCAGGAAAAGAAATTCCTGAAGGCCTCTGACAGTGAAAAGGAGGCCCGGGGCGATGCGTGCAAGTGAGGTTAGTCAGTGGATGACATCCCCTGAAAATAAGACCTGGTACCTTTTTTTGGTGACAAAAAAAAAAAAAGACAAGTTCTTATTTTCGGGAAAACACCGTAAACAGGACTGGGCATCTGAATCATTCCCTTACAAACCCTTTGGAGTCACATTTTGCAAAATTTTCAGGAAGGCTAGAACAATGGAGTGAGACAAAATAGTCAAGACGCCAACCACAAAATTCTGTTCGAGGCTCCATCCCCTTTTCCGCCTGCATTGTCTTCTTCCAACTGGCTGACAAGGGGACCATATATTTCTCAGGTTGTTTAGTTTAATGTAGCCTCTTCCCTCCCCCATCTCTGCCCTGTTCTATAACACAGATATTCTGCCTCTTTGTTTTGCTTTGTCCTAAGTTACTGCTTCAACATCATTGATGCTGTAAAGGAGAGGTCTCTAACCTTGGCACTTTTAACTCCCAGAATTCCCCAGCCAGACATGGTGGGGAGATTTGACATCACTTCAAACAGTTGCTAAGTGAACAGTCATAAGTCAAGGACTATCTGTGCAGTAATAGAAGGATGAATGACTCCATGAGGAGAGGGTCGTCATCAGGGGTGGGATTCTACCAGTTCGCACCTATTCTCTAGAACCGGTTGTTAACATTCTAAGCAGTTCGGAGAAGCGATTGTTAGAAGGAATTACTGGCCTAATCCTGTAAGGAAGGCAGGAAGGAAACATTCTGGTGTTGCTTACAGAAACTGCCTCTCTGTTGACCCTTATTACATTCTTGGCAGGACTGGACTTCCTATCTCAGGAACTTCTCTGGGGTTTTTTTCCTCCTTTGCTGGTACTTTGCTTGTGTGGAGTGACCATTCAAAGTTACAATGGCACTGAAAAAAGTGACTTATGACCATTTTTCACACTTACGACTGTTGCACCATCCCCACAGTCATGAGAGGCCAGGTGAGGAGATGCATGCCTCCATGTGAGTGATATTGAGTTGGCCACACCCAGCCAATAACATGACCACCAAGCCATGTTCACCCAGTCACATGACCACCAAGCCACACCCACCACCTAAGCCACGCCCACAGAACCGGTTGTTAAAAAATTTGAATCCCACCCCTGGTCATCATGATCTGTAGCTTTAAAAAAAGATGATAAGGGAAAGGGGAAAGCAAGGATCTAGCCATATCTCAAGTGCCTTTCCATTTTGTTCCTTTTTTGGGGGGTTGTCTTTGAGTCAGTCTTGTTTCTTAGCTAGATTAGTTCCTTTAGTTTTCTTGGCAAGTTTTTCAGAAGTGGATATCCTTGGCCTTCTTCCCAGGAGGACTGAATCAAAAGTACACCAGCCGGCTTCATGCACAAGGCAGGACTAGAACTCAGTGTCACCGGGTTTCTAGCATGGCTGGATGGGGAATTCCAGGAGTCAGTCCATAGGTCTAAAAGTTGCCAAGGTTGGACACCCCTGCACTGGGCCAAATTGCTCTCATCCTCCCAAGAATACTGAGCGAGACCAGCCCTCCTGAGATTTGAGGTGTTCTACTCTGCAGAATAGAGAATAACCGAGTTGGAAGGGACCTTGGAGGTTTTCTAGTCCAACCCCTGCTCAAGCAGATGAACCTACACTCGTGATGGCAAACCTATGGCACGCGTGCCTCAGGTGGCACACAGAGCCATTTGTGCGGGCGGGTGAGCCCCAGCCAAATGTACCTGGACTGCAGATGCGCATGCCTCCCAGCTGATTTTCGGCCTGTTTGAGCCCATTTTTCTCCCTCCCGCAGGCTCAAGGGAAGCCTCTGCAGCCTCAGGAGGCCAAAATTAACAGGCCTTCCGGAAATATCGGAAGTGCCGAAACGGGCCCATTTTTCGGCCTCTCGAAGTTGCACAGGCTTCTGTGATGACCCAGAGAATCTCAGAAATATAACAAAATCCAAAATGTAACTAAAAGTCCTTTAATGCCTTCAACTGGGCAAAATAACATTTCAAAGGCAAGAAACACAGTTCGCATTCAGAGAGCCGATAAAGAAGCAAAAGCCAAAAACAAACCGTATTGAATAAAGTTCCTCGACAGATCAGGATAGATAATTGCCAGCTTCAGGAAGATAACCAGGGACAGTCCGTTGGAATAACGCCAACCAAAATAAACCTTCTTTAGAACTAAAACACTAACTTTGACTCCAGCAATTCTGAATACGGTTACAAACTTATATAGATAGCTCCCAACTGTAAGCCCTGAGGAGGATCATGGCCCTCTCCTCCCGAGTAGACCATACTTTTTCCTGATCCTCTCCTCCCTGCATGCCCTGGGATGGATAGGGGATGGGCCTGGATCCTCCTCTGATTGCTCAGCCGGCCTCTGCCCTTCCCCAGCCTCCTCCACCACCTCTGGAGCCACACTCCCACTCCCTGTTGGCTGTTCCTCCTCTTCCTTGGAGTCAGCCTCCACCAGGGGCATGACAGGCTTCCCTCAACCCTCCAGGAGCGTGAAAACTGCCTCAAATGGGCCAGAAATCAGCTGGGAGGTGCATGTGCAGTGCAGGTAAAAGGGCGGGGCGGGTGTGTGTGCACATGCGCAGGGGGGTCAGGGCGCATTGCATTGTGGGTGCCAGCGCACGCACATGCTTTTGACACACCACAACAAAAAAGGTTTGCAATCACTGCCCTACACCATTCCAGACAAACGGCTGTCCAAACTCTTCTTAATTGGAGCATTCACAACTTCTGGAGGCAACTTGTTCCACTGATAAAATGTTCTCGGTCAGGAAGTTTTTCTAACTAGGTTCTCGGCTTGATTAGTTTGTATTTGGTGCTTCTTGTCCTGCCTTCAGGTGCATTAGAGAATAGGTTGACCCCTTCTCTTCTTTGTGGCAGCCCCAGGGGTGGGATTCAAATTTTTTAACCACCGGTTCTGTGGGCGTGGCTTAATTGGTGGGTGTGGCTTGGTGGTAATGTGACTGGCTGGGTGTGGCCAACTCAATATCGCTCACATCGAGGCACGCATCTCCTCGCCTGGCCTCTCATGACTGTGGGGATACTGCAACAGTCGTAAGGGTAAAAAATGGTCATACGTCACTTTTTTCAGTGCCATTGTAACTGTGAATGGTCATTCCACACAGGCAGCAAAGGAGGGGGAAAACTCCAGAGACGTTTAATTAATTTAATTTAATAATGGGATTTCTATGCCGCCCTATCTCCCAAAGGACTCAGGGTGGCTTACAGCAATAAAAACAAGAATACAAAATTTAAAAAACTATTAAATAAGAAACCTCAATTACTCCTTTAAAACATTAAAACCCACAAACAATTTAAAAACAATTAAAACGTTCCTGAGACAGGAAGTCTAGTCCTGCCAAGAATGTAATCAGGGTTAATGGAGAGGCAAGTTTCTGTAAGCAACACCAGAATGTTTCCTTCCTGCCTTCCTTACAGGATTAGGCCAGTAATTTCTTCTAACAACTGGTTCTCTGAACTGCTTAGAATGTTAACAACTGGTTCTAGCAAATAGGTGCGAACTGGTGGAATCCCACCCCTGGGCAGCCCCTCAAATATTGGAAGACTGCTCTCATGTCACCCCTGGTACTTCTCTTGGTTAAACAAGACTTACCTTGTTCCTGCAACCGTTTATCACTATGTGTATGTTAATCACAGTATGATTAGAACTCAAGGTTACTCAGAATCACCCAGTTTCTAGCCTGGTGTCTTACACCACTACACCAAACTGCCTCTCACCTTCTCGTGAATACCCAATCTACTTGCTTTCTGCAAAGCCGTTAAGACCTGGGTTTTTTCGGAAGGCATGGAACTGAGATTCTGTTCTTCCCTCTTGTATGTTTGGATGGTATGAATGAGTTTTTTGATTTTATATTGTATACATAACCGTTTTTATTTTGTTGTACGCCACCTCGAGTTCCCCGATGGGGGAAGAGAGGCAGGATATAAATTTAATAAATAATAATACTGAGTCAAAACAGACCAGCTGAGATTTGTGGTTTTCTACTCCGCTGGTAGCAACACAGGTTGCCTTTTGCAAACTTTCCCTCAAGGATCTGCGTCACACTGAGAGCGGGAGAGGATGGGGTGGGAATGCGGGGAGACTGGGCTGCTGCAGGAAAGCCAGCCAGGCCATAAAAATCCCGCCTCCTCCTTCTCCCTCTTCTCCATCATCCAGGGATATTTTTAGCACCAGCCCAGGCCAAGGACTACATACAGGAAAAATTCTGGGCAAGAGAACTGCATAGCATACCGCTGGACCTCTGCCGAGACAGCTGCAATTGCAATGCAAAATCCCTCTCCATTCAGGGTGACCCTTCACCCCGACTCCATTCCAGACGGGCAACAAAGGTGCTTTGGACACAAGGGACATTTGTTCAGAGCTTTGCCTTCCCTCCCCGTGATAAGATTCCTGGCAGTGAGAACAATTCATTAGTGGAACGGCTTGCCTTCAGAAGCTGTGGGCGCTCCAACACAGGAGGCTTTTAAGAGGAGATGGGACAACCATTGGTCTGAAATGGTACAGGGTCTTCTGCTTGAGCAGGGGGTTGGACTAGATGACCTAACAGAGGGATAGAATCAAGATCACGTGAAGTGTTCATACCGATTTATAATCCCTTGGTAAGGCCACACTTGGAATATTTGCATCCAGGTTTGGTCTCCAGATTGTAAAAAAGATGTTGAGACTCTAGGAAAAGTGCAGAGAAGAGCAACAAAAAGGATTAGGGGACTGGAGGCTAAAACATATGAAGAACGGTTGCAGGAACTGGGTAGGTCTAGTTTGATGAAAAGGAGGACTAGGGGAGACAGCAGTGTTCCAGTATCTCAGGGGCTGCCCCAAAGAAGAGGGAGTCAAGCTATTCTCCAGAGCACTTGAAGGCAGGACAAGAAGCAATAAGGATGGAAACTAATCAAGGAGAGAGAAGCAACCTGGAACTAAGGAGGAATTTCCTGACAGTTAGTCAGGTTAGACAGTTAGACAGTGGAACAATTAGCCTCCAAAAGTTGTGAATTCTCCAACACTGGAAGTTTTTAAGAGGAGATTGGATAACCATTTGTCTGAAATGGTATGTTTCCTGCCTGAGCAGGGGGTTGGACTAGAAGACCTTCAAGGTCCCTTCCAACTCTGTTATTCTATTCTATTCTATTCTATTCTATTCTAATTCCATTCCATTCTTATTCTATTCTATTCTAATTCCATTCCATTCTTATTCCTTCTATTCTATTCTATATTCTATTCTATTCTATTCTATTCTAATTCCATTCCATTCTTATTCTATTCTATTCTAATTCCATTCCATTCTTATTCCTTCTATTCTATTCTATTCTATTCTATTCTATTCTATTCTATTCTATTCTATTCTATTCTAATTCCATTCCATTCTTATTCTATTCTATTCTAATTCCATTCCATTCTTATTCCTTCTATTCTATTCTATTCTATATTCTATTCTATTCTATCCTATCCTATCCCATTCCATTCTAATTCTATTCTACCCCCAAAGATCCCTTCCAACTGTTGTTCTGTTAAAATGGCAATCTGTCATTTTTAATAAAAGACTTGGCCCCCAAATTGTATGCAAAGTTTCATTGACGCAAATCAACAATTGCACAGCAAGCTTGCTCCAAACGTGCAAAGAAAACATAGCATAAATAACGATTACACAATACTCTGGTTTGCAGCCAATGATGACACCTGTCTGGCTTAGAGTGGAGGTAATTCTCGACTTATCACCAGAATCAGGACCGTCAATTTCTGTTGTTAAACAAGGCAGTTGTTTAGTGAGTTGCACCCAATTTTATGACTCTTGCCATGGTGGTTAAGCAAAGCACTGCAGTTGTTAAGTGAAACATGCATTCATTAAGCAAATATTTTCCCACTGACGTTCTTTGTCAGAACCCGGCTGGGAAGGTCATAAAGAGTGATCACACAACCTCGGGATGTTGCAGCTGTTATAAATACAGGCTGGCTGTCCAACGCCCAAATTTTGAGGAGGATGGAAGGCTGCAATTGTTGTAGGTTCAAGGACCAGTTGTCACTTTTTTCACCCTGTTATTTAAGGTGGCCAAGCTCAATGAATGGTTGTAGCTCAAGGATGACCTGTGGTTTGCCCTTTGAGTCCCAGTGTCAAGGTTACCTCAGAGCATGTCATGGAAGAAGTTGCCCAATCTCCAGGCTGTGGTAAAGAGGGCACCACGTAGCTCACTTTCTCCTTAATTTCTTCCTAGGGAACATTTTGTTTTATAGACTCAGGCCTAAGAATAGAACAGAGTAAAGTAGAGTAGGGTAGGGTAGGGTAGGGTAGAATAGAACAGAATAGAATAGAGAATAAGAATAGAATAAGGAATAAGGAACAAGGAACAATAGAATAGGAATAGGAGTAGAGTAGAGTAGAGTAGAGAGTAGAGTAGAATAGAATAGAATAGAATAGAATAGAATAGAATAGAATAGAATTCTTTATTGGCCAAGTGTGATTGGACACACAAGGAATTTGTCTTGGTGCAAATGCTCTCAAGTGTACATAAAAGAAAAGATACATTCGTCAAGAGTCAAGAATCATAAGGTAAAGTTAAAGAACATAGAATATCAGAGTTGGATGAGACCTTGGAGGTCTTCTAATCCAACCCCCTGCTTAAGCAGGAGACCCTATACCGGGCCCCCCCCCAAACTTGGCAACTTTAAGACTTGTGGACTTCAACTCCCAAAGTCTTAAAGTTACCAAGTTTGGAGACCTCTGCCCCGTATCCTTTCTGACTAATGGCTGCCCAGTCTCTTCTTAAAAACTTCCAGCGTCGAAGCACCCACAACTTCTGGAGGCAAATTTCTCCTTATGTCCAGCTTACTTCTCTCTTGCATTAGTTTCCATCCATTGTTCCTTGTCTTGCCTTCTGGTGCTTTGGAAAACAGACTGACCCTTTGGAAAACAGACTGTCCCAGACGGCAGCCCTTCAAATGTTATTTATTCATTTATTAAATTATTAATTTCTTCAAATAATGACAAGGTGAGATGTTTCAATCTGGGTTGCCCCAACATATTTAATCAAGTCTGTTAAAGAATAACCCATGCTTTTTGTACGAGTGTCACTCATTTTTATTTGGGTTCAATGTGGAACCATTCGGTCCCTTTGAAGTTCCTACTATACTTGAATCAAGATAAAGACTGGGACAAAGTTTGTCAATTTTCCGGCTGGCCAGCCAGCTAGTTATCAAGTGCCATTAGTAAAGTAATTTTTAAAAGCAAGGTTTTTCCCCTCTATCTCAGCTTGGTTTGTGACAAATCTGCCTGGGTTTACACAATACATTTCTCCACAGATTTATTTATTTATTTAATTACATTTATATGCTGCCCTTCTCCGAAGACTCAGGGCGGCTTACAATTTTTGGAGCACAACCCAATGCGCTCAGCAATAGCCTTCATTCCATTGTATATGCCTGCTTATTACTAAGCGGCATTTTTACAAGGTCAGCTAATTGCCCCCAACAATCTTGGGTCCTCAATTTACCTACCCCAAGAGGATGGAAGGCTGAGTCAACCTTGAGCCTGGTGGGATTCGAGCCTACAGTAATTGTAGACAGCTGGATCTTAAGAGCAGGCATTTAACAGCCTGAGCCACCAAAGCTCTTTTAAATTAAATTATTATGCTGCCCATTTCCCATATGCAATGTTTCCAGGCAGCCTATGGATTATAAAACAAGTAAAAAATAATTAAAATATTAAAACTACACAATTATTAAAAGCTGTACAAGTAGCCTTCAACTTAAAATAGTGACCGTTCCAAGTTACAGCAACACTGAAAAAAATGATTTATGACTATTTTTCACATTTATGATGTTGCAGCATCCCCATGGTCACATGATCAGCATTCAGATGGCAACTGACTCATAGTTACGATGGTTGCAGTGATCCCCCTTTGTGACTTTCTGACAAGCAAAGTCAATGAGGAAGCCAGATTCACTTAATAACCACATTACTAATGTAACAGCTGCAGTGATTCACATAACAACTGTGGCAAGAAAGACCATAAAATGGGGCAAAATTAAATTAAAAACTATCTCGCTTAGCAACAGAAATTTTGGGCTAAATTGTGGTCTTAAGTCAAGGATTACCTGTAGTAAAACTGAAACAAAAAGGTGGACAGGGTGGGGATAAGATCTTCCTACCCCATCAGTCACCTTGCTGAATACACCCATTGATTGGATTTGCACAAGATGCTGAAAAATAAATCAATCATTTGGGCTGTTCTTTTGCCACTTACAAGCCACAATTAAGAAGTGCCAAAGTTGGAACCGAGCAAGTCTAGCACATTGTGTGAAAACAACTCCTAGTTCAGGTGACCATGTTGGGAGTAGAGGGGGATTTCCTAAGCTTTGAAGTAAAACACAGAAGCTGATGACCAGAGTCAAGTAAGTAAAGATGGCAGACACAACAGTGCAAAAGTCCACCCATTTTTTTTTTATGGGCATTGCACATTAAAAAAAAAAGAGTGTCAATGGTACCATCGCGGCTGCCATTTTGAGTTGAAACACCCTGTAAGCTGTAAGGCGGTGTTTATCAACCTTGGCAAGGTTGTAAGATGAGTGGACTTCAACTCCCAGAATTCCCCAGCCAGTCGTTGGCTGAGGAATTCTGGGAATTGAAGTCCACACATCTTTAATTAAAAAACTGGAAGATGCAGAACTGGATTCTGGGAATTGAAGTCCACACACCTTGCCCTCGGAAGTTGTGGGAGCATCATCACTTGAGACTTTCAAGAAGAGATTGGACTGCCATTTGCCAGAAATGGTGTAGGGTCTCCCGCTTGGGTGGGGCGTTGGACTAGATGACCTACAAGGTCCCTTCCAACTCTGATTATCTATTATGTGTTACCTTAAGGTTGTTAGGTGAAGAAACACTTCTGAGTGTTCTGATTTGGTCAATACGTGTAGATAAATTGAGTCTTTGTGTATAGTTCACTCATTGGGGACCTCAATCGTGCATTGCATCTAAGAGCCGTGGTTGGTGCAGTGCTTAAAATATTGCAAGTTAACTCTGCCTACACCAAGGAGTTCGATCCACTAAGTTTGATCCTGACCGGCTCAAGGTTGACTCAGCCTTCCATCCTTCTGAGGTCAGTTTAACGAGGACCCAGATTGTTGGAGGCAAGATGGTGCCTCTGTAAAGAGTCCTGTAAAGCAGGGATCTCCAATCTTGGCAAATTTAAGAGTTGTGGACTTCAACTCCTAGAATTCTCCAGCCAGCAAAGCTGGCTGAGGAATTCTGGGAGTTGAAGTCCACAAGTCTTAAAGTTGCCGAGGTTGGAGACCCCTGGTCTAAACGCTGTTGCTACTGCATCGCTCAAGCACCCTGATTCAGTGGACCGAATGCGTCTGCTTCTGCTTTTCCAACTCTATGTCCCAGCATACCCCACCCAAGCTGGCGTCTGGCCCTCTCTCTGCCTTTGCCTCTTGGGGAGATCTGACTCACCAGGCGCAGCGTGAGTGGTGACTCAGCCACTTGGAGCTCAGCTCTGCTCAGCCACATCGCTCTGTGCCAGCCCTTCCCCTTCGCCACGTCGAAGCCAGAGACCTCAGCTGACCCAGTTGCCAGGAAAGTGGGCAAGGGACAAGGGTCTCTGGAGCATGTGCAGAAGGAAAAGGCCATCCATGCTGGGCAGATGGAAACCAGCCAGGCTCAAGGGATGCACTGCACGGCAGGGAGAAGAATATGAGGAAGGGGTGTGGAAAGTGGTAGTTGGTTCCTAAATGGGTCAAAGTCAAAACTAGCAGGTTTTCCAATCAAGGCTATTTTATCAGAGAGAGGGAGAGGGAGGGAGGGAAGGGAGGAAGGGAAGGGAAAGGGAAGGGAAGGAGGAAAAGGAAGGGAAGATAAAAAAGGAAGGAAAGAACAATAGAAAAAGGATGAGGGAGGGGGGAGGAAGGAAGGGAGGGAGAAAAGGATGAAGGGAAGATGTACTTCAGCATCCTTAATGTACAGGTAGTCCTCAATTTACAACAATTGAGCCCAACATTTCTGTTGCTAAGCGAGACAATTAGTTGTGAATTTTGCTCCCTTTTATGTCCTTTCTCACCACAGCTGTTAAGTGAATCATGGCAACTATTAAGTCAGTAACCAGTCGTTAAGTGAATCTGGCTCCCTCATTGTTTATGCTTGTCAGAAGTTCACAACAGGTGATTGCCTGACACACACACACACACACGGGGACACTGCCTACCAAGCATCTGAATTTGGACCTCGTGATCATGGGGATGCTGTGACGGCCTCGGGTGTGAAAAACTGTCAAAAGCCCCTTTTTTTCAGTGCTGTTGGAACTTTGAACAGTCATTAAATGGTTGTTAACTGGAGGAGATACAGGTAGTTGACTGGCTGTTTCTTGGAGTTGACCATCCGGGTTTAATGCAGATTTCAGATGGGGCTAAGCAACAGGAAGTGCCTCAAAAAAAAAACAACTCCAAACACCAGTGCCTCTGACCACACGCTAAGTATTTCTTTCCTCCTATCTGGGCAACCTGGCTTGCAACTTACCTGAGAATCAGGGGGGTGTAGAAGTGATTCCCCAGGCTCAAACTCCTTCCCTCCCCACCTTCCACCCCACACAATAAGGGTGTAGCCTTATTAGCTAGTTGGGTCAGGCGCTTTCCGCATCTCATTCCAAGAACGTTTGGGTGTGTCCTTCCCATGCCGGTGGCTGAGCAGCAGAAACCGAACTGTAGGTGGGGAAGCCAAAAGGAATGACCTCACCCTCGGCCCACACTCTGCATGTGCACAGTGGCCCCCTTGACTGCCCTACCACCACCACCACCAAGAACAAGATGGGCAGTGGAGGGGACAAGAGGCAAGTCCTTGCCACTCTGCACATGCCCCAGGATAGCCTTTGCATCCTTATTGGGAACCGTGCAATGAGCTGCAACTGCAATGCCTTAGGATCCCCACGTAGGAAGCGATTGTCACACCCGATCCAGGCTCGGCACAGTACAGATAGTCCTTGACTTATGACCAGAACTGAGCCCCAAAATTTCTGTCGCTGAGCAAGACCTTTGTTATTTTGACCCCCCTCTTCCTTGCCAAGGAATAACCGCAGTTGTTAAGTTAGTTGACATGGTTGTTAAGCGAATCTGGCTCCCCTATTGAGTTTGTTTGTAGGAAGGTCGTAAAAGAGGATCATGTGACCCTGGGGACATTGCAACCGTCATAAATAGGAGTCAGATGCCAAGGGTCTGAATTTTGATCACTGGCCCTGGGGATGCTGTGAGGGTCGTAAGTGTGACATATGGCCATAACTCAATTTTTTCAGTGCCGCTATCACTTTGAATGGTCACTAAATGAACTGTTGTAAGTTGAGGACGATCCGTATTTCAAAGCTTCCGACGTCTGTCTGGGACTCGGACTTCCCTTTTTCTCAAAGGAAAAGAGCCTAAACTGAGCCACCTGTCAGATCAGGCCAAAGGCCATGCGTAACTTTCCACGGTTTCCAAGGTAGACTGCCTCCAGCCAAAGAGGTCCACTGAAGGATTCTAGTGCACAAGGAATGCAGCCAGACAAAATCAGAAGTCCAACTATGGTTCCCCTGCGGCCAACTGACCGGACAGCCTCAGGTTCTTCCTCCATTGTGGACTATCTCGACTTACAAAAGTTCATTTAGTGACATTCAGACTCAAGGCTGACTCAGCCTTCCGTCCTTCCGAGGTCGGTAAAGTAAGGACCCAGACTGTTGGGGGCAAGAGGCTAACTCTGTAAAACCACTTAGAGAGGCCTGTCTAAAGCACTGTGAAGCGGTCTAAGGGCTATGGCTATTCAAAGTACTGAAAAAAGTGATTTATGACCATTTTTCACACGACCCTTGCAGCCTTCCCCAAGGTCACGTGATCAAAATTTGGACACTTGGCCACTGACTTCTCTTTATGACAAGTTGCAGTTCTCACCTGATCCCCTTTTGCAATCTTCTGACAAGCAAAGTCAAAGGGAAAGCCAGACTCACTTAACAATCGAACAATTGCAGGGATTCAACTTTAACAAGTGTGCCCAGCCAAGTCGTAAAACGGGGCAAAATTCGCTTAACAACAGAAAGGTCGGGCTCCGTTGGGATCGTAAGTCGAGGGTGGCATTTGAAGCCAATGGGCTGACTCTACCAGCCGCGCTAGGAACGGGGCTGAAGCGACCCAGGCAGACGCTAGGCGCACTCTGTGCATGCCCAGAGATCCCCGCGTTTCTCCTTCCTCTGCCTCCCGGCTCCCCAACCCCGTCACCCCGGTTGAGCAACGCGGCGGGGCCGGGAGAGGCGCCTCGTGGCTCGGGCGGCGTCAAGCGGGATGAGTCAACGGGCCCCGCGGGGAGCCGGGCAGAAGCGGCCAGGGGGCGAGGAGCCAGCCCCGTTCCCAGCAGGCGCTCCCGCCCTTCCCCTCCGCCCCCGGCGACCAAAGTGGACCCGCCCAACCGCCCCCCCTCCCACCCGGCGCATCACAAAGCAGCGGGGCGCTCGCGGGCACATCCAAAGTTCAAGTCGGTGGGGGACAGGATGAATCCATCGCGAGGGGGAACGCTGGGGGAAGGGAGGGAATAATGCTTTCCGTCTCAGCGTCCTTCAGAGGCAGCCCCGCTCCCCGGGCGTTGGTTCCAGGTGGGTCTTGGAGAGGGACGGTCCACGCCCAGTTAACCGTGGTCTGATTCAAGCCAAGGCTTGATTGCTTGCACAATGCAGGGGTAACTTCCCTAAAACGGTGGGCTAGTTCGAGGTTCGCCAGTTTGCACGATCTTTCCCCTGTTTTTCCTTCCTTCCACCTCCTTATTTGTCCTTTCTGTTCCTTTTTTCCTCCCTCCACCCCATCTCTTTCTCAGCCTCCCATACCTTCTTTTTCTTTCCTTTATCACCCTTTCTTTTGCCCTCCTTCCTTTCCTCCCTCTTTGTCTTCCTTCCTGATTTTCCTTCCCTTCCTCCCCTTCTCTTTTGCCTCCCTCCTTCCTTCCTTTCTGTTCCTTCCTTTTCCTTCCTTTCCTCATTTCCTTCCTCCTTCTTCTGATCCCTCCCTCTTCCTTTCCCTCCTTTCCCTCCCCTTTATCCCCCTTTTTCCTTTTCCTTGCTTCCTTCCTCTGTTTTCCTTCTTTCCCTCCCTCTTTCTCTTCCCCAGATTCTTTTGCCCTTCCTTCCCTTTCCTTTTCCTTTGTCCCCTTTTGCTTTTCCCTCCTCCCCTCTTCCTGCCCTCCCCCTCCTTCCTTCCTGCCATCTATTCAGCACAGGGAAAGGAGGGGGCAGAAGGAGGGGGTGGGTGGGTGTGGGTGACAATCCTATTGATTGCTGGCCCAGCACATTTTCCCTGGGCGGGTGGAAAGTGAGCCTGTGCCCTCTGGCAGAGAGCGAATCTCTCCCAGGCTATTGGTCTCCTCCTACTGGTAATCATAGCTGTGGGAAGCCATTAAGAGCCAGGGTGGTTAATGGGGAGGGCAGGGCTGGACTAGGGGAGGGGAGACCTGGTTCTAGTCCCTGTCCACCACAGAAGTTCACTGGCTGAATTTGGGCCTCTCTCTCAGCCCAACAGCCAATCATGTTGAGAGGAAAGTGCTGGACCAGGTAGGGGAGAGATACAGGTTCTAGTCACCCTCAGATGGGGGGCAGAGAAAGCTGATTGGCTGATTTGGGGCCAGTCCCTCCCCTAAGCCCAAGAGTCAAGGCGATTGGGTGTTCTAAGGAAGGGGCTGGACTAGGAAGAGGAAGATCTGAGTTCAAGTTCTTGTTTCACCTGTAGAAGTTCCCTTTGTACCCCATTACTACTGGTGGGATTAAAAAAAATTTACTATTGGTTCTGTGGGCGTGGTGTGGCTTGGTGGGTGTGGCAGGGGAAGGGTACTGCAAAATCCCCATTCCCTCTCCACCCCATTAACCTGCTTTCCAGCTCTGTTCTCCTGTGCAGGGCAACAAAAGAAGACCCAGCTAATCAGCTGGGACTCGGGAGGCAGGGAATAGATGAGGGCAGGGCCAGTCAGAGGTGGGATTGGCCGGTTCTTCGAACTACTCAAAATTTCCACTGCTGGTTCTCCAGAACCGGTCAGAACCTGTTGAATACCACCTCTGCCCGTTACCCCAACTGTGGGAGTAATACAAAATCCTTCTTCCTCTCTTTCTGTTCAAACGACCTCAGTGCCTTGTTGAGGAAAAATCAAATAAATATGGGTATTTCTTGACTTGCCACCATAAAGTGAGCCCAACATTTCTGTTGCTAAGGGAGACAGTTGTTAAGTGAGTTTTGCCCCATTTTACGACTCTTCTTGCCACAGTTAAATGGGAATCACTGCACTTGTTAAGTTAGCAATGCTGTTTAATTATTTATTTATTAGTTAGACTTATATGCCGCCCACCTCCCAAAGGACTCCGGGCAGCTCACAGTAAAAAACATAAGGATTACATTTATAAAAAATTTAAAAACAATTTAAAAACAGTATACAGCAGAAGGCCAGATCTCACTAGCTCACAGTCGCGAGATCAACAGCCCCATGCCTGTCGGAAAAGCCAGGTTTTGACTGCTTTGCAAAAGGCTAGTAGGGTGGAGGCAGTCCGGACCTTGGGAGGTAGCTGGTTCCAGAGAGCCAGAGCAGCCACAGAGAAGGCCCTCTCCCGCAGGCCCGCCAGCCGGCATTGTTTAGCTGACGGAACGCGGAGGAGACCAACTCTGTGGGATCTTACTGGTCGCAGGGAGACGCAGGGTAGGAGAAGATTCTGGAGATAACCTGGTCCTGAGCCATATAGGGCTTTATAGGTAATGACCAACACCTTGAATTGCACCCGGAGACTAATAGGAAGCCAGTGCAGCTCGCGGAGAATTGGTGGTATGTGGGTGTATTTCGGGACACCAACAACAACATTCTGGACCAACTGAAGTCTCCGAATGCTCTTCAAGGGTAGCCCTATGTAGAGTGCATTGCAATAATCCAGTCATGAGGTGACTAGGGCATGAGTGACTGTGATTGTCAAGTGAATCTGGCTTGCCCATTGACTTTGCTTACCAGAAAGTCGCAAAAAAGGGGGATCTCACGTGACCACCAGGCGCATTGCAACTGTCATGAATGCATGCCAGTTGCCGAGCATCTGAATTTTGATCCTGTGACCCAAGGAAATGCTGCAACAGTCATAAGTGTGAAAAATAGTTATACGTTACGTTTTTTCCCAGGGCTGCTGTAACTTTGAACGGTCACTAAACAAACGGTTGTAAGTCGAGGACTACTTGTAAATGTGTAGAAGAGTCACCGACATGGAGGCAAATCCTTGTTTGGTTTCCTTTCTTCGTTCATTGGACGCTCTTGCAGAAATTGGTTGGCCATCAGTTTTGTCAATGTGAAGTAAAAAAAGGTTGAAGATTGTTCAAGAAGGAAGATCAACAAATACAGGTAGTGCTCAACTTGGCAACAGTTCATTTAGTGACCGTTTGAAGTGACAAAATGGCAGTGATGACTGTTTTTCACACTTACGACCGTCACAGCATCCCCACCATCATGTGATTTACATTTGGATGCTTGACAACTGACTCACATTTATGACAGTTGCAGCGTCCCCGGGGGTCGTGTGATCCCCTTTTGGAACCTTCTGATGAGCAAAGTCAAGGGGGAAGCCAGATTAACTTAACCACTGGGTGACTCATTTAACAACTTCAGTGATTCACTTAGCAACTGTGGCAAGAAAAGCCATAAAATGGAGCAGACCTCACAAGTCACAAGTTTCTCACTTAGCAACATAAACTCTGGGCTCCACTGTGGTCGTAAATCGAGGACTACCTACAATGGCAGTTCCCAAACTGGGCTATGTCCATTAATTACAGGTCCATCTGCACATCTAAACAAGAACATGCAAAAGTTATACAAATCTGTGCCTTTGGGGTTCTCTTCAGGCGTTCCAAAACTTCAAACAGAGTTTATTTGCATGGTTTTAAGCTTTGCATGATTTTGCATGATTAAATCTGGTTCTTAATCCATGGGAAAAGAACAAAGCTATACAGGCCACAGTTCTCAGATCTCTACAACTGTTGTTTACACACACAGATACACCCGCACGAAAATCCTTCCTAGAAGTCACAATTTAAAGAGTGGGGTGTCTCCTTTTGGTGTCTGGAAGCAGTATTTGGGAAGATAGAAAGGCCTCAAACATTGGATTTTTCTAACTGAAATATGTCAGTTTTAAGGACTGAAGTTCAGAATGGAAAAATAAACCTGATATGCTGTCCATTTTTAAAAGCAGTTATGAAGATAAAGGCTTCCGGGGGCTATAGAGGGTAGTTTGGGTTTGCTCATATTTGGTCTAGAACCGTGATGGCGAACCTATGGCACATGTGCCACAGGTGGCACACAGAGCCATTTGTGCGGGCACGCGAGCCCCAGCCAAACTTACCTGCACTGCGCATGCGCGCGCCTCCCAGCTGATTTTTGGCCCGTTTGAGGCCATTTTTGACCTCCCAGAGGCTCGAGAGAAGCCTCTGTGGCCTCAGGAGGCCGAAAAATGGGCCTTCCGGAAATACCGGAAGTGCCAAAATGGGCCCATTGTCAGCCTTCAGAGACTTTCCTCAAGCCTCCAGGAGGGCAAAAACGGCCTCAAATGGGCTCAGGAAGCGCTCCTGAGGCTGAAAATGGGCACTTCCAGTATTTTCCAGAAGGCCTGTTTTTCAGCCTCCCAAGGCTGCAGAGGCTTCCCTTGAGTCTCCAGGAGGTCAAAAACTGCCTCAAACAGGTGAAAAATCAGCTGGGAGGCACGTGTATGCGCAGTGCAGGGAAGGGGCGGGGCGGGGGTGTTGCACACGCATGTGTGTGTGGGGGCGCATTGCATTGTGGGTGCTGGCACGTGCATGCTTTCGGCACACCACAACAAAAAGGTTCGCCATCACTGGTCTAGAACAGGGTCTCCAACCTTGGCAACTTTAAGACTTGTGGACTTCAAGTCCCAGAATTCCTCAGCCAGTGCATGCTGGCTGAGGAATTCTGGGAGTTGAAGTCCACAAGTGGTAAAGTTGCCAAGGTTGGAGACCCCTGTTCTAGAACAGTGTTTTTCAAACTTGACCCCTTTGCGAACATTGCTGGCTGGGGAATTCTGGGAGTTGAAGTCCACACATTTTAAAAGTTGCCCAGTTTAAAAAAAATACTGATCTAGAGAGTTGCTCCATAGAAAGAGAAAATAAAAGGAAATTAAAAATTATCTTTAATGACTCTATTCACACCAGATGCTTAGCTTGGTTTCTACACAAATCCATTTTCTGGGATTGCAAATCGAACTGAACTGTTAACTGAGGGATTGCTTAACACACTAAGGGCAAGCAGAATAAATTACCAAATTAAACTTCACCCAGGATAAGAGTGTTGGGCAAATATAGTTCCAATTTGTAACTGATCTTGCGGAACACTGTTGGGTGGACACTGTGTGGCCATTTGTAATCCTTCTGCTTGGTGCAAAATTCTAAGGCTTTTTGGGAACTGTATTATACATCCTCATATTTCCCCTTAAGCAAACGGAAGTATTAAAATCTAAGTATGCACAAAATAATAGTGATGAGAAGTAATTTAACCCAGCCTAGAGTAGTTCCTTGTTTTAAACCCTAATCAGAAGGGTTTTATTACTTTTAGTTCCTTGTTAAGACGTTGAGGCTGCAGTAGAGTTCAGTACAGGTAATCCTCAACTTACAAGAGTCCATTTAGTGACTATTTGAAGTTAGAACGGCACTGAAAAAAGTGACTTAAGACAGTTTTTCATCTTTAAGGACTCAAGATTGTTGGGGCAACAGACTGACTCTCTAAACCACTTAGAGAGGGCTGTCAAGCACTATAAAACGGTATATAAGTCTTAAGTGCTATTGCTATTAAGACTATTGCAGCACCCCGGTGGTCATATAATCAAAATGCAGATGCTTGGCAACTGATTCATATTTATGACGGTTGCAGTGTCCTGAGGTCACTGCTTGTCAGAAGGTTGCAAAAGGGGATGATCACGTGACCCCTGGACATTGCAGTTTTATAGCTCCCACTGCCTTAAGAAAATACAAAACATTCTCAAAGATCCATCTCATCCTGGGCATCTGGCAGACAGTACAGGATAATAAAAACCAAGACAAATAGACTGAAAAACAGCTTCTGTCCCAGGGCAGTAACTCTTGAATTCTACTGTATAGTGCAATACTAATGCAATATCAGGTTCTCAATTCAATTGTATAGAATTTGAAGGATGTGTATTTGCATTTTATTTTTATAATTATAATGTGCACTGAAGATGGCATTTAATTTCGTTGTAGGAGGTGCAATGGCAGTAAACTAAACTAAACTAAACTAAATAATACTAGAACCCAGCTAGAAACCCAACTGGAACTAGTCTAGAATTGTGATCCATTTCCTCCAGAGTTCTCATTGGCTGTAGACCAACCATCTTTTCAACTAGTCAATCATTGTTGAAACATTTGGATCCAATCATTTGTTGGCTCCAAAAATAGCCTCCTGAATATACTGCTGTCTCTGGACCGACTATGGGTGAGCTCACTGGCCATTTTCATTGGCCCAGGAAGGACTGGATCCAGTACAGGTAGACCTCACTTGCAACTACAATGGAGCTTAATTTTTTTTTGTTGCTAAGCGAGACATTTGTTAAATGAACTCTGCCCCATTTTATGACCTTATTTGCCAGAGTCGCTAAGTGAATCTCCGCAGCTGTTAGGTTAGTAGCACGGTCGTTAAGTGAATCCAGCTTCCCCATTGTCTTTGCTTGTCAGAAGGTCACAAAAGGGGATCACGTAACCCCGGGACACTGCGACCATTATAAATATGAGTCAATTACCAAGCGTCTGAATTTTGATCACATGACCACAGGGATGCTGCAACGGTCGTAAATGTGAAATACAGTCATAGGTCACTTTTTTCAGTGGTGGTGTAACTTCGAACGGTCACTAAACAAACAGTTGTAAGTCGAGGACTAATTGTAAACAGCTCAAAGGACCCTATCCACTTCCTCTGGTGTCACCAGCTCAAATTTCAGTTCATATCACACTCCCAGACCATGTCCTAAGCCAGGGGTCTTCAAACTTGACAGCTTTAAAGCTTGTGGACTTCAACTCCCAGAATTCCTCCTCCAGTCATGTTAGCTCAGGAATTCTGGGAGTTGAAGTCCACAAGTCTTAAACTTTGAAGACCCTTGCCCTAAGCATTTTAGCCTATTTCCCTGAGTCAGACTTCTTAAAGCTGTCAAGAACAAGTGAGGTACTAATACCACTCTATAAAGCCTTAGTAAGACCACACCTAGAATGCTGCATCCAGTTTTGGTCACCACATTATAAAAAAGAGGTTGAGACTCTAGAAAAAGTACAGAGAAGAGCAACCAGGATGATGAGGGGACTGGAGGCTAAAACATATGAAGAATGAAGAAGGCCAGACAAGGAATAATGGATGGGAACTGAACAAGGAGAGATTCAACCTGGAAATAAGGAGAAACTTTCTGACAGTGAGAACAATCAACCCATGGAACAGAAGTTGCCCTCGGAAGTTGTGGGAGCCCCATCACTTGAGACCTTCAAGAAGAGATTGGACTCTCATCTGTCAGAAATGGTGTAGGGTCTCGGGGGGGGGGTTGGACTAGATGACCTATAAAGTCCCTTCTAACTCTAATTATCTGTTATCAGGTTCCAGACAATCTAAGTGATTTCATCCATCAAAATAGCCTGAATCATTGTTCCAGGAACCCAACGGATGTTCAAAGTGGCCCTGCCACCCAACAAGGCCCAGTTCACCCGAAACAGGGCTGCTGGACAGTTATCAGCAGATGGATAACGGTGGGAAAAACATGAACAGGTTAAATGGCTTGTGTAAACACAGCCAGGATGTGACAATCTGTTTGTGCTGTTTGAGGTGGCAGAGAAAAACCCGGGTGTTTCCCTTTTCTTGAAGGTACGTATGCTTACTAGAACATTAGGGAGTAAGACTGGAAGGGTTAGGACTTAAGAACAAATGCTGAATCAGGGACAAAACTTGATTCAGCTTCCTGATCAGAAGCAGCCGATCGGATGCGTACAAGGTTGAGGTATGGCGAGGGCTACTTCCCCTGCTTTGAAACTCCCCCACACACACACACACACAAACACATACAGACACACCAGAAATTCTTAAGTAACATCCTCCTTTTGTTTCTGGCCCAGCTGCCTGGAAGTTATGACTGATGGGTTGGTTTGAGTGGCAGCTTCTAACTGCGGAAATCATGTGCGGCTGAAGTGGGAAGGAGAAATCCAGGATGCGATCCGGTTGTGCAGAAGGGATGGTTCAGCTCGGCTCTCTGCTCTGTTCATTAACTTCTCAGAGCTCAGCATTCTCCAATGGGCTGCTCAGCTAAAATCTCATTTTCTCCCATGGTGGTGGGGGGAATTGTGCCTGCACTTAAGGTCAGGTGGTTTTTAAAAACATTTTGTGCCCAAATCCTGCACTTGCCAACGGAGTGTAGCCGACGAGATTGAGCCACTTAAAGATGATGTGTCATGTTTGGACACAGAGTTCCCTGACGTTGCGTTTTCTGCAGGAGTGAGTTAGTCACTCTTCCCAAAGGCCGCCACCCCCCCCCATCCCCAAGTCTTGCAGGGAAAGTCACAGGATGGCGGTTTGAGTTCTGCTGATTAAAAACCTCTCTGCTTCCTTTGGACACACCCAAGATCTACGTACGATATTTCCAGTCATGGTGGATGGTGGGGGCTAGATCGGGTAAGCGAAAAAGGGTTTAGGAACAAACATGTGACTTGTGTACAAAATTGACCTAAGAACCAAGCAACCTTGGTTTACCAGAATGAATAGGATAACCGTTTGTCTGAAGTGGCATAGGGTTTCCTGCCTAGGCAGGGGTTGGGCTAGAAGACCTCCAAGGTCCCTTCCAACTCTGTTATTCTATTCTATTTTAACCTTTATTGGTTTGGGGTGTGAGCCGGCTTCTTGCATAGTTTTTTGGTTGCACATGTGGATGAAATAATGTGATTTGTTGGAAGATCTACTCGAATGAGTGTAATTTAATTTAATTTAATTTAATTTAATTTAATTTAATTTAATTTAATAATGGGATTTCTATGCTGCCCTATCTCCCGAAGGACTCAGGGCGGCTCACAAAAATAAAAACAGAAATACAAAATTTAAAAAGCAATTAAACAGGAAACCCCAATTACACAATAAAACATTAAAACCATCCAACAAATCTAAAAACAATTTTAAAAAACCCTTCAGTCCAGGTTGGCCAATATAAAAGCCATGTCTTCAGGTTGCGACGGAAGGAACGAAGGTCAGGAGCCACCCGAAGCTCCACGGGTAGTTGGTTCCAAAGGGCAGGCGCACCCACAGAGAAGGCCCTCCCCCTGGGAGTCACCAGCCAACATTGTCTGGCCAACGGCACCCTGAGGAGACCCTGCCTGTGGGAGCGCTCAGGGCGATGGGACACCGTTGCTGGCAGCAGGTGCTCCCGCAAATACCCCGGACCTAAGCCACGAAGGGCTTTATAGATGATTACCAGGACCTTGAATCTTGTGCCTCCTATCCTTGGGGGCAGAAGGATCTTCATGTGGAATAGTGGACTTGTATTACCTTGTATTCAGTGCTCCTTGCCTCATATGAGCTACAAGAAAAAAAAAGCTCTTTTCAGAGAAAGATGTACTCTTTGTATGCTCAGAGGGACAGTCTCCTTTGTTCCATTGAAGTGAAATACATTCTGGAGAACGACTCAATCCAGAGTTCTCACCTGGAGTGCAAATGACTCAGTTCAAATTATCATATTTGAGACACATTATGGGAAAACCCAAAGGTGCTTTTTCAAGAGGCAACTGGACTTTCTGGTTTTTCTTCGAAGATGTTTTGCTTCTCGTCCAAAAAGTTTCCTCAGTTTCTTGGATGAGAAGCGAAACGTCTTCAAAGAAAAACCAGAAAGTCCAGTTGCCTCTTGAAAAAGCACCTTTGGGTCAACCATGACCTGGATGGCTGAGAACCTCCATAGACAGAGGACTCCAAACTTGGCAACTTTAAGACTTGTGGACTTCAACTGGACTTCCACAAGTCTTAAAGTTGCCAAGTTTGGGGACCCCTGCCCTAGAGAGCCCATGACATTGGTGGAAGGAGTGAAATGACCACAAGCAAGGGTCATGGATGGATTCATAACATCAGCGATTGGTGCAACGTTGGAAGACTTGATCTACCAGATTGGGCACAAATGATTCTGGGGAAAGTTTGTTTTGGTGGTCACTAAATATTATTTATTTTATTTATAAGATTTATATGCTGCCCTATCTCCCTAAGGACTCAGGGCAGCTTACCATAATAAAAGCAGAACAATACAAATATTTAAAAACTATTAAACCGGAAATCTCACAAACCATTAAGATTAAAACAACTAAAAAACCCTCCCTCCCCATCAGTCCGGGTAGGCAAGTTGGAGCAGCCATGTTTTTAGGCCACGGTGGAAAGATCAGAGGTCAGGGGCCACCCGAAGCTCCAGGGGCAGCTAGTTCCATAGGGTGGGTGCTCCCACAGAGAAGACCCTACCCCTGGGAGCCGCCAGCCGACATTGCCTGGCTGATGGCACCCTGAGGAGGCCCTGCCAGTGGGAGCGCATGGGGCATTGGGAAACCGTTATTGGCAGCAGGGTCTCCCACAGATACCCTGTTCCAATGCCATGGAGGGCTTTATAGGTTAACACCAGCACCTTGAATGTTGACCCTCTCATCGTCAATCAGCATTAAAACCAAGCTCTCTGAAGACGTCCATGAAGTTGGGAAAGATTAAAGGAAGAGAAGCAGAAGAGGACCAACAGCAAGCATGATTATCAATTACAATGGTGATGGGTACACCACTGAAAGATCTGAAGAACCAGGTTGGAGACAGAATAACAGAATTGGAAGGAACCTTGGAGGTCTTCTAGTCCAACCCCTTGCACAAGCAAGAGATCCTATACCTGTGATGGTGAACCTATGGCACATATGCCAGAGGTGGCACGCGGAGCCATTTGTGCCGGCACACGAGCTGCAGGCAAACTTATCTCACTGCACATGCACGTGCCTCACAGCTGATTTTTGGCTGGTTTCAGGTCTTTTTCGGCCTCCCAGGCTTGAGGAAAGCCTCTGCAGCTTGAAAAATAGGCCCATTTCATCACTTCCTGTATTTCCAGAAATACCAGAAGGGATGAAACAGCCCTATTTTTCAGCCTGCAAAGGCTTTCCTCAAACCTCTGGGAGGCTGAAAAAGGCCTCAAACAGGCCGAAAATCAGCTGGGAAGTGCAGTGCAGGTAAGGGGGCAGGGAATTGTGTGCATGGGCAGGGGGCATGGGGGGCGCGTACATTGCCTTCTGGGTGGTGGCACAGCATGTGCACAACACGCACAATTTTGGCACAGGAGCCCAAAAAGGTTAGCCACCACTGTCCTGTACTATTCCAGACAAACGGCTGTCCAATCTCTTCTTAAAAACCTCCAATGTTGGAGCATTCACAACGTCTGAAGGCAAGTCATTCCATTGGTTAATTGTTCTCAGTGTTAGGAAGTTTCTTTGAGAAAAATCAGGTAACAGAGCCACTAGCCTCCGAGGGGATTAATTCCCAAATAATAAGAATCACGTAACTCACCAGAAACTCCACTAAGACTCCCAAGATCCCTCTCACAGTCACTGCTATTAAGCCTGGTTTCACCCAGTCTTTTATTTATTTATTAATTAATTAAACTTATATGCCACCCAACTCCCAAAGGACTCCGGGTGGCTAAGTATTAAATGCACAAAATAATAAACAACTTTTTGGTATATGATCTTTTCTTAGGTAATTAGGGCACAGAAGTGACGTTCAGTTGGCCACACTCACCCGGTCACATGACCACCTAGTCATGCCCATGCGATCACATGACCACCCAGCCAGTCATTAGGGCAGAGAGCCCCTTGCTAAAAAAATTGAAGCCCACCCCTGCTTACAACTCATCCTCCTACGTACGATTATTGCAGAATTCTCATGGTCATGTGATCAAAATTCAGATGCTTGAGAATTAGCATGTATTTACAATGGTTGCAGGGCCCCATCATCGCCATTTGTGACTTCTCTTATCAGTTTCCACCAAGCAAAGTCAATGGGGAAAAGGAGTATTCACTTAATGACCATGTGTTTCACTTAGTAACTGCAGTGATTCATTTAAAAACGTAAGAAAAAGTTGTAAATCTGGGCGTGACTCACTTAACGACCATCTTCCTTAACAGTGGAAATTCTGGTGCCAGTTGGTCGAGGACCACGTGTGCATTAAATAAAATAGAGATAGATCTCGAGTTACAACAGTTCATTTAGTGACCATTCAAAGTTATGACAGCACTGTGACTTTTGACCATTTTTCCCACTGACGGCCATTGCAGCCTCCCCATGGTCACATGATCAAAATTCAGATGCTTGGCAGTTGACTCATATTTATGACAGTGTCCCCCTTTTACGACCTTCTGACCAACAAAGTCAATGGGGAAGCCAGATTCACTTAACAACCGGGTTACTAACTTAACAACTACAATGAGTTCACTTAACAAACGCGGCAGGCAAGATCGTAAAATGGGGCAAAACTCACTTAACAAATGTCTCAGCAACCGAAATTTGGGCTCAGTTGAGGTCGTAAATTGAAGACTATCTGAATTGTAAAAAGATTTTACATAACAGTGGAGCAACTGGTCAGGCTACTTCAAGCATCCCAATTCAGTTCCAGTTGGGAGTAATTTTATTAGTAACTTTATTCTGATTTTATTTTATTTCTTCCTCTTGCCTCCTTGTTAACCTTCATTTCCTCCCACCCCTTCTTCAGCACCTGCAGTCCAGCAAGCAAGGTGTGCCAATTTTCTGTCAGAAAATCATGTTGCTTAGCCGGAGTCACGCAGCGGCGTGGCTGAATTGCAAAGCAACCCTGAAATCTGTTGCAAAGTGCCAAGAATTTTGCAAATCCGACTCAGTCACTCAGGCTTCCTTCTTCCCTGCTCCAGGATGCTTAAAAAAAATTTTTTTTTTAAAAAATTACAGCTCGCCCTCCGTTCCCCTCCAGCTCACCTCACGTTGGCATCCTCCCTGCACCCTTGGCGCACGTGCCCACATGAGCACGCTTACGAAAATGTAGCCTAAATGGATCATTTTGGGAATTTCCTCCCCTTTCCTCTCCCCCTGTTGGCTGATGTGTGTGCCGTTTTTTTGTGTAACCGTTTCCAGGGAGACCAACTGGAGGCCACATCCCTGGTGGAATGCAAGGCCTGACGTAACACCCTGCATTTCCAGCAGCTGCGGCTTTGGCCTGGTTTCCCGCTTTCTCCTTCGGTGCTTCCTCTTTGGGCTTATGAGTCATGGAGTGTCTCCAGGCCAGAGAAAAAGAAGAAAGGGGAGAAAAGAAAAAAAAGGAAAGGAAAGGCTGCATCAGGTTTGGGCCAGCTGGACAGATGTATATGTAGGGAGGGGCGCTTTGACAGGGCTGTCTTAACAGCATTATGTGCCGCGGGCAAAGCAATGTACCCTATGACAAACTACTGACAGGAATAGAAATGTCAGTGATCGATAAAATTAAACATATACTGGCACTTCCAACCAAATCGCTGTAACATCGATTAATTAAAAAATGCACTGTGTTTTCCCAAAAATAAGACCTTGTCTTGTTTTTTTTTTGCCACCAAAAAAAGGCACCAGGTCTTATTTTCAGGGGATGTCATCCATTGACTGACCTCACTTGCGTGGATCGCCCCGGGGCTCCCTTTCGCAATCAAAGGCCTTGAGGAACTTCTTCTGCGGCCGGCGAGGCTTTCTTGAAGGCCTCCTCAGCCAATAACAGAGCTCTGGATCGATCCGGAGCTTTGTTATCAGCTACAGAGGCCTTCAGGAAAGCTTTGGCAGCTGCAGAAGAAATGGACCGGCAAGGCAGGTGTGAGGGTGTGCCAGGCTGGCTATAACTATCCAAAGGTAAGTAGTAGGGCAGCTCCACCACCCTCCATCCCCACCCTAGCTTAATTTTTACCAGTGCACTCTGGAGTGGGCAGGATCTTAATTAGGGCTTATTTTGGGGATAGGACTTAATATTGGGCGCACGTGTAAAAATCAAGCTAGGACTTGCTTTCAGGGTAGGTGGTATTTTCGGGGAAACAGGGTAAATATGTTGCTGCATTTCTATGATACAAGGGTTTGTATCATATACAAACATTGAAGATTAGTATGGGGCCCCTACGCTCATGGGGCCCACAGGCAAGTGCCCATCAGGACCATGTGATAAGGCAGCCCTGGGCTTTGAAGTGTGTTTCTTTTTGCTTTGATGGTCCTTCAGCCTTTGCTCAACCTAAGGGGAAGAGGAGCTGCTAAGAGAGGACTCTCAGCAAGGAAGACATCTGTCTCCTTGGCTAGGAGCCAGTGTTCCAATATTTGAGGGGCTGCCCCAAAGAAGAGGGAGTCAACCTCTTCTCCAAAGCACCCGAAGGCAGGACAAGAAGCGACGGGTGGAAACGAATCAACGAGAGAACCAACTTGGAAATAAGGAGGAATTTCCTGACAGGGAGAACAATTAATCAGCAGGACAACTTGCCTCTAGAAGTTGTGGATGCTCCAACACTGGAGGTTTTTAAGAAGAGATTGCACAGAATGGTATAGGGTCTCCTGCTTTGAACAGGGGGTTGGACTAGAAGACCTCCAAGGTCCCTTCCAAGTTTGTTATTCTGTTATTCTCCAAAGCAGCAGAGGTCAAAGCGAGAAGTATTGAATGGAAAGTTATCATGGAGAGATCTAAGTTCTAACCTAAAAATAAGGAGGAAAATTCCTGATGGAACAATTAATCAATGGAATGGTTTGATTTCAGAAGTTCAGAAGGTGCTGCGACACTGGAAGATTTTAAGACGAGATTGGACAACTCCAAAACAGTATAGGGCCATGACGGCGAACCTTTTTGTTGTGGTGTGCCAAAAGCGTGCACGCGTGTGCTGGTACTCACAATGCAATGCGCCCTGCCCCCCTGTGCATGCATGCGCAACACCCTCCCCCTGCCGCCCCCTTACCTGCACTGCACATGCGCATACCTCCCAGCTGATTTTCTGCCTCCCACAGGCTTCAGGGAAGCCTCCGCAGCCTTTGGAGGCCAAACAACGGGCCTGTTTTTTGGCCTCCAAATACCGAAAGTGACGAAACCGGAAGTGACAAAATGGGCCTGTTTTTTGGCCTCCAAAGGCTGCAGAGGCTTCCCTCAAGCCTCTGGGAGGCCGAAAAGGGCCTCAAATAGGCTGAAAACCAGCTGGGAGGCGCACGCATGCATAGTGAGGTATGTTTGGCTGGGGCTCGCATGCCCGCACAAATGGCTCTGCGGGTTGGACTAGAAGACCTCCAAGGTCCCTTCCAACTCTGTTATTCTTTACTTTTTGTTCAGTAGTGTTGTAACTTGAAATTGTCACAAAATGAATGGTTGTAAGTCGAGGTCTGCCTGCATCCAGCAAAAAGTGGATTTTTGAGAGCCAGAATGGGCGCACTCCCGAAATAGCTGCTGTGGTTGGCATCCTCAGTTACAAAACTCCCATTTACTGGACGGGAAATTTATCTCTGCTATGTTGAACTTAATCTTTGTGTCTTTGGAGGCTTGGTCTGCCAGCAAAGGTCATCCTGGATTGTAGCTTCCCCTAATTAGATTTCTTTAGAATCTCTCTGGATTTGATGTGACGCCCTAAACAGAGAATTGTGCTTGAAATCTCTTAATTTGTAGCATGCCAACTTCCTCATTTTTTTTAAAATTCAAAGAATTACAGTTCTCAAATTGGACAAGTCAAGTCCACTAGGATAGTGTATCTCAACCTTGGCCACTTTAAGATGTGCAGACTTCAACTCCCAGAATTCCCCCAGTCAGCTGACGGGGGCGTTCTGGGAGTTGAAGTCCGCACATCTTAAAGTGGCCACGGTTGAGATCCACTGCATTTAGTAAGACCTTGGAAATGGAAAGTTAAGTGAGATATCAGACAAGATAAACCAAGTAAATACAAGGGGTTGGAACCACCCCTGGCCTGCATAGCTGGAATGCAAACACAAAACTGTCTTGCACCACTGAGGCCTTCACTGACAGATGAGGCCACCCTCTGCCCGACAGCAGAAGCAGTGGTAACGGTTGGGGGAAAGCACCTCCCTTCCTTTGCAAATATGGGAACAAACGGGTGGGAGGGAAGGGCTGCACAATCCAGGGCCAAGCACAAAGTTTTGCAAGCAGGGAAATTCTAGTTCAAACCCTGACACCGCTGGGGTGAGGATTCAGGCTAGCTCAGGGCTTGGCAACCTTAAACACTAAAAGAGCCACAAAGGTCCTAACTGGAAGCCCTCTACCCCCCATTCAATTCTGGAGCTGACTGGAAGTTCGGTTCCCCAACCATAGAGTCTCCTCCTAGCAGGTGCCCTTTTTCCTCTACCTGTCCTAACTGAAAGCCCTATCAATTGTGGAGCCAACCAGCAACAGGGAGCCACAGAAGAGGGATGAAAGAGCCACATGAGGCTCCAGAGTCACATGCGGCTCCAGAGTCACATGCGGCTCCAGAGTCACATGCGGCTCCAGAGCCACAGGTTGCTAACCCTTTGGCTAGCTCAAGTCGATACACTCAAACCTGGTGAATGAAAAATGGAGCTTGTATTATGCACAGTGTCCATGCTGTGGAATTACTATAGCTTGGTGTTAACAGGTTAAGGCCACTGTGTTAACTAGTTAACTATGTCAGCTGCTGTTTATTTAGTTGGGACGTTTTTATTGTTTTAAAACTCACCAGTTTGGTCTAGTGGTAAAGGGACCTGGCTAGAAAACGGGAGACTGTGAGTTCTACTCCTGCCTTAGACATGAAAGTCGGTTGGGTGATTTTGGGCCAATTACTAGGAGACAGTAAGTTCTAGTCCTGCTTTAGACATGAAAGCCATCTGGGTGACTTTGGGCCAATCACCAGGAGACAGTGAGTTCTAGTCCTGCCTTAGGCATGAAAGCCATCTGGGTGACTTTGGGCCAATCACCAGGGGACAGTGAGTTCTAGTCCTGCCTTAGGCATGAAAGCCATCTGGGTGACTTTGGGTCAATCACCAGGAGACAGTGAGTTCTAGTCCTGCCTTAGGCATGAAAGCCAGTTGGGTGACTTTGGGCCAATCAGTAGAATACAGTACATTCTAGTTCCTCCATAGACATGAAAGCTGCTCGGTGACCTTGGGCCATCCTCCTCTCTCAGCCCAACTCCCTTGGCAGGGTGATTGTTGTGGGAAAAATAGGAGGAGGAAGGTGTGTTGAATGTTCACCATCTTGCGTTATTTCTAAGAATAATAAAGGCGGGATACAGCACTGATGGTGTTACCTAATTTGAGTAATGAAGCATCTGCAAGAAAACAACCAAGCTCAGAGAGTGCCAAGGACCCCACAGAACGATCGATAAAGTGATTTTTATGTTTTTTAATTGTTCTCTTTTGGGAGGAATTACAAGCAGCCCAGAGTCATTGATGGAGATGGGCTGGTAGGAGCTGAATAAATAAGTCCATAAATATGCTGCAGGATAGGTTGGTCTGTGATTTCAGGAGTCCATCAACTTGTGTGGGAAAGAAATTTGTTAGCCTTCCATCGAAATCAAACTCTTCACTCAAGAATGAATGTACTTCGTAATTGAAGGTCTGTGGATTCCAGAAAGGTTGATTCACATCAATAAATTCAATAAAGTTATTAGAATGGTTTTTTTTTTGAAAAAATATTTTGAGAACTGCATTTCAGCGGAGTTGGCTTCCTTTGTAGTACGTTATGTATCTGTGAAGATTGTTTTAGCCATTTCGATATGTTTTTCTGATCTTGAGACCTTTCCCCAGACTCTCAGAAAGAATCTGTAGCACAAAAAGGTTAAAATGTGAGTCTACTCTTGTTGAAGTGGTTGGGGAGCATGGGTCTATATTTCAGGAGATGGACCAGAGGTGGTATTCAGCAGGTTCTGACTAGTTCTGGAGAACTGGTAGCAGAAATTTTGAGTAGTTTGGAGAACCAGCAAATCCCACCTCTGACTGGCCCCGCCCAGGGGTGGGATTCTACCAGTTTGCACCTATTCGCTAGAACCAGTTGTTAACATTCTAAGCAGTTCGGAGAACTGGTTGTTAGAAGAAATTAGTGGCCTAATCCTGTAAGGAAGGCAGGAAGGAAACATTCTGGTGTTGCTTACAGAAACTGCCTCTCCGTTAACCCTTATTACGTTCTTAGCAGGACTAGACTTCCTGTCTCAGGAACGTCTCTGGAGTTTTTCCCCCCTCCTTTGCTGGTACTTTGCTTGTGTGGAGTGACCATTCAAAGTTACAATGACACTGAAAAAAGTGACTTATGACCATTTTTCACACTTACGACTGTTGCAGCATCCCCAGTCATAAAAGGCCAGGCGAGGAGATGCATGCGTCAATGTGAGTAATATTGAGTTGACCACGCCCAGCCAATAACATGACCACCAAGCCATGTCCACCCAGTCACATGACCACCAAGCCACGCCCACCACCTAAGCCACACCCATAGAAACGGTTGTTAAAAAATTTGAATCCCACCCCTGGCCCCGCCCCCATCTCTTCTCTGCCTCCCATTGAGTCCCAGCTGATTGGCTGGGTCTCCTTTGGTTGCCCTGCACAGGAGAACGGAGCTGGAAAGCAGGTTAGTGGGGTGGGGAGGGAATGGGGATTTTGCAGTAACCTTCCCCTGCCACGCCCACCAAGCCACACCCACAGAACCAGTAGTAAAATAATTTGAATACCACCACTGAGATGGACATTTTGGGGCAGGAGTGGATAACCAGGGGAAAAAACCAAATAAAAAGACTGAATTTCATACATTCACTGGAAGAGTTTGTCCCAAATAGTGCAGAGTGCAGAGAAGAGCAACGAAGATGACTAGGGGACTGGAAGCTAAAACGTATGAAGAACGGTTGCAGGAATTGATCAGGGGGTTCGACTAGAAGACCTCCAAAGTCCCTTCCAACTTTGTTATTCTTGGAAGAGATTCTGTTTTTAACAGCATTTCCTTTTTGGGGGGGGGAGTTCGCCCAGATGGGTTTCCAGTCAGCAGAGAAACATCCTTGCTGGCTATGCAGTTTGTTTGGAAACCTGTCCAGACCTGTCAAAGTTTCTCTCCCTGTGGCTGCAAAATGCCGCTCGCTTTGTCTGGCCAACTTTTCCGAAGCTGTTGAATCTTGAACCAACTCCTTCCTCAGCTGTAGGCTCATCTGTTGATCGGGGGACGATATGTGAGAATTGTGTGTTTGTGTGTGTTTGTGTGGAGGAAGAATGAAACCCAGATTGCCTTTATACATCTGCAAAACCAATTGGGATCTGGAAGACTGACCAGAAGTGAAGACACAACTCGCCACGGAAATGCTTTTGAATCAGTTAGGGATGGAGGAGAGTTTGGGTCTGCTCTGATTTCTTTCACTGGATCTTACTCAATCGTAAGAGAAAGGCAGACAGTGGCTTGGCTTTCACAGCTTTTGCACAAGTATTTATTTATTTATTTAATTTATATTGCCGCTTATTCGCCACATGGCGACTTGAGGCAGCTTACACAATGTAAAACCATATTTAAAACAAAAAATAAAACTTAAAAACAATAAAAACAAAAAGAATCAAATAAATTAGTAAAGTACAATAGAACAAAATTTGCAGGGAGGGGAACCAACCCCTACCACCCCTGCGCCCCGACGACAGCAGATCACACTAGCCATTTGATGGGCTCCATCCCTCTCTGGGTTCCCCAAGCCTGCTGGCAAAACCAGGTCTTCAGTGCCTTTTGGAAGAGGGACCATTCTAATCTCTGGGGGAATGATGTTCCAGAGAGAGGGAGCCACCACGGAGAAGGCCCTTCTTCTGGGTCCCACCGGGTGGGACCCACAACATTCCCTGCCTCCTCGCTCTAATGGGTTGGGTAGATGTGACCAGCAAGAGACGTCCCTCAGATAACCCGGACCCAAGCCATAAAGGGCTTTAAAGGTGACAACCAGCACCTTGAATTGCACCCGGAAGCAAATCGGCAACCAATGCAGCTCCTGCAGGAGAGGTGACATATGTGCACACCGAGGTCTGCACAAAACCATGCGGGCTGCTGCATTTTGCACCAACTGGAGCTTCCGGATGCTCTTCAAGGGCAGCCCCATGTAGAGCGCATTGCAATGATCAAGATGGGAAGTGACCAGGGCATGAGTGACTGTGAGTAGGGACCGCTGATCCAGGAAAGGGCGTAACTGGTGCACAACCCGCAGTTGTGCAAAGGCCCTCCTGGCCATGACCGCCACCTGCTCTTTGAACAGGAGTCATGAGTCTAGGAAAACCCCTAGGTTACGCACAGGGTCTGTTTGGGGTAGTGCCACCCCATCCAAGACCAAAGGTGGTAATTCTCCCTGAGCCAATGAACCCCAAACCCAGAGCCACTCGGTCTGCAAGGGTTTAGTTTCAACCCGTTGCTCCCCATCCAGCCCCTAACAGCCTCCAGGCACTGTGAGAGGGAGAACACAGCAACACTTAACTCACCCTGGGCCAAGACATACAGCTGAGTATCATCAGCGTATTGGTGATGCCTCAGTCCATGGTGAACAGATGATCTCATCCAGCGGCTGTATGTCATTGGTATTCTTTGCACAACGATCTCACCACACCTGCAATGTTTGGACATCATTGTATACAGATCTTTCTGATAACAGTTCATTTAATGACCGTTCAGAGTTACGCCCCCTTTTCACACATGACCATGGCAGCATCCCTGTGGTCATGGGGATTTATATTCAGATGCTTGACAACCGACTCATATTTATGACGATTGCAGTGTCCCAGGGTCATGTGATCCCCTTTTGTGACCTCCTGGCAAGCAAAGTCAATGGGGGAAGCCAGATTCACTTAACGACCGTGTTCCTATATTAACTGGTGATTTGCTTAATAACTGTGGCAAGAAAGGTCATAAAATGGGGCAAAATTTGCTTAACAAAATGTTTTGACTTAGCAAATTTGGGGCTCAACTGTGGTCGTAAGTCAAGGGTCTTCAAGCTTGGCAAGTTTAAGATTTGTGGACTTCGACTCCCAGAATTCCTGAGCTAACATAAGCACATAAGCGCACAATCGTGCCTACCATCCCTGTCCTATTGTCCCCAATTATTAGTTTCTATTTCATGTATTTAAACTTATGTTTATCCTTATTTCTATTATATTCTAAGCGTTTGACAAAATAAATTAAAAATTAAAAAAACATGACTGGAAGAGGAATTCTGGGAGCTGAAGTCCACAAGTCTCAAAGCTGTCAAGTTTGGTAATGTAATAGAATATATAATTTAGTAATAGAAATTTAATAGATTGATATAAATATAATATAGACATATATAACCATTGGATGAAAGCATAATATAAACTTTATAATAAAATTGAGAATATCTCGTATAATTGATGAAATAAATAGTTTAGTTGGGTATAAATAATAATTGATAAATATATGAGTGTTTTATATTGACAATATGAGAATCTTTTTTATAAATTGTGAATGATGACTATGAAAGGATAACAAAGGATCTGTAACCAACTGACACACTGTAAAATGGAAGATGGTTTTTATGTTTTTATATCTTTTTTTTAAAATTACATTTATATGCCGCCCTTCTCCGAAGACTCAGGGCGGCTTACAATTTTTGGGGGGGATACAACCCAGTGTGCTCAGCAATAGCCTTCATTCCATTGTATATGCCTGCTTATTACTAAGCGGCATTTTTACAAAGTCAGCTAATTGCCCCCAACAATCTTGGGTCCTCAATTTACCTACCCCGAGAGGATGGAAGGCTGAGTCAACCTTGAGCCTGGTGGGATTCGAGCCTACAGCAGTTGTAGGCAGCTGGATCTTAAGTGCAGGCAATTAACAGCCTGAGCCACCAAGCCACCATATCTTGTTTGTATGTTTGTTTTAAAATAAAAACTTTTTATAAAAAAAAAAAGTTTGAAGATCCCTGTCGTAAGTAGTTTGCCTTATTTTAAGGCTGCAGTCGTTTTTATTTAATATTGTTTGCTGCTCAAAGACGCTCCTTGAGTTGGCCAGCTGTATCAATGGATTAATTAATTAAAAAAGAATTGGCCAGTTGTGATTTGTACGATATTTTCAGAAGGGTGGTTGTGTCCTTTGCAAACCAAGCAGGGAGGGGTAGCTTTGTGCAGGGCCCAACTTTATTTCTGTGCAGTAAACATGCCCCCTTGTGTGTGCACGAGTGTGTGTTGGAGATAACTGGTTTTGCAGGATGAGTCAGGGATGGTGGCAAACACACCCCTATCAGGTCGGGATGGAAGGGGGTTCAGCATCCAGAAGATATTACACACCACCTGTCCTCTTTCTGCCATTTTGTGACAAATTGCCATCCTGTGCTGTCCCAGGCCAGGCTTGGGAAAAAAAAGGATATGGGTTGTTGTGTTAATTGCAAATTCGAAATAATGGGCGATTTGAGAATTGGCTCAAAGTCACAGTGTAAGTCTTGTCTTAAATCAGTACTTTTCAAACTTAGCAACTTTTAAGATGAGTGGACTTCAAACGCCCAGAATTCCCCAGCCAGCCGTCTCCCATAAAATACAAGGAATGGATTCTGCAGGGGACCGAAAGGAATCAGGATTATAAGGAATTGCTGCTTTTAGGAGTCACTGAAACGAATGATGGCCTTCCTTGCAGGGTTGTTGTGAGCTCCTCACAACCATGTAGAGCATAAAATCCTTCACCGAATAGCCAAGAATCAAGCATTCATTTCGCGACCATTCAACAACAGCCCTGAAAAAAGGGACTTACGGCCATTTTTCATGTTTACGACCGTTGTGTCATCCCTGTGGTCATGTGATCACAATCCAGACATCTGGCAACGGGCTCATATTTATGACGGTTGCACTGTCCTGCGATCCTCTTTTGCGACCTTCTGACAAGCAACGTCAACGGGGAGGCCAGATTCCCTTAACCACCGTGCCACTAACTTAACAACAGTGATTCACTTACCGGTGGTGGCAAGAAAGGTCGTAAAACGAGGCATAACTCTCACTTAGCAATCACAACGTTGGGCTCAACTGTGGATGTTACTTGTACTGGAGTCTCCCATGTGATGAGTTTTCTCATCGGCTCCCCTACCGTGTTTCCCTGAAAATAAGACCTTGTCTTTTTTTTTTTTTGCTACCAAAAAAGGCACCAGGCCTTATTTTCGGGGGATGCCATCCACTGACTCGCATGTGTCGCCCCAGGCCTCCTTTTCGCTGTCAGAGGCCTTCAGGAACTCCTTCTGCAGCCGGCAAGGCTTTCCTGAAGGCCTGTGCAGCCAATAACAGAGCTCCGGATCGATCCACAGCTTTATTAACAGCTACAGAGGCCTTCAGGAAAGCCTTGCCAGCCGCAGATTTTAAATGGGCCGGCAAGGCAGGTGTCGGGGTGTGCGAGGCCTGGCTACAACTGTCCAAAGGTAAGTAGTAGGGCAGCTCCACCTCCCCTCATCCCCACCTTAGCTTAATTTTTACCCGTGTACTCTGGAGTGGGTGGGATCTTAATTAGGGCTTATTTGGGGGTAGGACTTATATGGGGCACATGTGTAAAATCAAGCTAGGACTTACTTTGAGGATAAGTTGTATTTTCAGGAAAACAGAATAGTTTTGGTCCTGCCCAGCTGTGTATTATTTTGGCATCTGCCAAGGAAGCAGTTTTAAAAAGATTTTAATGTTTGCTCCCTTTGGCCAGGAGGCAAGAGAGGAGGATGGGTTTCAGTTGCTGCCTCTTGTGTTAAAGTGGGGGGGGGAGGAGAGGGTTCCCTAAGGCTGGAAGAGCCACACATTTCATGTTGCATAATTGATCTTTTGGGGGGCATTGTAAGGACAGGAGGGGGGTTTAGAGAGTCAGGCAAGGCATCTTCAGTAAACAGAGCAGAGCATTGAGCATAAACAGGAAGGGAGCTTTTATTGCAATGCCAGTGCAGGGAGCATGAATTGTGAAGAGGGGCCGTTTCGGCTCTGGAGTTTCGGGGTTGCGTCCCCGCCCCCAACTCCCCGGTCCAGAGAATCCAGGGCAAAGGGAAGACGGAGATTCCCGGAATTGGATCAGCCGCGGTGGGGTGTGCGCGCGCTTCTCGCCCGGCATCGCTCTTTTGTCTGAGGACCCACTTCTTCAACACCGGCCTTTCCCCACCCACCCACTCCCCAATTCCAGGACTCCCCTCCTCCTCCTCCTCCTCCTCCCGGCCGCTCCGGCCTCCTCCGTGTAAGCCACACAAAGCCCGGCCGAGCGGAGGAGCTGGATGGAGAGCAGACGCCGTGGGAGGCGCCGAGCCAGGCTGGCGCTGGGCTCTGGCAACCCTCCTCTCGCAGGACCTCACACAAAGAGAGGGCGAGCAGGCACCGGGCGGGCGCGGCGGTGGCGCAACTCGGCACCAGCTCTGCGCCGGGAAGTGCATTGAAAGGCTGCCCCCTACAGGCCAAGGGGCAACGTGGCAGGGCTTTCTTTGCTTTCTTTCCTTCTCTCTTTCTCTCTCTCATCTCCCTCCTTCCCTTACTTCCTTTCCTCTCTCTCTCCCTCCCTGTCCCTCTCTTTTTTCCTTTTTCTTTCTCTCTTTCCTTCTTTCCTTCCTTCTTTCTTTTTTTCTTTCTTTGTTTCTCCTCCCCATTCTTTCCTTCCTTCCTTCCTTCCTTCCTTCCTTCTCTTCCTTCCTTCCTTCCTTCCTTCCTTCCTTCCTTCCTTCCTTCCTAAATGCTTCCTCTTCCTTTTTCTTCTATCCTTCCTTTCTCCTTTCCTCCCTCCCTTCCCTATAAGGTAACAGTGCTTCCTTCCTTCCTTCTTTCCTTCCTTCCTCCCTCCCTCCCTTCCTTCTTCCTTTTTTTGCCACCCATCTTACACTTTCCCACCTCTTCTAACTCCAAGGACATGCAGAGAATCCCTTTCCCCACAAAGCCCCCAGCCTCCTTTCCAAACCAGGCAGAAAATTTAACTCTTTCTTGGGCTGCCTCCCAAATTGCCAATGCCCTTTCTTGCTCTTCTTCTTCTGCCCTCAACTGGTAGCTCAGCTGGGAGGCTTTTGACAGGGAGCACACTCAGTTCTACCTGGCCTGAAATTGAGTTGTCTGCGGGTCAAGCTGCTCTTAAGAAGCACAAGGCAGAACGCACTGTTTTTTATCTGAACCTGGGACAGCCTCATAATGAATAGCTGTGCATCAGCCTGGAAGAATTTCTCTCCTCCACACACACCCCCATTTTTTTAAGCCACCAAACTCAACTATGTTTCCTTTAGTGTTCTGGGGGTAGGCAGACTGATCCAAAGCCATAAATTAGTTTTACATATTGCAGAAGAAGGAGGGTGGGAAGAATTATACGCCAGAGGAAGCTAAGAGGAGGTTGTGTAGTTTGCAATTCAGCACATTGTGGGAATCCAGAACTTGTCTTGGCATGTGATGGGAACCAGGTCATAATGTGAAGCTTTTATGTGAATTCTTCAAGCAGGGCCTGTGATCTGAGCAAATATGTCTGGGTCTAGGGTTAAGGATTGGGTGTTTTCCTAGCTGGCTTTAGGAATTAGTGATAGATGTTTTGCTCAGTCGGGTCCAAAGTTTAGACTTGGGTCTTCTAGTAAGCCAGTTCTAAGATTAGTGTCGTGTAAAATCAGCCCTAAGGGGATTTTTGCTTGATATGGAGCTTCCACACAATTAACCTCCAAAGAGAGATGAAAAGGACTTCCCTACAGGTGGTCCTTAACTTGTGACCACAGTTGGCACCCGAACTTCTATAGTTAAGCAATGCAATTATTAAGTGAGTGCACCCAATTTTACAACCTATTTTGCTATGGTCGTTGAGCAAATCCAGCTTCCCCCATTGACTTTGCTTGTCAGAAGTCTCCTGAGAAGATCCTAAACGGAGATCATGAGATCCAGGGACTTTGTAACCATCATAAAAAATTGCTGGTTGCCAAGCCCTTGAATTTTGATCGCATGACCATGCGAATCTGTGGCAGTCATAAGTGCAAGGACTGGTCAGAAGTAGAAGTGGTATTCAGCCAGGTGGGCGTGGCAGGGGAAGGTTACTGCAAAATCCTCATTCCCTCCCCATCCCACTAACCTGCTTTCCAGCTCTGTTCTCTTGTGCAGGGCAACCAAAGGAGATCCAGCTGATCAGCTTGAACTCAGGAGGCAGAGAAGAGATGGGGGTGGAGTCAGTCAGAGGTTGGATTTGCCGGTTCTCCGAACTACACAAAATTTCCACTACTGGTTCTCCAGAACTGGTCAGAACCTGCTGAATACCAGCTCTGCATCAGTTCCTCTCCTCCATAAATGTCTGCTTCTGACATTGGCTAAGATCTGGGGTGGGGCCATCTGCCTAGTCTCTCTTGAAGATCCTCAAGAACCCTAGCAGGTAGCTGATGAGAAGAGGGAATTGAGACGGTCAGTTGTTGTTGTTGTTGTTGTTGTTGTTGTTGTTGTTGTTATTATTATTATTATTATTATTATTATTATTATTATTATTTAAGATAGGTGGACTTCAACTCCCAGAATTCCCCATCCAGTCTTATAATTGCCAAGTTTGGAGACTCTTGCTCTTGGTCTTCAAACTTGGTAGGTTTAAGATGTGGACTTCATCTCCCAGAGTTCCTGAGCTTAGATGATCAGAGGAGGAATTCTGGGAGTTGAAGTCCACAAGTCTTAAAGCTGTCAAGTTTGAAGACCCCCTGCTGTTGGTCATTGAATTTTGCTGTGTCCCCATTCAAACCCTACCACTTAGAAAGGGGTGGTTGTTGTTGTTAATTGAAGTCGTGTGTGACCCATCGTGACCCCATGGACAACGTTCCTCCAGGCCTTTCTGTCCTCTACCATCTTCTGGAGTCCATTTAAGCTCGTGCCGACTGCTTCGGTGACTCCATCCAGCCACCTCATTCTCTGTCATCCCGTTCTTCTTTTGCCTTCAATCGTTCCCAGCATGAGGCTCTTTTCCAGGGAGTCCTTCCTTCTCATTAGGTGGCCAAAGTCTTTGAGTTTTATCTTCAGGATCTGGCCTTCTAAAGAGCAGTCAGGGTGGATCTCCTCTAGGACTGACCAGTTGGATCGCCTTGCAGTCCATGGGACTCGCAGGAGTCTTCTCCAGCACCAGAGTTCAAAGGCCTCCATTCTTTGGCGCTCAGCCTTTCTTATGGTCCAACTTTCTTAGAAAGGGGGCAGGGTTTAAATAAGAGAAAGGGCAGGGAGGGACCTTAACCTCCTTCTACCACAGGCCTGCTCCAAACTGAGGTTGTTTTTCCACATGGTTACTTTTAAGCCAGGGGTCCCCAACCGCCTGTCCGTGGCCCAATGCTGGGCCCCAGAAGTGTTGAGCGAGCGTGCTCAAAGCTGCATTTGTGAAAGCAGTGCGCGCATGCAAAACCATCCCTTCTCCCCACTCCCCGTCTCTGCCAGTCCGCCAAGCCAAAGGTTGGAGCCCGCTGTTTTAAGCAACGAGAAAATCCAGTTGAGATCTTCTCACACGATTCTGGTGTGTAATCTCTCGTTTCAGGAATGCATTTGTTCTCCCTGTACAGGTGAAACGTAGAAAAGAGAACGGGTGTGCCAACAAGATTTGATCTGGAGGACATGTAATCGGGATGTAAGATCATTGTAAGGAACAGATTTAATTTGTTTAACTGGTGCACAAAGGGAACCTGGGAAGCAACACAATGAGAGAGTTTACCCTATGTCAGCTTAGCAAAGTTAGAGGTACGCTCTGATTATTTTTACATTCTTTAGATTCCTGCCGTTTATGTACGCTAAATTTATTTACCGAGAGCTGCTTGGGTACCAACACCACTCTTCTCTGCTCTTTGCTGTTATCAGTGGACCAGTAAAACAATAGAACCATCATATAAAATAATAAATACTTTCAAAAATGACATTTGTGACATCATATGCCGCTCGGAACAACAGCCAACGCCCAGACGTGTTATAAAAGCTCAATTCATTTTTCAGAAGGCGAGAAGGGTGACTCTTGCTTCTGAGGGCAAGTTGATCCCAAGAGGCCCCAGGACAAATACCAGCATTCATGTCCAATTTTGCCAAACATCTCCCAAAATAGAGACCTTCATCAGCTTATCCTTATGGGGGTGCCCGGGACAGGCAGACTCTACCTGAGTTAATCAGTCTCAGTGATACAATGGTCCCAAGTCAGGTAGGTGTCAACTTGTAAAACATTCCTATGCCTGTTTTCAGGTAAACAAGGGGGTGGGATCTGAAGGAGCAGTACAGCAGTAAAACCAGAAGTACATTCCACCATTATCTTAAAAGATTGTAGCTAGGCCACCGGATCTTCTGGCTGAGAAAATGCTTTATTGGAGAACGTGATTGATGACACCCGGCCCATGAACGTGCTTCATTGGAGAATCTGATTTATGATACACCCAGAGGGGAGCGGGGAAACAGGGTCACGGGTGACTGTGAATTAGGTATGCCAGAGTTGGCTTCATTTAGGTTAATGCTGGCATCTTGCTCCTAATGAATATTTTGAGTTTTTGTGGAGCTTGGCTCGAGACTCATGATTTAATTAGGGCTATCTCTAGAACCCTGACAGTAGGACTTCCTAAGTATGATCAACGCTTTGAAACAATTCACTTATAAGAAAGGGCATGGATGTGTGATGACCCGGGGCGTGGCACAAAGGCAACACTGTCAGATAATCAATAAAAGTCCCTTTATTATCTCCAACTTTGCCCCCAATGTCCAGGTTACCTTCTGGCTGGAGAAAAACTCTCCCAGGAACAGCCTTTGACTGTAGAAAATGCAGTCAAAAACAAGGTAAACACAAACTGTAACTTAAAGTCCAAAAAAGCCAAACTGAAGTAATTAATTTGGCAGAGCAGGAGCAAAATTTTCAGACTTGAAAGCATGTCAAAACTCACACAATTGGGAAGGTGCCAGGAACACAGATAAGCCACGATGATACAAGATAAAATCACGTTTGCTCCCAACAGCCTGCTGCACGTAGCTTGCCTTTTTTATAAACTGTGTTCCCAGCTGTAGCTAATGAAGGGAATCAGGGCCCTTTCCTCCCCCGTAAGCCATGCAACCCACGTTGCTCTCTTCTCCATTCCTCCCTGCATGCCCTAGGATGAAGAGGGGATGGGCCTGGGTCTTCCTCTGAATTCCCTCTCCCTTGTTCTACCTCTCCCTGCTCTGCCCAGCCGGACTTTGCCCTTCCCCAGTTTACTCCACAGCCAACGGAGCCACACTCTCACTCCTTGTCAGCTTTTCGGCTTCCTTCTCGGATTCAGACTCCGACAGGCACGACAGGATGCTTGAAAGCAATGGAAGACATAACATTCTGTATTATCCATCAGACTAGCATTAAGTCTGTGAGATTCAAGGTTTTGGTAACAACTTATAAAGCCCTGTATGGCTTGGGTCCGGGGTACTTGCAAGAACGTCTCCTTCCGCTGACAAACACCAATTGCCCTGTGCGCTCCCACAGATGGGGCCTCCTGGGGATACCATCAGCTAAACAGTGTAGGCTGGTGGCCCCTAGGGGTAGGTCCTTCTCTGTGAGGGCGCCCACCCTCTGGAATTAACTACCCCTTGAGTTGCGCTTGGCCCCTGATCTCCACTCCTTCCGCCCGACCTCAAAACATGGCTATTTTGCAATCCGGCCTGGACTGATAGGGGATGGGGGTTTTAATTGATTGTTTATTTGGCATAATTTAATATCTTTTTAATTTCTTTTAACTTTTGTACTTTCTGTCTTTTATGTATGCCGCCCTGAGTCCTTCGGGAGAGAGGGCGGCTTATAAGTCCAAATAAAACAAAAACAAAACAAAACAAGGCAAGTTACAGGGAGTGCTGGACTTACAACTGTTTGTTTACTGACCGTTCAAAGTTATAATTACACTGAAAAAGTGACATGACCGTCTTGTCCCATTTTACGACCTTTCGTGCCACAAGGGTTAAGTGAGTCACTGCAGCTGTTGAGTATCTCACTTCCATTGTTGTATTTTGTACTCAATGGAGGAAGTCACAGGGTAGTCCTCCACTTAGAACCACAACTGAGCCCAACATTTCTGTTGCCAAGACATTTATTAAGTGGAGTTTTTTGCCCCGTTTAATGATGGAGGGAAGGAGCGGGGGGGATAGTTCATTATGAGTGGCAGGTGGGTGCAAAAAGGGGGGTTTCATGCACTTGCGCAAGATGGCCACCCCTTGTGCAAGGTAAACGCATACGTGCACATGCTCACCTGCCACCTGTGCAGCCTGGTTCCGAATAGACTGCAGCCCAGTAGTGGGCCTTCGTTGTAGCAAATGACCCTAGGTGGCTTCCAACATTAAAATCCTACCACATAAATAACTTTTAAAAAAATAAAAATAGTCCGGATCAAGATGAAATATAGTTAAAAGATGGGGAGGGAGGGTAACAAGATGTGCAGGGGTGTGGGAGCAAGGGGGATCACTTCTTAATTTGCATGCCTTCTTTTAGGGGGAGCACAACCCCATCCAGAGCCATCCCAGAAAGTCACCCCCTCTGGCCTTGGTCCAGGCTGGGACTGTTCCTCCCCAGTGGTGGGATTCAATTTTTTTTTACTACCGGTTCTGTGGCCGTGGCTTAGCTTGGTGGGTTTGGCAGGGGGGAAGGATACTGCAAAATCCCCCTTCCCTCCCCATCCCACTAACCTGCTTTCCAGCTCCGTTCTCCTGTGCAGGGCAACCAAAGAAGACCTAGCCGATCAGCTGGGACTCAATGGGAGGCAGAGAAGAGATGGGGACGGGACCAGTCCAAGGTGGGGTTTGCCGGTTCTCCGAACTACTCAAAATTTCCGCTACCGGTTCTCCAGAACCTGTCAGAACCGGCTGAATACCACCTCTGTTCTTCCCCCAATCCCCAGACTCTGATAGCCTCCAGATACCAGGCTAAAATTTCCACTCCATCTCCTGCTGGATTCAGGGTGAAAATGTCCAGTTTGGCATATCCGTATATTGATGTTGCCTCATCCTGAACTGATGGATGACTCGCCCAGCAGCTTCAGACAAATATTAAACAGAACTGCGGGGGGGGGGATTAAGCCCTGTGGGGAACCTATAGTGGGGAACCTAAGGGCTGAGCCCGCTCTTTGCAAATGGGATGGTAGAAGAAACAGAAATGTTTGCAGACGGAGATCTGTGCAGGATCTCACTCCAGCTGTCAAACAGGGAAACACAGGGACAGATGAAAGAGTTATTTGACCACTCAGAGCTGCAGGAGAGGAAAAGAGAGGAGGACAGGGGAGGGTGAAGGAGAGTGGGGGGGGGGTATGGGAGGAGGGGAGGATATGGGAGGAGAGAAAGAGGGAAGAGGAGGGGGAGAGGAGGGGAGAATAGAGGAAAAGGAAGACAAGACTATATTAACAATCGGAGAAGGCAAGGTAGCCTAGAATTTGCAAGATCAGACTATATACTTATACTAAATAAGGAAAAGGTCATATAAAGTTTAACTTACCAAACTACCGAACTAAGTAGCCTCAAACTAGGTCTGTCATAACCCTGAATGTTCCTTAAGCAACCAGTCATAAGTCAAGGACCACAAATAGCCCTTGACGTACGATCATAATTGACTCCAAAATTTCCATTGCTAAGCAAGTGAGCTTTGTTCCATTTTTTTTAAATTTTAAAAAACTTTATTTACAAATGTTAAAAAACACACAAACATACAAATACACATAACATAAATACAAAATAATGCGCGATATGTTCCATTTCATGACCTTTGTTTCCACTGATGCTAAGTGAATCACCGCAATTGTTAACCTAGTCACCCAGTTGTTAAGTGAATCTGGCCTCCCCGTTGACTTTGCTTGATGGAAGGTCGCAAAGGGAGATCATGTTGACTCCAGGACACTGCAACTGTCATAAGTACATGCCAGTTGCCAAGAATTTTGATCACGGGACCATGGAGATGCTGCAACAATCGTAAGTATGAAAAATGGTCATAAGTCCATTTTTCTCAGTGCTGCTGTAGTTTTGAACGGTCACTAAATGAATGGTTGTAAGTTGAGTCCTCCTTGTAGCAGCATGCAGCAGAAATTAGTTAGCCCAAAGTAAGGAAGACTTAGAGGAGCTAAATGGCAAAATAAAAACGGAAAGTGAAAAATGTACATTTGATGTTGAAATAGGAAGAAGGCATCATGGGGTAGTAGCAGGGTGCTTGGTGAACTCAATGTTGATAGTAATTTAAGTTTTATTTTCTCCTGCGCAAGAACAGATGAAGATAAAAAACAGGAAGATAAAATCCATGTGCTGGAGAATTCAAGGAGAGATTAATCTTCAGGGGAGAAGGCAAGGACAGAACAGACAAGATAATGAAGAGTGAAGATATTTCTGCTGACGCCAAAGATCAGAATAATTAAATATGGTGTTCCTGTTGATAATTTATGGCTTTGAAAGTTGAACATTTGAGAAAGAGGATAAATCAGAGGTGGGATTCAGCAGGTTCTGACCAGTTCTGGAGAACCAGTAGCGGAAATTTGGAGCAGTTCAGAGAACTGGCAAATCCCACCTCGGACTGGCCCCGCCCCCATCTATTCTCTGTCTCCAATTAAGTTCCAGCTGATCGGCTGGGTCTTCTTTGGTTGCCCTGCACAGGAGAACGGAGCTGGAAAGCAGGTGAGTGGGGTGGGGAGGGAAGGGGGATTTTGCAGTATCCTTCCCCTGCCATGCCCACCAAGCTAAGCCACGTCCACAGATCCAGTAGTAAAAAAAATTTGAATCCCACCACTGGGGAGGAACAGTCCCAGCCTGGACCAAGGCCAAAGGGGGTGACTTTCTGGGATGGCTCTGGATGGGGTTGTGCTCCCCCTAAAAGAAGGCATGCTGATTACAGGAGCATTTGTCAACCTTGGCAACTTGAAGATGGGTGGACTTCAACTCCCAGAATTCCCCAGCCAGCATAGATGAGGAACCCCTAACACTCTAAATTGGGAATGTCCAATCTTGGCAACTTTAAGACCTGGCTGGGGAATTCTGGGAGTTGAAGTCCACCCACCTTCAAGTTGCCAAGGTTGAGAAATATTGGAAGCTCTTCTCCATGCACTCATCAAGGTTGAACCTAACACTAACTAAATGTCTCCAGCCATTTTTGAGCATTGCATTTAAGTTGTGCTTCATATTCTGAACACCAGGTGGCGCTTTCAACCAGTCTTTAAATTTCTTCTTAGTTTTTTGCATTCAGCAAGGTCCAGATTGGCCTTCTATCTAGTCTCTGGGGCTATTCTGGTCGCAACCCTTCAGATGGCCACTAGACCGCAGCAAAGAGAAACCTAAAACAGTCACTGTAGCCCTCATCGAAAATATTGGTTACAGTTAGTCCTCAAGTTATGACCATTTGTTTACTGACCATTTGAAGCTGCAATAATACTAAAACAAAAGTAGCTTGCAACCAGTTCTCACACTTATGACTGTCATGACATCCCTAAGGTCACATGATCAAAATTTGGATGCCTGGCAACTGGCATGTACTTAGGATAGTTGCAGCCCCTTGAGGTCACATGATCACTATTCGCGCCCTCCCCAGCCGACTTCCAACAAGCAGTCAATGGGGGAAGTCGGATTCACTTAGTGACCACATGGTTCATTTAACAACAGTAGCGATTCACTTAACAACCACGGTAACAAAATCAGACGCGACTCACTTAATGATCGTTTTGCTTAGCAATGAAAATTCTGATCTGATTTCTGGTTTGGAAAAATTATGCTTCGTGTTGGTCCAAAGGAAATGTTTGTAAATCATCTGTCTGTCCATCTGTCTTACAATAGATATGCAGTCTCTGAGGATGACCTTGAAATTAAATGTTGCTGAAGATCCTAAGTTTCATTAACAGAGGGATACAATCAAGATCAAGGGAGGTACTAAGACCACTCTATAAAGCCTTAGGAAGACCACACCTAGAGTCCTGCATCCAGTTTTGGTCACCACATTATAAAAAGATGTTGAGACTCTAGAAAAAGTACAGAGAAGAACAACCAGGATGATGAGGGGATTGGAGGCTAAAACATATGAAGAACGGTTGCAGGAACTGGGCCTGACTTGTCTAGGGAAAAGAAGGACCAGGGGAGACATGATAGCAGTCTTCCAATATTTGAGGGGCTGCCCCAGAGAGGAAGGGGTCAAGCTATTTTGCAAAGCAACCAAAAGCCAGACAAGGAACAATGGATGGAAACTGAACAAGGAGAGATTCAACCTGGAAATAAAGATAAATTTCCTGGCAGTTGAGAACAATCAACCCATGGAACAGAAGTTGCCCTCGGAAGTTGTGGGAGCGCCATCACTTGAGACTTTCAAGAAGAGATTGGACTGCCATTTGTCAGAAATGGTATAAGGTCTCCTGCTTGGGTGGCGGGTTGGACTAGATGACCTACAAGGTCCCTTCCAACTCTGTTAATCTGTAATCTGAAGATCTTTTAAATTGGCATATGTCCGAGGGAGCAGGAATTTGGGGAGTGGGGGAACAGAGTGAAACCTGATCTCTTCTCAAGATTGTGAAGATCCAGGTTGTAAATCTCCTTATTCAGATCTGTCTTGTCTTTGAATGGTTCCTTAAATCACTGGTCATAAATTGAGGACTACCTGTATTGGTTTAGCAACCGTTTGAAGTACAGGTAGTCTTCGATGTACAACCACAATTGAGCCCAAATTTCCACTGCCAAGCAAGACAGTTGTTAAGTGAGTTTTGCCCCATTTTACAACTTGTTTTGCTACAATTGTTAAGCGGCTCGGTCCAGTTGTTAAGTTATTATCACAGTTGTTAAATGAATCTGTCTTCTCCATGGACTTTGCTTGTCAGAAGGTTGTAAAAGGGGATCGCGTGACCCCAGGACACTGCAACTGTCATAAGTACATGCCAGTTGCCAAGCATCTGAATTTTGATCATGTGACCATAGCGATGCTGCAACGGTCATAAGTGTGAAAAATGGTCCTAAGTCACTTTTATCAGTGCTGTTGTAACTTCGAATAGTCTCCAAAGGAATGGTTGTAAGTCGAGGACTACCTATAATGACAGTGCCAAAAAATGTGATTTACAACCAGGTACAATTTATAATTTGGGCTCTTGGCAAGAGGCTCACCCTTAGAAAAGTTGCAGCATCCCTCAGTCCTCTGATCGCCATTTGCAACCTCCCCAGCCAACTTCCGAGACAAATGGGTGAAACCGGATCCACTTAGCATGACTCACTTCACAGCTGTAGTGATTCACTTAACAACCACAGCAAAAAAGGACATAAATCCGGGCACGACTCCCTTAACAATCGCATTGTTTAGCAACAAAGATTCTGGCCACAATTGTGATCGTAAGTCGAGGACTACCTCTGCCTGACTCAGCCTTCCATCCTCTCGGGGTAGGTAAATTGAGGACCCAAGATTGTTGGGGGCAATTAGCTGACCTTGTAAAAATGCCACTTAGTAATAAGCAGGCATATACAATGGAATGAAGGCTATTGCTGAGCACACTGGGTTGTATCCCAAAATGTAAGCCGCCCTGAGTCTCCGGAGAAGGGCATATAAATAATTAAAAAAAATACTTGTTAGTCCAGCAAGCTACCTATGTAGAGATATCTGTGTCACATTAAGGATAGATGGCTCTTTAAGGAGATGGATGGATGGATCTTTTCCTCAACAGTAGGTGTTGTTTGGCGAAGAGGGAAATGAAAAGGATCCATCAGTCAGCTTCGCTTCCTTCAAGGGTCTTCAAACTTGGCAAGTTTAAGACTTGTGGACTCCCAGAATTCCTGAGCTAACATGACTGGAGGAGGAATTCTGGGAGTTGAAGTCCACAAGTCTTAAAGCTATCAAGTTTGAAGACCCCTGGTTCATTTGGTCCACATTAAGATGGTAAGAGATCACCAAGCATGTTACGGGGTCAGAATCGGTGGTGGGCTGCAAATTTGGTTCTTGAAATACATCCTGGTTTTTGGCTGTTTTTCGGGCTGTTTTTGGACTGAAAAACAGCCTGAAAACAGCCCGAAAAACGGGTGGGATGGGGCCAGCCGGTGGTCCAATTTGCTGGTTCTGCGAACTGCGCAGAATCAGAACAACCGGTTCAGGCAAACCGGTCCGAACCAGCAACTTCTGGTCAGAATAAGACTCAACGGACAGAGGCAATGCAATTCATGGATTTCTTTTACCACCATCATCTGGAATAGCCTTTGATGTGGTTGCAAAGCCAACCTTTTTACTAATCTATTGAGTTCTTGTCCCAAAGGTAGTTTTTCCAAAAGGCACCTAGACTTTCTTTGTTTTTCCTTGAAGACTTTCCGCATCTCATCCAAGAAGCTTCTTCAGTTCTGACGGAATGGTGGAGGATGGAAGGATTTATACTCCTTGCAGTCCTCTGGTCATTGACTCTCTTTCTGAGAGTTGTTCAGGCCACTTGGAGGTTCATCTGTGCCCTCAGGTGATATTGCAAATGGAGCCTTCTTGGAGCTGCTGAAAGGACTGCATGGTAAACAGCAGATAGGTGGTGTCGTATCCCTCCCACCCTCTGTTGAGAGAGGGCTGTTCAATTTTTATTTTATTTTATCATAGATGGCCTCTTTGACCCCTCTTTCAAGATTCCTGAAAAGAAAATCCAGCTGCCTTTTAAAAAAGCATCTTTGGGGCACCTGGATGACTGAGAATCTCCATAGACATATTGATTCTTGGCTTTAAATATTCAGAAACTTGGAAAGCGAATTAATTCAGTAACTAAGGGTGTTGGGCAGAACGTAATAAGATCCTTGCTTGCAAACTTGCAGAAAATGTATGTAGACACAAGTCATTCTCTCCTTCTCCCCTCTCTCTCCCTCCCTCTGGGTATGTATGTGTGTTTGTGTATGTGTGTGTGTATGCAGAAACTCACAAGGAAACAAAGATACAGCTGCTTCTTCGCCAGCCCTGCTCACTGCAGTTGCCATGGCAACACTGAAGGCAGATTTGGTTATTATCACTCCAGAGCCCGCAAGCTGAGCTGTGCTGATGAATAGCTGGACCAGCTAAAAGCAGAGTTTAATTGGCAGATTCCTCGTTGGGGTGGTCTATATTTTATATGGTCCTGTAATAAGAGTGGCCAATGGATTAAACCCACAGATTCATCCTTCCTGAGAAGGGGTATTATTTGGTACTGATTACAGTTGCATCCTTTAAACCAGTATTTCTCAGCTTCAGCAATTGAACAATGTGTGGACTTCAACTCCCAGAATTCCCTAGCCGGCAAGCTGGCTGGGGAATTCTGGGGCTTGAAGTCCACATGTCTTAAAGTTGCTGTGGCTGCTTTAAACCACTTATCTGGACTTTATATTAGAATTCATCACAGCAAAATTTGCACTTAATTTTGATTCTTTGCTGTTAATGTCAGGATATGGGCCATTCTTAAAAGACGCATTCTGCCTTTTTTTTCCAGTGGTACTTAAAATGACCAATCTCAAAAAGACCATTTCTGACTTTTTTCTTTCTGAAGTTTCCTGAAACTCAATGAAAAGGAAAGGATTTTTATATTAAAAAAAAAACACCTTTATTCTTACTTTCCATCAGCTTTACCTAATCTAGGTACCTTCCAGATATGTGAACTTCAACTCCTAAAATTTCCAGTTAGCCTACCATTGCTAAGATTTCTGGGGTTTGAAGTCCATTTCATTGAAGAACACACAAGTGAGGATTATCTGCGGGAACATCTCTTGCCAGCAACAACTGCCCATCGCCCTGTGCGCTCTTACAGACAGGGCCTCCTTGGGGTGCCGTTGGCTAGACAGTGTTGGCTGGCGACCCCCAGGGGTAGGGCCTTCTCGGTGGGAGCGTCCACCCTGTGGAACCAGTTGCCCTTGGAGCTGCGGTTGGCCCCTGACCTCCGTTCCTTCCGTCGTGACCTGAAGACGTGGTTTTTCCAACAGGCCAGCCTGGACTGAGGGGGGGTGGGTTTTTATCTGTTTTTTATGTGTAATTTTGTTATGGGTTTTAGATATTTGTTTGGCTTCGTGGGTTAATAATTTTTTAATTAATTTTAAATTTTGTAATTGTGTGTTTTTATTGATGTGAGCCGCCCTGAGTCTTTCGGGAGATAGGGCGGCATATAAGTCCAAACAATAAATAAATAAATAAATAAATAAATAAATAAATAAATAAATAGTTGCAATGCCATTTTTATGGTGTCTGCCAATTAATTATAGACAGAGTGTGCATTCCAGATATACTGATATGAGCAACAATGATGATTAGGGGATTGGAGGCTAAAAAAACAACAGTACCTGGAATTGGGTATGTCTAATATTTAATGAAAGAAGGACCAGAGGTGACATGATAGCAGTGTTCTAATATTTGAGGGGCTGCCATAAAGAAGAGGGTGTCAAGCTATTCTCCAAAGCACCAGAAAGCAGGACAAGAAGCAATGGGTGGAATCTAATCAAGGAGAGAAGCAAGCTAGAACTAAGGAGAAATTTCCTGACAGAACAATTAACCAGTGGAATGAGTTGCCTTCAGAAGTTGTGAATGCTCCATCACTGGACATTTTTAAGAAGAGATTGGAGAAGTATTTCTCTGAAATGGTATAGGGTTGGACTAGAAGACCTCTGAGGTCCCTTCCAACTCTCTTGTTCTGTTATAATATCCTACTCTAGAAGAGAAGTCATAGAGGAGAACGCTAAGAAGTTGGCAAAACGAACACCTGTGTTTCTCAATCTCAGCAACTTTAAGATGTGTGGACTTCAACGCCCAGAATTTAAATTCTTACAGTTGCTGAGGTGGAGAAACATTTTTTTGAAATGCAAACAATACCACAATTGTACTACAGGCAGTCTTCAATGTATGCCCCCAATTGGGACCAGAATTTCTGTTGCTAAGCAAAGCGGTTGTTAACTGAGTCATAACCCATTTTACAATCTTTTTCCCACAGTTGCTAAGAGAATCATTGCAATGGTTAATTGAATCCTCAGGTCATTGTAGGAGATCACCAGGCTGAGACTGAGGGGAGGGTCAAACGTGTCATTGGTCTCGTGTCCCTTCGTGCCTACAAGAGATCTAAATCCAGCCCACCTTGAATTCCATTCACTCTTATCTACTGTTAATTTGCTTTAACCATTAGTAATTCAGTCCCAAAAGTGCTTTTTCAAGAGGCAACTGGACTTTGTTTTTCTTTGAAGATTTTACTTTTCATCCAAGAAGCTTCTTCAGACAGAACTGAAGACGCTTCTTGGATGAGAAGCGAAACATCTAAACAGAAAAACCAGAAAAACCAGTTTCCTCTTGAAAAAGACCTTTGGGACAACCATGACCTGGATGACTGAGAATCTCCATAGACCAGGGGTGTCAAACTCCCGGCCCGCGGGCTGGATATGTCATGCGCTGGCCACACCTATGCCCAGTTTAGCGAAGGAGGAAAACGTCCCAATACATCATGTGACGACGACGTGAGAACGTGAGTTTGACACCCCTGCCATAGACATTAGTAGTTCAGATTCTTGCAGAGAGTGTTAGCATGCAATCAGCTTCATGTTTATTAACAGCATTCAATAAACTTCTAGTCCCGTGATGGGAAACCTATGGCACATGTGCCACAGGTGGCACACAGAGCCATTTGTGTGGGCATGTGAGCCCCAGCCAAACTTACTTGCACTGCACATGCGCATCTCCCAGCTGATTTTCAGCCTGTTTGAGGCCTTTTTCGGCCTCCCAGAGGCTCAAGGGAAGCCTCTGCAGCCTTTGCAGGCCAAAAACCAGGACCGTTTCATCACTTCCAGTACTTCCGGTTTCGTTACTTCTGGTATTTGGAGGCCCAAAGGCCTCAAACCAGCCGAAAATCACCTGGAAGATGCGTGCATGTGCAGTGCAGGTAAGGGGGTGGCGGGATGTGTGTGTATGCACGGGGGGGGAAGTTGCATTGCATTGTGGGTGCCGGCACACGCGCACGCTTTTGGCACACCACAACAAAAAGGTTCGCCATCACTATTCTAGTCTAACCTTAAGCAGGGGCTGGACTAGAAGACCTCCAAGGTCCATTCCAACTCTGCTATTCTGTTCCTCTGTTATTCTGCTATTCTGTTAAATTTATATTCATTTGAACTGCTTTGGCTGCAGATTTCCTGTGCTCGACAATTATTGAGTGAATCCAGCTTCCCCATCGACTTTGCTTTCGGAAGCCAGCTGGGAAAGTCATAAATGGCAATCACATTCTCCCAGGACACTGCGACTGTCGTAAGTACATGCCAGTGGCCAAACACCTGAATTTTTATCATGTGTCCATAGGGATGCTGCAAAAGTGGTGTAAGTTTGGGCTGTAAGCCATGTTTGCATGGCTATTGACCCTTCGAATAGTCACTAAATGAATTGAGGACTGTATATTACAAACCAGATATTCAATACCCTTCCATGCCCCTTTTTCCTTTTAACTGATTCCCATCGGACTAGCACATTCCTATGCACTGTGCTTCATTTCAATGAATGGGCAGACTGAGGTTATCATCAGTATGCTGATGATATCCAGCTTTTTATCTCCACCCCAAACCAACCCAGTGATGCCCTCGACGTGATGTCCCGTGGCCTGGAAGCGGTACAGGTCTGGATGGGTAGGAACAGGCTTCAGCTCAACCCGGCCAAGACCGAAAGTGGCTGTGCATCGGCATCTCGGATTGTCCAGAATGTTCCATCTTTGGTCATGGGGGGAGAGGTGTTACCCCGTGGAAAGGGCATGCAATCTAGGTGTCCTCCTGGATGCACAGCTCAATTTGGAAGATCATGTAGGAGCTGTGGCCAGGGGGGCATTTGCGCAGGTTCGCCTGGTGCGCCAGTTGCGTCCCTATCTGGACCGAGATGCCTTGTGTATGGTTACTCATGTGCTCGTTACCTCCCGTGTAGACTACTGAAATGCTCTCTACATGGGGCTGCCCTTGAGGACCACTCGGAGGCTTCAGCTGGTGCAGAATGCGGCCGTGCGGGTTGTGATGGGAGTATCCCGATACTCCCATATTACACCCCTCCTGCATGAGCTGCATTGGTTGCCGGTTGCCCTCCGAGTGAGATTCAAGGTTTTGGTAATCATCTATAAAGCCCTTCATGGCTTAGGTCCAGGGAATTTGCGGGAGCACCTGCTACCAGCAACGGTGTCCCATCGCCCTGTGCGCTCCCACAGGCAGGGTCTCCTCAGGGTGCCGTCAGCCAGACAGTGTCGGCTGGCGACCCCCAGGGGGAGAGCCTTCTCTGTGGGTGCGCCTGCCCTTTGGAACCAACTACCCGTGGAGCTTGGGGTGCCTCCTGACCTTCGTTCTTTCCGTCACGACCTAAAGACTTGGCTTTTTCGATTGGCCAACCTGGACTGAAGGGGTTTTTAATTGTTTTTAGATTTGTTGGTGGTTTTAATTTTTAATGTGTAATTGGGGTTTCCTGTTTAATTGCTTTTTAAATTTTGTATTTCTGTTTTTATTTTTGTGAGCCGCCCTGAGTCCTTCGGGAGATAGGGCGGCACAGAAATCCCATTAATAAATAAATAATAAATAAATAATCTGTGTTACAGGTAGTCCTTGACTTATGACACAATTGAGCCCAACATTTCCGTTGCTAAGTGAAACATTAACCGTATTAAGTAAATTTTGCCCCATTTTACAACTTTCCTTGCCACAGTTGTTGAGTGAATCAGTGCATTAAAGTTAGTAACCCAGTTCTTATGTGAACGTGGCTTCTGCATTGACTTTGCTTGTCAGAAGGTTGCAAAAGGGGATCACATGAGCTGGGGACCGTGCAACCATCATAAATATTAATCAGTTGCCAAGCATCTGGATTTTGATCACAGGATCTTGGGGATGCTGTCAGTCGTAAGCAGAGGTGGTATTCAGCAGGTTCTGAGCAGCTCTGGAGAACTGATAGCAGAAATTTTGAATAGTTCGGAGAACCGGCAAATCCCACCTCTGACTGGCCCCACCCCCATCTCTTCTCTACCTCCCATTGAGTCCCAGCTGATCAGCTGGGTCTTCTTTGGTTGCCCTGCACAGGAGAATGGAGCTGGAAAGCAGGTTAGTGGGGTAGGGGAGGGAATGGGGATTTTGCAGTATCCATCCCCTGCCATGCCCTCCAAGCCACGCCCAGAGAACCGGTAGTAAAAAAATTTGAATCCCACCACTGGTGAATAAGTGTGAAAAATGATCCAAAGTCACTTTTTTTCAGTGCTGTTCTAACTTCGAATGGTCACTAAATGAACTGTTGTAAGTCGAGGACTACCTGTGTTAGGTAAACTGAAGCTCTGCCCCAGATGTCCCAAGGCAGCAGGTTCTGACCAGTTCTGGATAACTGGTAGCGGAAATTTTGAGTAGTTCGGAGAACCGGCAAATCCCACCTCTGACTGGAGATTTTACAGTATCCTTTCCCTGCCACACCCACCAAGCCATGCCCACAGAACAGGTAGTAAAAAAAATTGAATCCCACCACTGTCCCAAAGGTACTTTTCCCAAAAATCCTGAGAGGTGGCACTGCGCGGATATGGGTTGGGGTCTGGGAGGACTGGTAAGAGGGATCCTAAGACCTCTTTGTTTAGCTTTTTAGATCAATTTTTAAGGGGGTTAGGGAAGGGGGTGGGTTGTCAGGCCCAGTTGGAATCTGGGGGGGCTCCACTGGGTTATCTTCAGTCTGGGTTAGAAATGGGTCACGGCGGGGGAGGAGTGGGGTTGGGGCTGTCTGGAGTACTGGGGAGAGGGTGGGGTGTGTGATCCCCATGGTGGTCAGGAATGGTGGCAGAGGTAGGGCCGTATCGGTTTTTGGGGGTGCGCCCCCACTGTCTTCGAGCGGTGGCGTGCTCTGACCCATCAGTTTGTTCCCGCACCCCTGGGGGCTTGGAGGACCAGGGCCCTGGACTCAGGTTGGTCTATTTGAATGCCAGGTCCGTGGTGAACAAAGCTCCCCTCATCCAGGATTTGATCGAGGAGGAAGGCGTGGACCTGGCTTGCATTACGGAGACCTGGCTGGGCCCGGAGGGAGGGGTCCCTCTGGTGGATTTACACCTGCTGGGGTTCCGTGTGCTGCACCAACCTCGGGCCCAGGGTAGGGGCAGGGTGGTGGTGGTTGTGATCAGGGAGGCACTTGTCCAAGGGAGACCACTGTCCCGCAGATAGGCGGATGTGAGTCTCTCCTCTTGAGGTGGGGCCCTGGGGGTCAGTTGGGCTTGTTGCTCGTGTATGTATCTCCCAGCTGCATGACTACAGCCCTGCCTGCCCTGCTTGATGTCCCCTCGGGGGTGGCGGTTGAGTTCCCCAGGCTTATTGTGCTGGGAGACTTCAACCTGCCTTCTCTGGGAGAGGCATCAGGGATGGCTCAGGAGTTCATGGCCTCCATGACGGCCTTGGACCTGACTCAAGTAATACAGGGTCTGACTCATGAGGGGACACACACGCTCGACCTTGTTTTTATCTCAGGGCAGTGGGAAAATGATCTGGGGGGATCATTCTCTCCTTCGGCTGGCCTTCCAATATGCCACCCCTCGTCGCTGGGAGGCGGAACCGACGAGATGGTTCCGCCCCAGGTGCCTAATGGACCAGGAAGGGTTCCAGATGGCACTTGGGTCAATTCTGGCCTCCTTAGCCCACAACTCGGTGGAGACCCTGGTGGATGCCTGGCAGACGGCTGCCACCGGGGCACTCGACCGAGTTGTTCCTTTGTGGCCTCTGACCCTCTGCAGATCCTGGTTAGCTCCCTGGTTCTCCGCGGAGCTCTGGGAAATGAAGTGGCGGAAGAGAGACCTAGAGAGCTGTTGGAGGTCCAGCAGGTCTGAATCTGACCGATCGCAGTTAAGATCCTATATTAGGTCTTATCTTGCTGCGATGAGAGCGGCGAAGCATGTATACTTCTCTGCTCTCATTGCATCCGCAGATAAACGCCCTGTTCAGGGTCTCCGTTCCCTCCTTAACCAGAGTTGGGGAGAGGACCCTCTGCAGGGACGTGCTGAGGAGTTTAGTCAGCATCTGAAGGACAAGATCGCTCAGATCTGGACAGGCTTGGACTCCAACTGGTCAGAGTCCGATGGGAGTATCACGACAGGTCTTAGAGATATCATCTGGGACGAGTTCGATCCTGTGACTCCAAATGAGGTGGACAGGATCATGGGGAGGCTGAGTGCTGCCATGTGTTTATTGGACCCGTGTCCCTCCTGGCTGGTTTATGCTGCCCGGGAGGTCACATGAGGCTGGCTCCAGGCAGTAATTAATGCTTCTTTGAGTGAGGGATCCTTTCCCTCCGCCTTGAAGGAGGTGGTGGTGAGGTCCCTCCTCAAGAAGCCTGCCTTGGACCCGGCTAATTTAAACAACTTACATCCTGTCTCCAAACTTCACTTTGTGGCGAAGGTTGTTGAGAGCGTGGTGGCCCAACAGCTCCCACTGTTCCTGGAGGAAACCGACTACCTAGACCCGTACCAATTGGGCTTCAGGCCCGGGTACAGCATGGAGACGGCATTGGTCGCACTGGTGGATGATCTCTGGAGGGCGCGGGATAGAGGTCATTCCTCTATCCTGGTCCTGTTAGATCTCTCAGTGGCTTTCGATACCATCAACCATGGTATCCTACTGTGATGCCTCGAGGGGTTGGGGTGGAGAGCACTGTTTTACGGTGGTTCTCCTCCTACCTCTCGGGTCGTATGCAGGTAGTGTTGATGGGGGGGCAGAGATCGGCTCTGAAGCCCCTCCTTTGTGGGGTGCCTCAGGGGTTGGTTCTCTCGCCCCTCCTGTTCAACATCTACATGAAGCCGCTGGGTGAGATCATCCGTGGTTTTGGGGTGAGGTATCATCAATACGCTGATGATACCCAGCTTTTCATCTCTACCCCAACCAACCCAGTGATGCCCTCGAAGTGATGTCCAGGTGCCTGGAGGCGCTACGGGTTTGGATGGGGAGGAACAGGCTCCAGTTCAACCCAGTTAAGACCGAGTGGCTGTATGTACCGGCATCTCGGATTGTCCAGAATGTTCCACCTTTGGTTGTGGGGGGAGAGGTGTTACCCCCCGTAGAGAGGGTGTGCAGCTAGGGTGTCCTCCTGGATGCACGACTCAGCTTAGAGGAGCAGGTGGGAGCCATGGCCAGGGGGGCATTTGCTCAGGTTCGCCTGGTGCGCCAGCTGCGCCCCTATCTGGACCAAGATGCCTTACATACGGTTACTCATGCACTCGTTACCTCCTGTGTGGACTACTGCAATGCTCTCTACATGGGGCTGCCCTTGAGGACCACTCGGAGGCTTCAGCTGGTGCAGAATGCGGCCGTGTGGGTTGTGATGGGAGTATCCCGATACTCCCATATTACACCCCTCCTGCATAGCTGCATTTGTTACTGGTTGCCCTCCGGGTGAAATTCAAGGTGCTGGTAATTGCCTATAAAGCTCTACATGGCTTAGGGCCGGGGTATTTGCGGGACCATCTACTGCTGGCAACGATCTCCCAGGGTCCGGTGCGCTCCCACAGACAGGGCCTCCTTGGGGTGCCATTGGCCAGACAGTGTCGGCTGGCAGCCCCCAGGGGGAGACCCTTCTCTGTGGGAGCGCCCACACTGTGGAACCAGCTGCCCTTGGAGTTGCGGTTGGCCCTGACCTTCGATCCTTCTGTTGCCACCTGAAGACATGGCTCTTCCAGCAGGCCGACCTGGACTGAGGGTGGGTGGGTTATTGGCTTTTACTGGTTTTATTGTTTGTTGTGGGTTTTAAATTATTGTTGGGATTTAATATTTTTAATATTTTTAATTTTTGTATTCTATGTCTTCTTATGGTTGTGAGCCACCCTGAGTCCTTCGGGAGATAGGGCGACATATAAATCCCATCATAAATAAATAAAATAAAATAAATCTCGAGTTAGCCAGGATATTCCATCTTTAGCTATGGGGGGAGAGGTGTTACCCCCCCCCCATAGATAGGGCTCGCAACTTGGATGTCCTCCTGGATACACGGCTCAGTTTGGAGGAGCAGGTGGGAGCCGTGGCCAGGGGGGCATTGGCCCAGGTTCACCTGGTGTGCCAGTTGCGTCCCTATCTGGAACGAGATACCCTACATACGGTCACTCAAGTGCTCGTTGTCTCCTGTCTAGAATACTGCAATGCTCTTTACATGGGGCTGCCCTTGAGGACCACCTGGATGCTTCAACTTGTCCAGAATGCAGCGGCGCGGGTTGTGATGGGAGTGTCCCGATACTCCCATATTACACCCCTCCTGCGTGAGCTGCACTGGTTACTGGTTGCCCTCCGGGTGAGATTCAAGGTGCTGGTGTTGACTTATAAAGCTCTTCACGGCATTGGACCGGGGTATTTGCGGGAGACCCTGTTGCCAATAACGGTTTCCCGACGTCCCATGCACTCCCACAGGCAGGGCCTCCTTGGGGTGCCGTCAGCCAGGCAATGTCGGCTGGCGACCCCCAGGAGTAGGGCCTTCTCTGTGGGAGCACCCACCCTATGGAACCAGCTGCCCCTGGAGCTTCGGGTGGCCCCTGACCTCCGATCTTTCCGCCGTGGCCTAAAAACATGGCTGTTCCAACTTGCCTACCCGGACTGATTGGGGAGGGGAGGGATTTTAGCTGTAGTTTTAAATTTTAATGGTTTGTGAGATTTCCGGTTTAATAGTTTTAAATTTTTGTATTGTTCTTCTTTATGATTGTAAGCCGCCCTGAGTCCTCAGGGAGATAAGGTGGCATAGAAATCTCATAAATAAAATAAATAAATAATAAATAACTAAAAAGCAACTAGGCTTTCTTGGGTTTTTTCTTTGAAAACATTTTGCTTCTCATCCAAGAAGCTTCTTCATTTCTTGGATGAAAAAGCGAAGCGTTTTCAAGGAAAAAAAACCCAAGAAAGTCCAATTGCCTTTTGAAAAGCAGCTTTGGGACAAGCATGACCTGGATGACTGAGAATCTCCATCGACATTTGTCCCAGGCAGTTTGTGTGTGTGTGTGTGATAAATGGCAGCCAGTATCCATATTGTATTTTTATTTCTCCTGTGCCAGAAAACTAGGGCAGGGGGATGGACAGATTGCTCTATTTCGGGAGCAAAATAGTTGGAGAATTAATCTTGCTCATCAAGTTATCCTTCAGTGGTTTTGCACACAATTGCACGTGGCTGCCCTAGTTTGGAGAAGCTGCTATATCTAGAGAATAAGCACACCTTTTCTGTCTTTCCCTGGACAGAGCCAGATTTCTGCATTCCTAAGTTCGGCTCAACCTATTTTAAAAGCCTTATATGGTCAACAAGATAAACTGAGCAGCTGACCTCAGCTGGAAGCGGGGGAGTGTTCTCCCCTGGGTTTAGTTTTTAAAAACTTTTGTCTTTCCCCCACTTTTCGAGCTGAAGTTAAGTTTCCCCAGGCAATCCTGCAAAAGAGGATCAGGTTTTCTGAGGGGGGGGCTGGCACTGTGAGGGAAGAGAAGATCTCAGAATCTCCTAATGCAGGCAGTTCGAGGTGGCTGGGCAGCCCCTCTTGGACTGGGGCAGGAGGAGGAGTGAGGTGGGGGAATGTATGAATGGCAACGGCCATCCAGACCAGCGTTTTCCAACTTTATAAAATGTGTGTAAACTTGAAATTCTCTAGAATGCTGGCTGGGGAATTCTGGGAGCTGAAAATCACTGCTGTAAGTTATCCATTTGATTCTGTGTGTGGGGCAGGGCCAGCCAGGGATAACCCCAACCCCTTTTTCATTGGGGCTCTGGAAAAAGACTTCTGTTAGAGGTACAGAAAAATGCTGCAGGAATCAGCTCATTTTTCCTCTCCTTTTCCTCTCCTCCTCCTCCTCTCTCTCCCTCCCATTCCTTCTTGTTTCTTCTTCCCTTCTTTGTCCACATTTTCCTTCTCTTCCTCAACCTTTCCCTCCTATACTTCTCCTCCTCTCCCCTCTTTCTTCATTTCTCCTCCTCCGTTCCCTACCGTTCTTCCTGTCTTCTTCTCTGTTCTCCTTCTACTCTTTCTCTCCTTCCTCCTTCTCTTCCTCTTCCTGCTCCTCATCCTCCTTCTTTTCAGCCATTGGTCCTTGCCTTCAATAGCCCTGATACCTTCAAGGTGCTGGCACTTACCTATAAAGCCCTACATGGCTTAGGGCCGGGGTACATGCGGGAACGCCTCCTGCTAGCATCCAATTCCCATCGCCCGGTGCGCTCCCACAGGCAGGGCCTCCTTGGGTGCTGGGCCAAACAATGTCGGCTGGCGGTCCCTAGGGGTAGGGCCTTCTCTGTGGGTGCTCCCACCTTGTGGAACCAGCTTCCGCTGGAGCTCCATTTGGCCCCCGACCTCCGCTCCTTCTGCCACGGCCTAAAGACTTGGTTATTTGAACAAGCCGGCCTGGACTAAAGTGGGGGTTGGGTTAGTTTTAAATGTTTGTTCTGGTTTTAGATAATTTATTTGGTTGCATTGGTTTAATAATTTTTTAACTTCTTTAAATTTCTAACTGTATGTTTTTTATGATGTGAGCCACCCTGAGTCCCCAGGGAGATAGGGCGGCATATAGATAGATAGATAGATATAGATAGATAGATAGATAGATAGATAGATAGATAGATAGATAGACAAACAAACAAACAAACAAATAAACAAACTTCCCCTTCCTTCCACTGTGTCACACACATTATATCCAGCTTCTGTTCTCCGTTGTTGCTTCCTTCCTGCCACTTATTCCTGGATTATTTCCTTGCTGCCCTTTGTATCTGGGTCTCTTCCAAAATCCTTATGCTGGAGCTCACCCAGGGTTGTTGAGGTCTAAACTCTCCTAGAAGGCGAGACTCCTGCTTTCTAATTCCATCTCATATCCAGCCTTTAATGCCCAGTTTTGGCACAACTTCCAAATTCTTGACTTTTACCCTTGCTAACTTTTTAGCTTTTTGATTTTTTTTAACCTTTAACTTGCACGAGTTAATCTTGTTTTTGTTTTAACTACGCTCTTTTAGTCTTCAGGTTGCTGACGTTGAGAAATGGTACAGTAATCTTTCTTAACAGGAGATGGGAAATAGAGCCAAGACCAGGAGTGGGGTTAATTTTGATGGCTGGCCAGAAGAATTTAGCCATCTGTCCAGACTCAACTCTCAGCTGAGAGTTGGGCTTTTCTGCTAGAAAATCTAGCCACCTAGAATTGCTTTATCAGGGAAATGGGCAGCATATAAATTTAATAAATATATTGTACTTTTTTTCACAACCCTCTAGTAGGGCATGTCAAATTTTTCAGCTTTCAGCTTCCAAACATTAGGGGTACTCAAAAGTTGTGACATGGATTGGGGTTTGTAAAAATATTTTGGTTACTTTAATATAATTTAGATGTGCTTGGTAAATGTTAATATATTACTTTAATATAATTTAGATGTGCTTGGTAAATGTTAAAAAGTTATATTTATGTGCATAAATATAACTTTTTAACATTTTGTTTGTTTCATTACCAGGCAAAAAGATAACAACTTGCTGAATGCTCAGATCATGGTTAGCCTGTTTAGCAATACAGATCGCCCTCAACTTATGACCGTAACTGAGCCTGAAATGATGGTTGTAAGTCAAGACATCACAGGACTGGACCCATTTTTTAACATTTTTTGTGACATTAAACAAATGCAGCTTTTATTAAGTAAACACAATGGTCATTAAGCAAATGCTGGGGCTGTTAAACAAATCCATTTTTCCCAATGGGCATATTTTGCCAGAAACCAGAAGTAAACACCAGTAACCAGCAAAAAAATAGTGCCAGATTGTGGTACAGCCGAAAAGGTGACCGAGTTGCCAAGCACTCAAAATGCGATCATATGTCCTGGGTAGGGTGGGGTGGGGTGGGTATACAGTCATTGTAACTTTAAAAACAGGTCAGAAGCAGATATAGAGAGGGTAGTTTGTTGCAACTTCAAGCAGTCATTAAAGGATCAGGTCGTTTAATATTGAAGACTAAATGTAAAGTGTTTCTGACTGTATGTATCTTGGGTTTTTTTTAGAGATAAAGCTATTGCACACTTAATAAACTAAACTATAGTATAAACATAAATAACAGATAAATAAATAACAGATAATCAGAGTTGGAAGGGACCTTGCAGGTCATCTAGTCCAACCCCCTCGCCCAAGCAGGAGACCCTACACCATTTCTGACAGATGAGAGTCCAATCTCTTCTTGAAAGTCTCAAGTGATGGCGCTCCCACAAACTCCGAGGGCAACTTCTGTTCCATTGGTTGATTGTCCTCACTGTCAGAAAGATAACAGATAACAGATAATCAGAGTTGGAAGGGACCTTGTAGGTCATCTAGTCCAACCCCCTGCCCAAGCAGGAGACCCTACACCATTTCTGACAACTGGCAGTCCAATCTCTTCTTGAAAGTCTCAAGTGATGGCGCTCCCACAACTTCCGAGGGCAACTTCTGTTCCATTTGGTTGATTGTTCTCACTGTCAGAAAGTTTCTCCTTATTTCCAGGTTGAATCCCTCCTTGTTCAGTTTCCATCCATTATTCCTTGTCTGGCCTTCAGGTGCTTTAGTAAATAGCTTGACCCCTTCCTCTCTGTGGCAGCCCCTCAAATACTGGAAGGCTGCTATCATGTCTCCCCTGGTCCTTCTCTTCACTAGACTAGCCATGCCCAGTAACATAACTGTTACATGCAATGTGAAACCAAACAAATTGTGTAACTCACTTTATTGCTATATTTGTTTTATTGTGGTGATGCCGGTAACTACACACCCTGACCTCCATGAGCTTTCCCTGTGCCAAATTAGAAATAGTAAGCCTCTTGGGACAGAAAGCCTAACCCTCTTGTACACTATTTTGTGAATGGCCAAGCATATAATCAGATATAGGCAGCTTTCAAGCAAGGAAGCAATCCAAGCTAAAGAAGCTTGAGAGAAAGATTTAGTCTGAGGATCTCAAACATCAGGCCTCTGTCAGGCAGATAAAAATAGCGAGTAGAGTATTATTGCTCCCAGACAGAATCTGCAAGATTTCAGGTTGCACAGAACGCTTTCTTGGATGGCATGCCCCAGCCCCTGCCTCGCCTTACCTCATCCCGCTTCCATAATAGTCTCTGGTTCCACTGTATTCCCCCGCTTCTAGATTCAAATCTGCCGCCCCCATAATCTCTGCCTCCAGAACCTGGAAGAGTCACCAAAAGAGGAAATAATTAATTAAAATATAACCTTTGATTATCTGCATTTTTAAAAAATCTTGGGGTTTTTTTGTCGTGCAAACAGTGTGGCCCCTATAAGTGCAAGACACAAACTATGCTTGGAAAACAACTGATGCGGTCTCCTCTTGTTAGCATCTTACTCTGAATTTAAGGGACTTATCATGGCTTCTTCTCTGCCGAGATAGTGTATTTAAATTTTTCTCCCCCATACCCCCGCCACATGATTATATTGTCATTCCAAGGTTCTGCCCGATGTATTAGTAATGCAAAATCTGCTTGCTAACCCTGATTAAATAAATACAAATGGGCTGAGTATGATGTGCAGTCCTAGAGTTTAAATCCCCTAAATGATAGCAGGGTTGTGATTTGTCAAATAAAAAGGAGCTTGTTTTTACTGCTCTGATACAAATATTTGGGGGGGTGGGAAATAAGCTGTGGTGAGTAAAAGAGGGGCAACAGGAGGAAGCAGAAGTCTGTAAAATTAGCATCTAACCATGCCTGGACAGCAGTCCTAATTCCTCCCCCCCCCCGCTCCCCAAAATCAGCAGAAAAGATGCTGCAGAGAGTGGTATTCACCCTTCAGGGGCCCCCGCGTTTCCATAACAAACCAGGTACTGGCGCCATGGCTGTGCTTCTTCCCAACTCCTTCACATGCCAGCTGGCTGGGTGGTCATGTGGGAAGCCCTAATCCTTGGAATCCTGGAATCCAGCCTCACCCAGATTTCCTGTAGCTGTTCTATAATCAGGAAGAGAAGGCCAGATGGATTTGCTCTATCAGAGGGAGAAGGCAGCCCGAGGCATCTTTCTGTCCCTTTGAAATCACAATTGACCGTTGTGTTTCCTGTCCCTGGTCAGCTTATCTTCCTCTCTCCTCCTTTTGCACACTGCCAGTTATGCAGAGCAGGGAGGAAAGGAGCCATTTAAAAGCTACCCCCTCTCTATCTCCTGTTTAGCCATTTTCACCCCAGCTTTCATACTAGAAAGAAGGAAGAGAAAACATTCCAGTCCCCTAACTTCAAATGGACAGTGGGTGGCTTTTTGGGGGGATAGTTCAGAAGCAGGCTGGATCACATAAGGGATACCCAAATAAGGCAGATTCCTATCTTTCTTTTAAATTAGCCTTTTGTTAAGTCCTACAAAGACAATATTTACTTTTGGAAGCAAAATTGCAGCAGCAGCCTTGGTTCTCCAGAGGCTGCTGAAGGACAATTTCCGGGATGCCTGGAACTGGCCTTGCTGGCTTGGCTCTCTAGTCATTGTAGCCTATTTACTTGTGGGTGGGGGGAGGATTTATTTCTTCTCAAAGAACGGACACTATAATCTAGAGGATTGCTTAAGAATCCCAGAAAACTGGCTGGGTTGAGCTAAAAAAAGGCCAAACTCTTTGTAGTTTTCAGTGGGATGTAACACAGAGTCACTGGGCCATTTTAGCACAAATGGGGGAGGTTTAACATATTGTGGGAAGCGGGTATATAGGAAGGGAGTCTGAAAATCTCCCAATCTAGAAAAATCTGTATTATGCATGAAGAATGTATCAGTACCCAATACTGTTTTGTTGCTATGTTGTTTTCAAATGTTTTTAAACCTGCTAGCCACCCAGAATTGTTACAGTGAGATAGGTGGGTATATAAACTGAACATATAAATATAAGTAGTCCTTGACGTGTGACTACAATTGAGCCCAAAATTTATGTTGCTGAGTGAGAAATTTGTTAAGCGAGTTTTGCCCCATTTTACGACTTTCCTTGCCATATTTGTTAAGTGAATCACTGCAATTGTTAAGTTAGTAACACAGTTGTTAAGTGAATCTGGCTTCCCCATCAACTTTGCTTGTCACAAAAGGTCACAAAAGGGGACTTCATGACCTTAGGACACTGCAACCGTCATAAATATGAACCAGTGGTCAAGCTTCTGAATGTAAATCACAGGACCACAGGGATGCTGCAATGGTCATAAGAGTGAAAAATGGTCTCAAGTCACTTTTTTCAGTGCCATTGTAACTTTGAATAGTCACTAAACAAAATGTTATAAGTTGAGGATTACAGGGTTATTTGGACTGCTGGTGTTTCCGTTTCCTGGAGGCACAGGTGAATATTATAGACAAAAATCACACTTCTAGGGCTATACTTCTAGAGTAGGATATTGTAATAGAACAAGAGAGGTGGAAGGGACTTTGGAGGTCTTCTAGTCCAACCCCTGCTTAGGCAGGAAACCCTACACCACTTTATACAAATGGTTATCCAATCTCTAAGGTCCAGGCATATTTAATCCTGGTGGATTCTTACAAATGCACATATAACTGGTAATTTGTTAGACCAAACATCAGGATTCCTAAAGAGCAGATATGAGGCTACTTATAATACAGTAGTTTTTCTAATCATTTGCCACTCACTGTACCTTGGAAACCTTAGCTAGATTTTTATTGGACTCTTATAGGGCCTTCTGTGTAATCTAGCCTAGGAAAAGAACTTCTAGAGTAATATTTCTCAGCACTGGCAACTTTAAGACATATGGACTTCAACCAGAGTGATTCTTAGTGCACCCTAAATTTAACTCAATGAGCTGTTCTAAATAAACATTTTGAACCACAGCACAAAGGGAAATGAGTGATATCAGATCCCTCATGACACAAACAACATCTGTCAGTAGACATCGATTAGATGTGAGAAAAGACAGACACCCTTAAAATATATTGCATTCTCTCCTTTCCCATCACAATTCATTTAATTCACCTCAAAGGGCTGTTTTGTGGGGAAAAGAGGAGGAAGGAGTATTAGGTATATTTGCTGTCTTGATTTATTTATGAAAGTAATAAAGTTGGGATAAAAATCTAATATATCAAACACCACTGGCAGCACTCAAGGACTTCAGAATACCACCCTATTGTCTGAAGGGAAAGTTTTTGTGCATTAAAGGAAATGGCTTTGCTGAAAAGGAAACCACAGTTTCCACCTCTGAGCTTTCATGTGAGGGAATGACTTTATATGTGTGATGTCCTCAACCACATTAAATATGATGCCTCATGTACACAATGATATCCTGAGACACCTGAAGCTATCATGGCTTGAACTGAATAACAGATTGTTAGTTGGAAGGGAACTTTAAAGGTTTTCTAATCCAATCTCCTACTCAAGAAGATGCTATACCATTTCGGACAAATGGTTGTCCCATCTCTTCTTGAAAACCTCCAATGTTGCAGCAGCAACCACAATTGTTGTTGGCAAGCCATTCCACTGATTGTTCTGTCGGGAATTTTTCTTTAGTTCTACACTGCATCTCTCTTTAATGATCTTCCACTTGTTACTTCTTTCTTCAGGTGCTTTAGAGAATGGATTGTCCTCTTATTTCTGACAGCCCTCAAATATTGGAAGACTGTTATCATGTCACCCCTAATCCCTTCTCCTTGTTTAGGCATACCTAGTTCCTTCAACCATTGGTCATAAAATTTTCCAGACTATCATCTTTGTTGCTTTTCTCAACTTTTTTTACATTGTGGTGACCAGAACTGGACATAATATTCCAAGTGTACCTTACTAAAGCAGTATACAGCGGTACTAATACTTCAGGAGATCTTGATACTATTCCTGTGAATGCAGTCTGGCATTGGCTTTTTTGGCAGCTGTAACAGCTACAAGCCATCATTGTAGGCCCATTAACACAACTACAGGGTTAGTGGCCAGCTGGGATGGGCTCCCAGGTGGAATATTAAGTCAAAATGAGACATGAGGTTTTTCCACCCGATTCGGCTATTGATGGTTTGGGTTGCAAATCTGGCCGCCACCAAGACGGTTATAAACCGCTTTCGAGGCAAGGCTGAAGGGATTGTCCTCCCTCCCCTACAGTAAAATGCATTAGGAGCGCTTTCACAGTTTATAACGGCTATTTTTTATTGTTTCGTGTACGTTGGTAAGCTGTCTTCATCCTATGAATTGCGGTCTCGAGGGCCACGAACCTTCTCCAAAATGGCGCCTTTCCCCTCCCCATCCCAGTCGAAACAGTCCTCTTTGTCCGCTGCGGCAAAGCGGCGCCGCATTGCTGACAAGGGCGGGAAAGTAGGTCGTTGGTGCCACGCCCACTTTTTTCCTGGTGACCATCTACTGCAGCTGTTGTGGGGGGGGAAAAGGATGGAGGAAGTTAACCAATCAGCTTGCGAGAGACGAATTGGGGCGGCTTGTTGCCGTTACCAACCAATCGTATTAGTTCTCGTTCACCCAATCACGTCTTTCTTTTTGTGACTCATGGGGCCACGTGACAGCGAACAGAAGAGGGGGCTTTTTTCTTGCAGTAACTTTCACTACCCCACCTCCTTTTTTTTCGTTATGAATATTTAATGAGACGCTAACCAATGGGAAGCGTTGCTTCTGATTACTTCATGCCTGCGGAACGTGCGGAGTGAAGAGTTGGGACCGTTTTACAAAGCGAGTTTATTTGCATATTCATGAAGTAGGCGGTCCTCATAGAAGGTATATAAGGAGAAGCGCGCGCAAACCGCCCCGTAGTTCGCGCTGGGACTTCGAGGGTTGTGCTTTGATCTGTACTGCCGCTAAACTACATTGGTAAGAGGGTCGCGCGTGGTGGTCGTGAAGGAAAAGTGTATGAGAAAAATGATGTAAATAGACGCAAAATGAAGAGGGAACCCGGAAAATAAATTTTAATTAATATAATTGGGGCAGGTGGTGGATATGGTAAAATATTGGTAAGGTTATTATTTAAGTGCGAGGACTTGTTTTTAGCTGGTGGTGAGTTGGATGGTGGTCTGCGGAAAAGACAAAATGGTTTCCAACCGGCTTTTCGGGCAAACCTCAAAATGGCGCCTGAAAAGAGGACTGATGGATAACGGAAGCGCATGCGCGGAATAGGGCCGTGGACAGGAGCTTTTATATGCGCATGCGCTTCAGTTACCGCGCGCCCTCTGTTGGAGTAATTGGTGCCGGCGCGCATGCGCGGAAAGGGTACTGTTTGAGGTTAGATTGACGGGATATTTAATTAAACATAAATATATGTAAATATAATTAAATACGAAACCAGACAGTATGACGCATGATTAAATGTTATCCTTTATTGCAGCTTTTATGTGGAATATTTCAATGTATAAACATTTGCATGTATATACTGTATTGATGGCCAATTTTATCTATAGCCAAGTAGCTTCATTTTTCAAAGTTTTAATGTTCTTTTTGACACGATAGTGCATTGCAACTTTTAATAAATCGATCTTTCGAGTACTTCAAGTAAACTTAAAAGGTGCTCATAGCTACAGAATTACGTGTTTAAAGCGTCAGAACAAGGAAAACAAAGCTGAGGGATTAAAAAAAGATACATGGTGTAGCTTGACTCTTATTTTTCAGAAAGCATTTTCAGTATTTGCTTACCCAAGATTTAAATATAAACTTGCTGAAGATAATAGGAATTGTGTCGTTTTTGTATGTATGAGCAGAATTGTACTTGATCCAACTGAAAATGGAAGTGTTTACTGGGCTTGGATTTCCAAACAACCTGTGAATACTAAAATTGACTTTGATTTCTTTTGCAGAAAAGAAATGGCATCTGATGAGGGAAAATTATTTGTTGGTGGACTCAGTTTTGACACCAATGAACAATCACTTGAGCAAGTGTTTTCTAAATACGGACAGATATCTGAAGGTAAAAAAAAGCCCTAATGTCCTCTTATTTATACTGCTGGAAGTTTATAAGAGATGGTTTCTCTTTTGAGAATCCAAGAGTGTTTAGCCATGTGGAAATGTTGTTCTTATGGTAGCATTTGTCACATGGAAATTTCATGGGAATGAAGCTAAACACCTTTTTCTTTTCTTCCCTATAGTTGTTGTTGTAAAAGACAGAGAAACACAGAGATCCAGAGGGTTTGGCTTTGTAACTTTTGAGAACATTGATGATGCAAAAGATGCAATGATGGCCATGAATGGGAAGGTGAGGAATTTACTCTCACTTTTAGCAAGCAAGGGAGATAACATGCTGAATGCTGAAGTAGAGCCATAGACTTGGTGATTGGTCAGTGTTTCATATTTACTATTGATTCAAAACCCTGTTTTACCACTTAGGTAATTTCTATAAATACAGCAAGACTGATTCATAATCATTGTCATTTGATACCAAAACTGGTGTTAGTAAAACTTAATGCTAACCTGCACTAGAGGTTTGTGAACCACTCTGTTGATTTGAAGGTTTGTTTGTTTTTTAGTCTGTTGATGGCCGCCAGATCAGAGTTGATCAAGCAGGCAAGTCCTCTGAAAACCGGTCTCGTGGATATAGAGGGGGATCAGCTGGAGGGAGAGGCTTTTTCCGTGGAGGCCGAGGTAGGGGCCGTGGATTTTCTAGAGGTGAGGTTCTGTTTTCGAGTAATTTGTAGCATCTGGTTTAGAGTTGGGTTGAATTTATTTCAGTGCTTGCATTGTTCTCTCTTCCAGGTTCTGGAGACAGAGGTTATGGGGGCAGCAGATTTGAATCCAGAAGTGGGGGATACAGTGGATCCAGAGACTATTATGGAAGCAGGTATGTACCCGATAAATGAGATGCAATGTAATCTGGAGTCCTGTGTACTTCGTAGTTACTGATATGCTTAGTGAGCCTGTTGCCTTCTTTCTGCCTTCCTTAGCAGAAGTCAAGGAAGCTATGGAGACAGGCCTTCCGGAGGATCCTATAGAGACAGTTACGACAGTTACGGTAAGTCTTAAATCATGAGGGAAGGCGGATGTGCTGACATGGGAATGTATGGAGCCACTCTTGACCTTGCAGTGACAATCTTGGAAATACTTTAAGGTTTGCTTGGAGCTTTTGCTGGCAGCCTTTCTCTGCCCACGAGAGGCACCACTCCTTTGGCAGAGGCCCTAAGCACTTGTGCCACGGAAAAGCAAAAATCCTCATTTAATGCATGTGTAGCTCTAGTTGGATCCAAAGGCAAAGCATCCATAACTAGTTTTCTGAAGCTGAAAAGAACACCCAGAATCCTCAAGCCAGAAGGAAAAAGAATACAAAATGGGTGGGACGAGATAGCAAGCTAGTGTTTGAAGTGCTTGGCAAACAAGTAGGGGAGGAAAAATTGCTGGAACTTGTCTGTGCTTCAGTGCCTTTACAACTCTGCCTGCTTCTTGTCCTCAGCTACACACAACGAATAAAAAACCTTCCTGGCTCAAGATCGTCCTTCCATTGGCTGTATTTATAAAGATTTTTGGAGCTTCGCTGAAATCGTTCTTGTGTAGTCATCTCCTTTGTATTCTCACTTTTGTAGTAAACTCGCAATTCTGATCTTGTCAATAACACAGCCTTGACAGCTTCTAATATGTAATGGTCTGTTCAGACTCAAAGAAAGCGCTGGGTTTTTTTTTCCAAGTGTTTTAATTTTTTAAAGCACTTAAGATTTTAGTTCATTTGTGAGCAAAGGCGTGTATGTGTTTTAGTTTTTTTGTGTGTGTGTTTTTTAAAAAGAAAAGACCGGAAGGTTTGGGGCCCCATATCTGTTTTTCTTTTGAGCAAGAAAGGACCTCAATTGTTCAGTAGAAGCTGAGCAAGCTGTGAACTCTTTTTTTGTTTAGTGCATCGTTTTTTTGTTAAAAAATTAAATCAACCTTTAGTGTAGCAAGGTACTGTAGCCTGGGTATGAATTTTAAAAGGCAACCCACCTTGATATATCTAAAGTAATTTTGCTTGTATGTTCAACCTGCATTAAGAGACTTTAACTTGTATGCCATAAAATTTAACCCAGAGAGACTGCAGATTTTACTACCCAATGAGTTCATTGGAAAAAATGTTTGTTTCTATTGTCCTTTTTTTACTGAAAGAAAGTATGCCTAATTCAATTGTTGTAACTTTGAAGTGGTGAAAAAGGATTTCTTGTACAGTTTTCTTTGGCTTCACGAAGCCTATTAAAAGTCCATCTGAAAAAAAATCTGCTCTTGAAATGTTACATCTTGCTGCACAACACAAGTCTGGATGAACGTGAAACTGTACAGTTAGATAGGAACAAAAGTAGTAAGTGGAAGGCGCCATACCTGAGGGAAAAAATCGGGCCCCACACTTCTTGTGAACAAAAATGTAAATAATGCTAATGCTATACTTCCTTAGGCCTAATGACATCAATTGGGCAGTTTGAGGATTGAAACAAAAGTACTGGAAGGACCTCACAAATTTTGCCCTTAAAGCAGTCACTTAGCTTTGGCTGGAATTGTTCCAACCTTTGAAAGGAGAAATCAGATTTCACTCATTGCTATTTTAATATGCTGTTGCAAGGTTAGGTTAAATAAGATGGGTAGTTCCGTGCTAATTAAAACAAAAACTAGCTTATTAACTGAAAACCAGCCAAATATTTAGCTAGTCCATAATGGAGTCTCTTGTTAACTGGGTCAGCTGCCACTAGTCAGTGTTCCAAGGCCAATAATTGTGACCTAATTTAGCTAGCTTTGTCGTTGCCTTTTAAGTTCTAAGAATTTTCTGCTAGCATATGGAAAACTGCAGTGCCTTGGCGAAAAAGAAGTGTTGTGCCTCCAACAGAGAGAACCTCTGAGACGAAAGCTGCTCTCTTGGCTAGTTCATATGTGGGGATAGTCCTGTAATTCGAGGTAACTCTTTTCCTCATGTCCGCATCCTTCCTCCTGTTGAGAGCTCATATATATATATATATATAAATTATTTTTGGAAAGTCTGTTAACCTATGTGAATGGCATTTTTTTTTCTGCCAACCTTGTTCAGCTAAAGCATTTTTTTTAATTTTTAAAAATTCTTCCTGACGATGAGTCTTTGGCTTTTATGGCATAACTTTGCTGTGGGTCAGAAGGGGGCATATGTACAGCCATCTCTTTGCCAGTAGGGTTACCGTAGATGAAAGATGGGGAGCTGATTTCTGCTCATCTCTGGGGATTAAGATTAAGTCACGTAACCTTAATGTTCTTTGCCATCTTGTTTGCATTTTAACTTTTTCCCCATAGCCCACACTGTTCTTAAGCAGCCATTATCAACCGTGACTAACTGCTTTTTGAGGGATCAGGTGCCATTGGCCGGTCCGAGGGAAGCGTCTTGGAACAGTTGGCCCAAGTTGGGTTCTTGTGTTACCTTTGTGGAGACCCTTTGTAGGAAAACGCTGCTTGTCTTGTTGAAGGGTGGGCAGGGTAGAAGTTGTAGCATTTGGCTCGGTGGATGCAATTTTTTGTAACACAAGTTTGTCTTGGCAGGTTGATGGAAGAAACTGACACTTGAGCCAGAAATGGATGTTTCAACGCTGAGGACCAAAGTCTTAAACTGAAACCGCCAGCTTTGCACACAGGTACTGGTCTTGTGCAAGGTTTCCCTGACTCCTTGGTTGCTGTGGCAGAAAAACTGCAGAAATGGCTGCTTTCAGCTACCTGGCTTGGCTACCTTTAAAGGAAAAACCCTCTTTAATTTCAATTCCAAAGCAAAATTCATTGAATCTAACAATAATGTAGAATCAGATTTTAATACTTTTTTTGCTCAATCTTTCAGCTGCATGTTTCTTGGAAGAGGATCGAGAAGGATCATGGCAATTCTGACGGAAAACAGGATTGTGAATTAGAGGATGCTCTGAATGATCCAAGAGGACATGTACAGAACCTAATAAAACAATAGGGCTAAAAACTTGGGTGATGTGAATGTATAATTCTTCCAGTCCTGTATTCCCTTTTTGCAGACCAGTCAAACTGCTGCTGGTGGCCTTCAGGCTGGATATGGCCCGTGATGCAGTTGGGTTTGACACCCCTGCCTTTTTGCACAAAAGCCAGCTGGGTAATTCATTCCACCCAGTCCACCTCCTAGGGGTGGTGAGAGAAGTAGGAACATATGTTTGCCACTTTGAATTATTTGTAAAGGTGGGGTTTTTAAATCATACATTCTTTGGTACCAAGCAGAAATTGAATATGCCTTTCCTATCCATCAATAAGGGGAGACAAATGAGTCCCACAAGTGCCCTCTCTTTGCTTAGAGTTGACTTACTTCTCAAACGAGATTTTGCACAATGCAGTTGGGTAACCAGTTTTACAGTAATAAATATATTTCCCCCTAGTTTTAATATTAGTTAATGATGTTCATATTAATACAGAATTAAGTCAAAGTGTCCTTGGTTTAGTCTATAACTTAGTCTATAACATTAAATTGAAGCTACTTCTCATTATTTCTGCAAGAGTTCAGCATTCCTATTTTCTCTTTTCCAAACATGAAATTCCTTGCATAATGTTCATTGGAAAACCTCCCCATTCTTAATTCTGCAGAATCCTTTTTTATATAAACATCTCAATTTCGTGTAGGGCAGATGTTGGGAGGATTATTGGGCTTGGTGGTAAAATACCTAGAAAGGGGGTTTGGAGCTTAGAAAAGTCAAATCTTCTATAAACATGCATTACCCTATATATATATATATTTTAGCCTGATTAATTAGCCCATTTAAATACCACAAAAATGACTTTTTTCTGCAAGTTTCTTAATTCCTTGAGAAGTGGGGTTTTTTTTGTGTAGCTCATCCATGGAAGGTTTTCCCATTTGGTACATGTGTCTAGAGGTGACTGACCATTAATGGTATCCAAGGGAATGAAACCCTTAAACTGGGTTTAATAGCTTCTCATTCTAATTTGGTTTTGGATGCCAATTTCCTGTATGGTTCCTGCAATCAATGCTGTGGGTTCCTCCCAACAGATAGTAGTGTCCCAGCGTATTTCAGTTAAGAGGCACGTTTGAGAATCACCCAAATAACTGATGATGCAGCTGTACATGGTCACAAAGCACATTTAAGAGGAGACCAATGATTTAGTTCTCTACCACCTGTTTTTCTCCCCTTTGCTGGATAGATGGACTCCAGCCCAAATATATCCTATTGTGCAAATTCTAATTTTCCAATAGCACAGTCCAGAAGCATCTTTATTAATCAGAGTTGCTCAAGTTTCGCAACTTGAGATATGGCCTTCAACTCAGAATACCCCAGTCAGCATGATTGATTGGAATTCTGGGAATTGAAGTCCATGCCTCATTAAAGTTGCCAAGTTTGACAGTCACGGCTGTAGATTAACATTGCTTTTACACTGAAGGAATCTAAACATGGAACAGAAGAGGGGAGGGGTCCAGTGGACCTTTTGCAGGCTATGGTGACCTCACTGGGCAAAATCCTGCTTTCTGTATGTCCATAAGATCAAGACTCCCAGTCTGCATGCAAGCAGAAATGGGTTACTCCACTGGATTTCCAACTCTGTCCTGCAGCTATATCTAAGAAAGAATTCAACTTACATTTTATCAGGTTGGCACGTAAACTCATTTTCTCCCTTTTTTTTTAGACCAAAGGCTGGATCTTTGAGTTATGGCTGACCATCATGGTCATGAACTGAGTCACCCATGGGACTGACTCAATTTTCTAAACGGTTTTGTGGCAGTTGAGCAAATTGCTGGTGATTTAAGTTGTGCCAAAAACTCATTCATTGCTGGGTTTTGGCAAAACCACACCCACAGCAAACAATCACTTTGTAAATGTCTGTTTTTTTGGCAAAAATGTCAAAACGTGGGATACTGCAAATGGCCATACATGTGTCCCAGTTCTAAGCACCGGAAGTGCAGGGTGTGGCCATGGGAGGGGGCCACCATTAGAACTTCAGTTCTGGGTCATGAATATCCCTTACAACAGCACTGAAAAAGGTGACTTACGGCAGTTTCACACAACCAATTGCTGCAGCCCATGATTACATGATCAAAATCCAAGCTCCGAACAAACCTTAAAATTCGGATGCTTTGGCAACTGGTTCCTATTTATGACAGTTGCAGTATCCCGGGGTCATGTGATCCCTTTGTGAGATCATGTGACAAAGTCAATGGGGAAGCCAGAATTACATTTAAGAACTGCAGTGATTCACTTAACTGGCAAGAAAGATTAAACGGGGCAAAACTCCACTTAAATGTCTCAGCAACAGAAATGTTGGGCTAAATTGTGGTTGTAAGTGGAGGACTACCCTTGATTTCCCCCTTTGAGTACCAAACGGTGAGAGACTTACCTTTCCCAGCAGAGGGCGCTGTCTAGCAAGAGATACCATCTCTCAGTTTCTGTTCAGAAAAACTAGGTGCTTAAAAGAATCCTTCAGAGCAGAATGAGCTGGACGGGACCTTGGAGGTCTTCTAGTCAAGCCCCCTGCTCAAGCAGGAGAACCTATACCATTTCAGATGGGTGACTGTCTAGAGACTTCTTAAAAACATCCAGTGATGGAGCCCCCACCATTTCTGGAGGCCGGCTGTTCCCCTGGTTAATTGGTCCTGCTAGGAAGTTTCATGAATTCCAGGTTGGTTGCTTCTCCTTGATTAGTTTCCACCCATTGCTTCTTGTCCTGCTTTCAGGTGCTTTGGAGAATAGCTTGACTCCCTCTTCTTTGGGGCAGCCCCTCCAATAATGGAATGCTGCTATAATGTCACCCTTAGCCCTTCTTTTCTCTAGACTGGCCATACCCAAATCCTGCAGCCGTTCTTCATACGTTTTAGCCTCCAGTCCCCTAATCATCTTCGTCACTCCTCTGAACTTTTCCCCAAAGTCTCAACATCTTTTTTGTAATGTGGTGACCAAAATTAATGAATCCGAATTAACGAGAAACTTACTTCACCCCTCTTGTGCACGGGGTGCGAGGGAGATGAAGTGAGATTATTCCCGCACCAGGCAAAGGGAAGGGGTGGCTTGTGTCCTTACTTAATGACAGTTTACCGTTTGCAGCTAGCCAGGTTCATCACCTCCAGCGGATTGTTTTCCAACTTCTCGTTAACCAACCATGACCAAAGAGCGAAAAACACCCATTTTTCAAGAGGGATTTTTAAACAGTCATGCTCTCTTCTCCGCACCAGAGCGGAACTCGTGGTCGTTACATTTACACAACTCTCCCAGCTTTGGTTGCTCCAGTGGAACGATTCAATCAGTGTAACAACCGGATTGGTGAGCGCATGCTTCACGTGCTCTATGTTTTAAAAAGCCAATTTTCAACTCAATTACTTACCTTCTACTGCAGCCCCTGGGACTAAAAAGGTGGAGGCACGGCAAACCGCTCTGCCTCTTGAATCAGCTGTGCTTAAAAAACCAGGAAATACAGCAACAGGAAAGAGCATTGGGCAGGTGAGCGGGCCCAAATGCTCACCTGAACTACTCGAACCGGTCCAAACCGGTAGAATCCCACCCCTGGGTTGCTCCCTGTATTTTGGAAGCCTAAAATCACTATTTTTTCTGCTAGGCTCAGCGTTTCCTAACTGGAAGATGGGTGGACTTCAACTCCCAGAATTCCCTAGCCAGCATACCTATGCTGGCTGGAGAATTCTGGGAGTTGAAGTCCACCCATCTTCAAGCCGCCAAGATTGTGAAACCTTGCCGTAGGAGCTATTCTAAGCACGGAATCTCCCTTCCAGCGATGTGTGTTTTGCTGAGAGAATCCGTTCCACGGCTTTCCTCTGGGGCCATCTTCTATTTTTGCCCATTGAAAACACAGGCGTATTTTCCATTCTACCTCCCTCCCCGGTATTCAGATAGTGCCGTGGAGGCAGCAAATGGAAATTCTGACAATTGACGGAGGGTTTCTAAGTCCTGCAGATTCCCTCTGCCAGGTGGAGGGAATGTCTTTGCTTTATTCCAGGCCAATGGGATAATTGGGGTCCCTGTGTTGCAAGTATCAACTGCAGAGAACGTCACTTGAAAGGGATTGGATTAATCAGTGTCTATTAAATTTGTCTCCTCCTCCTCCTCCTCCTCCTCCTGTGGCCTGCCAATGGAGCTGACATTAGATTCAGATAGTGAGGAGGTTGGGGAGGAACATGGGCCAGTCCTGAAGTCTGGGCTCTGACGAGGGCTCTGCATCTGAGGCAGAGATGGGGCCAGGGTCGTCTGACAGTTATCAGCTGCCTTCGAAGTGAGGCAGAAGAACAGCTGGAGCCTGTTCCCAGTGTGCGCATGCGCAGAGCTGTCAGAAGAGTAAAGGCACAGGTGGACGATGAATGGCCCCTCCCATAAGGGAATAAAAGAGGAGCGAAAGGGCAGTGGGGCTTTGCAGGAGACAATTAGTTCATTTGGGTGAAGATCTGCTCCTGCATTCTTGCCAATTATTGTCTGCTACAGTGCGGCATCTGAAAAATATCAGCCTGGCATCTCCCCAAGCCTGCTAAAGGTCTGTAATTGTGGAATATCTTGAAAGACTGTTGGCCGGGACTTTGCTGGAGAGGAATTCACTGTAAACTAAATAAAAGAGGTTTATCGGGACGAGAAGTTGGCTTCCTGCTGTTGGGTAAGCCTAGGTCAGAAGACCTCCTCCTCCAGAGCTGTTCATTCAGCAGGTTTTCCCAGCACCTCAAAAACAGCAGAAACTCGGTTGCTCTTTATTACAGGTAGTCCTGGACTTAAGACCACAATTGAGCACAAAATTTTGGTCGCTAAGCAAAACATTTGTTAAGTGAGTTCTTCCCCATTTTCCTACCCCCGTTCTTAAATGAATCACTGCAGTTTTTAACACAGTTGTTAAGTGAATCTGGCTTCCTCGTTGACTTTGAAGGGTGCAAAAGGGGATCCCCTCATGACCTCAGGACACTGCAACCGTCATAAATACGAGTCAGTTGCTAAGCGTCTGAATTTTGATCCCATGACCCTGGGGTTGTTGCAACAGTCGTAGCTTTGCAAAATGGTCATAAGTCATTTCTCAGTGACATTGCACCTTCGAACGGTCATTAAAGAAACTTTCTAAGTCGAGAACTACCTGTATTTATATTTATTTATTAAATTTATCTGTCACCTATCTTGTTTCCGTCCCGATTAGTAAATTTATTTGCCATCCATCTTGTTTCAAACTGATTCTGGGTGGCTTAACAGCATTAAGCTGCATGAATAAATGCTGTCATGGATTTTTTCCCCAAAAACTGCCCATCAAAAAAAATATTAATGGGGAGGGATGTTTTCTGCCCACGATGGCAAGAAACAAATCAACGCTACTATGAAAGAAGAAAAAGAAGAATCTGGCATGTTTGGGCAATTCTCAAGGAATGCAGAAGCGCAAAATATTTTTAAACTTGGGAATCAAAGCTCAGACTGGATCTCCTGGCTCCATGCAGATTAAGCAAAGAAAAATAAAATGGGAAGGAGGTATGAATCGGTAAATTTAAGCTTCAGCAGATGCTGCAAAATGCAGGGGATTGGACTAGATGACCTCTGAGGTGACTTCCATCTCTGTTTCTGAACCAGGGCAAGAGATGCTGGTTTGGCAGCTTTCCATCTGCTTTTTAGTCAACAATAATGTAAAGCAAGAATGATAATGGCCTACCTTCCAGGACTGTTGTTATGGCATTCAAGAGAGGAGACCCACAATAGCTTTTATTTATTATTCACTAGCTCGATACCCGTGCTTCGCTACAAACAGGGTTAAATGTGGCAACAACTATCAGCATAGTTCATTTGCAGTCTTTTGGAAAATAGCATGCAGGCTACCACTGAAGGACTAACCAAGTTACTAGTCCCTGGCATTTGTTACTGATCAGTACTTTGGAAAATGAAGGTTATATCAAAGTAGGTTATATCGGGCTTAGTTTTTGGTGAGGAAAATAAGGGGAAAAAATTCTGCCTCTGCCTACCAGCATCAATCGGTATTCATCTGGCTAGCGTCCTGTCAGGGTGAGAGAGAGTTGAGGGCCGCTTGGAAAGTGAAACAGTATTTGCGGTGTGAGCAAGGAGACAGCAAGGAGCCTGGGAGTGGCTTAGCTCAACTGTTCTGTACTAAAGCTGTTTGGTGCTGTGAAACTGAAACTCCTCTGCTTGTGTTTTGCATTTGGAACAGGTTTCTTTTCAGGTGGGGAGGGGGGGTAGAACTGCTTAGCATCAGAGTGTGTTAATAATAATACAGGAAATACTAATGCTCTGATGGTCCTTTCGAAAAATCCTTTCTTAGTGAGCCCCTAGAAGCCAAGAGGAACATACATGGCAAATTTCAAGTTGGTAGGCTTTACGGTTCTGGAGATTTTGTGATAATGTGTGAGTGGTATTTCGCTTTTATATATATAGATTTGTATCCTACTTTTGTTATTTTTATAAATAACTCAAGGCAGTAAACATATCCAACACATCTTCTTCCTCCTTAACAACAATTTGACAGAGTTGACTAGACAGAGAGATTAACTGGCTCTTAGCTTCAACAGCTTGATATAACCTTCATTTTCCAAAGTACTGATCAGTAACAAATGCCAGGGACTAGTAACTTGGTTAGTCCCCCAATGGTAGCCTGCATGCTATTTTCCAAAAGACTGCAAATGAACTATGCTGATAGTTGTTGCCACATTTAACCTTGTTGGAAAGATAGCTGGGTATTCTCTCTGGGAATATGTTTTAATAGAATAATTTGTTTGATATCCACGGTGCTCTGGTTTAAAGCTAAAACTTCTCTAGCAGCTGGCTCACAGCCAATCTTGACTGATCTTGCAGCAAAAATGAATTGAATGGAATTAGCATTAAGGATGGGAGACCACCAGGAAATACAGAAATGTATAATATAAGGCTTGGAAGGGTTTTTTTTTAATAATAAAAGAACAATTTGGGAAGAAAGGAGTAGCAACCATTTTCACGTGTTTTCTCTGGGAAAGTCCACAACTGCAATAATGAAACTATTCATTTGTGTATCAATGGTGGTTCCAACTTGCCACAAGCGCAAAGCAACAGCCGCAAAATAATGACGGTGCAATGAAACCCTTGTTTAGCTGATCCAATCTCTTCAGTTGGAGATCCAGTCAGGAAATAAAAGTGGAATTTCCTGACAGCAAGAACTATTTAAGCAGTGGAACAACTGGAGTTGTGGGTGCTATCACTGGAAGTTTTCAAAAAAAGTTTGGACCACAATTTAGAACAGAATAGAAATAGAATAGAAATAGAATAGAATAACAGTGTTAGGTGTGCACTCCTCAGTGTCCCATTTAACAGAGTTGGAAGGGACCTTGGAGGTCTTCTAGTCCAACCCCCTGCTTAGGCAGGAAACTCTACCATTTCAGACAAATTTGTCCCAAGATTTGAGGACTCCAGTCTTAGGCTGGGGGGTTGGACTAGAAGACCTTCAAGGTCCCTTCTGATCCTCTGAGTCTAAACTTTCTCATCAAAGGGTGATTACCCAGCCATCTTGCCAGTTTAGTTAGGCCCAAACTTACTAAAGGTGGGCACTGCAAAACAGCCAGCGGCCAGTTGATGGCGCCCAAAAGAGAGAACTCAAACCCTCCCCTGCCATCAGGCGGCCGAGCCCATCCTTTGCAAATTGAGCATCATAAAAATAAACAGCCACCATGATGCTCTTCGGAGCAACTGTCAGCAGCCTCGGTTCTTTCTGCACGTTGCTCTGAAGGAGCCCACCTTTTGAATCCAATCGCATTTATTGCACACAAAAAAAAGATAAAAAAAGAGGAGTCGATCTGGCTAATGCTGTGTTTGGGATCCAGTTCGTCCTGTTTGCCTAGGAAAGCGGGAACCCGGATCGGGAATCTCCCTGCCTTGGCAGCCCTTCCTGGAAATCGGAGATGCAACACAATCACAACAACACTTGGCCATTTTCAAAAATTCGGCTTTTACATAACGCCCCCTCCTTTACCCCGCCCTCCCCTCATTTAAATTCTGTCCGGGCTTTGTCCAATCAGAAACGGCTCAACGTCTTTGAATGGCACACCCGCCCCCGCGCCCCTCCCTCCTTCCCCCGCCTCTAGCTGTTGTATGAAATTGTGGTCACGTGGCTCTCCCCCCCTCCGCGTTCTGAAGTGGGTGGGTCCCTGTTCATTCATAAATCCTCGGCCCCTGTTAAATCAAAATTAAGGTGTTCAAGAGAGACGAGAAAGGGGGGAACTTCCTTCCCCAAGACCTAAAAAAAAAAAAAATTGCAACCTCCGCCGCTTCGCTTTTTTGATCGCACAGAGATCCAGGAATTCGAATTAGGTGAGTCATTATTATTATTATTTTTCCCCTTCCTTTTCCTGTATCTTGTCTTCTTTTTTTTTAAAGGGATTCTTGCAAACACGACCGTTCTCCCTTCCTTCTTATTTTGCTGCTTTTCTCCTCTCTCCTTTTGGCGAGGGGTAGGGGGAGAACGAACGGACGGGGGGGGGGAGAGAGAGATCTGTCATTTTCCTTCCTTTAAAGTAATAATAATAATAATAATGGGGGGGGGATTTCTTTGCAAGAAATCCACCCCAAATGATGGATCGGGAGGAATGGGTGGATGAGAGGCAATGGGAGGGGGGTTTTCTTCCCATTTCTTAGATATATTTTTTTTAAAGCTGCTTTCCTTGTATTTCCTTTGCTGGTTTCCTTCGTTGGCGGAGGGGGGAGAGGTGGAGAAAGAGAGAGATCTGGGGCTTACATGAAACGGTGTGGCTGGAGTCGGGGCGGTATATATGTGTGTATAATTTGGCAGGGCGGAGGGGAAAGGAGATTTCCTTCTCTCCTCTTGGCTCGCTCCGCTGCTTTCCTCCCGTCTCCTTCTGTCGGATGGGGCTGGGGGCGTACGATCCCCTCTTCTTGTTATCTATCCCTTTTCTACCTCGTGATCTCCTTCGATCCCCCCTTTCCCTTAACCCTCCCCCCCCCCGTCCTGTTCCTCACTCGCCGCCCCGGGATCCAGTTAAGAAGGGGGAGCGAGAGTCCCTGGGCTAAACGGCATCTCGGGTCCCTCTTTCCGAGGAGGTGGGGTGGATGGAGGGGGGGGGAGCGATGAAATAATATGAATAATCTCCCGGACGAGGTTTAACCTGTTCCAGGCAGTGGCGGGGGTGGAAAGGCGAGGGAGGGAGGGAGGGGTTTGCGGAGAGTCAGATCCGTACGAGCGGATTCCCTTCCCGTCGCCCAATGATTTTCACACCGGTCCGGGAAAGCTTTTAGTAGCTGAGGACTTCAGATCAAGCTGGGTCGGTTGGTCTTTTTTTTTTTTTATTTTATTTCTGGCTAGGTTGGGGAAGGAAAAAAAAGGCGAATAATTGACGCTTCGGTGTCTGAAATGAAGTCAATTCACCGATGGAGCTCCGGGTTTCAACACACAGCCACGATCGGGTTTCTATGTTCCCTCCCTCCGTTCCCCGGGATGGGAGGTGGTAGTGGTGGGGGGACGACATCTGGGGACGAAATTGCAGCTGTTGTGGGCGGCAGCTGTCCTGGGATCTGAGGCGTGTTTCCTCGGGGAACAAGCCCGGCACGATGGGACCGGGTAGTCTAGGTTGGGAGAGGAAAAGGGAAACCGGGTTTAAGGGGGATGGTATTGGGGTTTGCTCACTTCCAGCCCGCAGGGTCGGCAATTCGGTCAAAGCCCAGCTGGGAAGGTTTCCCTCCCTCCCCTCTCCCGTGCCCCCCCTCCCAGATTCCCCCCATTCTTCCTGAGATCTTATAATTGCTATAACCGAGCATTTAATAGCTGCAAAAAAAATTATATCCTGCTAGCAATTCCCCTTTTGTTGCTGGTAAAAATCATACACACACACACATTTTGACTGCTCTTTTTATGCATGAAGTGAGCAGGAATGGAGGCTGGGGGGTAAACAGATTAATAACCCCCCCTTTTTTGCAGCCCAGTGTGTTAAAAGACTCATCCAACCTTCCCTCTTTCCATTCATTCATCCTTCCCTCCTTCTTTACCTTTCTCTATCGTGTTAAATCTATCACTCTCTCTTTTCATTATTCTGCTGGTCTTCCTGGGCTGCTTTGACCAAAAGAAAAAGAAAAAAAAAGAGGCAAGTTAGAAATTTAAATTTTCATCAGGCATGTTTAGGCGTGCTTTAGCCAATTCTCTCTCAACATTGGCTCTTGAGCCTCTGTGGGCAAGGGCAGTCTACCTGTGCCAGCACCAGAGTCCTGGGAAATGAGTGATAGGGGACTTACAAACTATATCCATGTAGACTTTCTAAAGAGATCTAGCTATGATGGAATAAGATGTGACAAGGCTTGTGTTGCCATATAATGAACTTTCTCCAATAGGCTGCATTGAGTCATTTCTCCAATAGGCTGCATTGAGTCAATTTAAAAAAAAACTTATTTTTTTTAAAAAGAGGGCTGTTTAGAAACAGCCTCCCTGCTTCTCCTGAGCAGATTCTGCTTCTGTCTCTCACCCACCCCACTCTTGCTTCCAGAAGACCTAGCTGTTCCCTACTACTTGGTTTCATACAACCTCTGAAAACCCTCTTTACTGTGTTATACCCCAAGGATAAAGGCTTTCCAGCTGTCTCACTCTGGTCTGCTTCATGCAGTGTGCTGAATCCAAGCCCCCTGCTTCCTTTGAGCCTTCACCAAGTGAGTTGTGTGAACAGAGCAGCAGAGACACATGGCTATCCGCTGCCATTTTTACCTTCCCCGGAGAGACAGAATCACTCCGTGGGAACAGAGGTGTTAGAATCCTGTTTCTCCCCAGTGTGTGAAGACCAGAGTCGCCTGCTTCTCACTTGGACATCACCATGGAGATAAAATTCTTCCATCATCACGGGAAGGAGAACTTCTGCTGTTCATCTTCCCCTCTGTGGACAAGGCTGGGGTGGCCAGGAAAGGAATTCCTCCCCTTCCTACCATCCTGGGCCTTGAAAAAAACCCCTTTCAAAAATGCTCCGATTCCCATGGCAGAAAGTCCCATGTATTTGGAATTGGCAGAAGGGTGTGCAAAGCAGATAAATAAAATAAAGCCACACCTTTGCAGTTGCCTTGCATAGACTCCCTGAATGAGGAGGGACCTCTGAGACCATCCAGTCTAGCCCCATCCTCAGCATAGGGAAGCATCCCCGGCCATCAAGTCTTCCTGAATTTGAACCATGAATATTTTTGCAGGCTACTTTGTTTATTTCCCCCAGAGAAGACTGTAATCACCAGGCAAGGATAGGATTTAAATACCTCTCCCCTTGCTATCTAAGCTCAATCATGCATTTCAGTTTAATGTGGTTCAGTTCTTATTTAATTTGTAGGGTTGGTACTATGGGCTGATAACTCATTGCACTCTGCATATGGATGTACCATTAGGGAAGGTAAACTCCTTCTTGGAAAAGAAAATCCTTAAATTTGCCATTCTAAACCAGCACACCACACTACAGTCAAGCAATGGTGGATTGTCAGTTTGTTCTCTTCCTAAATTAGATTTCCAGGCTGCAAGAAGCTGGACTGGTGGAAGAATTTCACCCAAAGAAACTTTTCTTATACAAAAAATACAAAGGTGTTGTGTTCACTACGACTGTAACCCTTCGTAGCTTAGGCGGCTAAACAAATTAAAGGGCTGCTGCTACTGGCTTCCTTACTGAAGGAAGCTTGGAAACATTTACCCTGAACAAACCCAGGGAAATCTTGCAAGGGCAGGGTGGGGAGGAAGAGATTTTAAAAATATTATTTGCTGTGGGCAGCTGTTGCAAATGGACCGGATGAATTATAATCCCCCTGCAGCCTCTTTGTGCTTAAGCCTCTTTTCAGATGTTGATAACTGTGCTAGCACCTTCCTCAATGCCAGATGTGTCGGACTGCATTTCCCATAATGCCTAGCCAGCAGAGATGGGAGCAGGGCTCCATTCTGGAGGAGATACTCCAGCCATGCACCGTAGAGAGAATAACACTGGGCGCAGAGCAAAAGGAGGGAAGCTTAGAATCCACCACCTGTTTCAGGCAGTGCCTTGCACTGGTGTAATTTTTTAATTTCATTTTCTCCCTTCTGGGGGCAGTGAGGGGGCAGGCCTGGTCGGTCCATCCTTGTCACTGCAGCTTGGCTGAGCCCAGCCTGCCCCTCTCTCCGGCATCTCTGTGGTGGCTCCCACCACTACCACTACCACTACCACCACCGCCCCAATCCTCTCTTGCTCACTCTTCTCTCTGGGCTGGTGGATTCCTGTGAGTCACCCCCACGTGTGGGCTTTGGAGGCTGCTGGGCTGATGGCGTTGGGTTGCATTTTTAAAAGCGGTGATGAGGATGGGAGGATGAGTTCATTTGCTGCTGGCCGAGTGGGTGGCAGGGGCTGAGCTTAGAGTTCCTCAGCCCGGCTGTATATCCGAAGGCCGAAGGGAGAGGCACGGGAAGGGCTTTCTGTGGCTCTTCATGCCAAGGTAGCTGTTGCAAAGCAGGGAAGGAGGAAAGCAGAATCAGAAAAGTGCAAGGGATGAAAAAAAAAAACTAGCCCCCTCAAACCTCGAGAAAACGGATGCTCTCCTCACCTCTAGCTGTTTTGGTCCCACCAAATCTTCCCTTCTCCTCTTCCCCTTCTCATCTCCCTCTTCTCCATCTTTCTCTTAAAACCAGCCAACCAGAACAAAAACATTCTCCTTCTTTCTCGCCTCACCAACAGCCCTTTTTATCTCTCCTTTCCTTCCCAGTCGAATCTGGTTCTGCCAGGAAAGAAATCCAGCCCCAGAGAAGGAACGAGAGGGGAGACGAGGCACGCCGGTCTATCATCTCCGGCACCGGAAGACGAGGGACGGGAAGATGCTGTGAGCTGAGCCCAGCCATGGTTCCTCTCTTCCCCCCCAAACATGTGAGCTGCAAGGAAGAACGAAAGGAGAGGCAGGGATAAAGGCTGCGGGAGAGAGGGAACGAGAGAAAAAAGAAAAGAAAAAAAAGACTGCAGTCTGGTCACTCTTCTTCCTCTTCCTCCTCTTCAGCCCGTTTTGATTGGTGTATATACATCTGCTTTCCACTCTCCTTAATTTTCCTGAGTCTATTTTTTTTTTTAAAAGCCAACTAGTTTTGATTTATATGCCCAGCTTGGAAGAGACTTTCTACTCTGTCCACAGACAATGAGCGATGCGTTTACTTCATGGGCAAATACAACAACTGAAGGCGTGACGGTGAGTGTGCAGAAGCCAGGCCTGGGTGGGGAATGGGTTCCTTTGGTGGGGTGGGGGGCGCATGCTCTCTCTTGCTCTTCCAACATTGTGGCTCCCCCCCCTCCCCTATTGCTTCTGTTCTGTTTGGAGGCCAACTCAGGCCCGTGTTAGCAAGTTCGGCAGAACGTGTATTGTCTGAATGCATGCTCATGTGTGTTGGCGGTCTTCTAGCAGACACGTGTTTTGTCTCCTTACTCTCCCCATGGTGACAGAGGCAGGGAAGTGCTTTCATTAAAAGAATATCGCAGCTCCTCTGAGCATGCACCAAGTGTTTTTTTTCCCTCACTGCTGCTCTTCTCCAATGTGACTTTTTTTCTTGGCTTTCCTGCGGGAAATTGATGGGAGTTGAAAACTCCTGGAAGATGTGAGGTCTTGTATAACGTTTGGGGTTCAGGGGAACACTGGGGGATTATGGTATCTGTGATCCAGAATCTTTGGGCAGGCCAGATTGGGGAAGGTTTCATTGCCTAAATATGAAAGACCCTGAGGGGGCACAGCTCTGTGGTCCCAGAGTTGGTTCAAATAGATGAGAATATTTGTAGCTCAGGATTGAACTGTGGGGTCCTTGGCGCTCTCTGAGCATGGAGCTATATCCTCCTATAGTATTGATGATGTTACCTAGTTGGGTCATGAAACGTCTGCAAGACAACAGCCAAGCTCAGAGACCACCAAGGACCTCACAGTCCTCCTCTACTCTGCAAATCACACTCCCTTCTAGCACTGAAGATATTACCTAGTTGGGTCATGAAACGTCTACAAGAAAACGCCTGATGTCAGAGAGCAGCTAGGACCTCAATAGTTGGCTTAAGTCAGGATTCTGGATTCAGCAGGTTTGGGGGACGGCCAAGGAAAGGGGATACAGGGCTTAGGGTCAGCTGTCCAAGAGCAAGGCTGAAGAAGCTTGTTCAGCTGTTTAAGAGAGAACACACCCACACCCACACACATACACAAATGCTCAAATTGCACAGCAGAAGTTTGCTGGAGGTGGACTCTCTCCTCTCGGTGGGGAAAACCTGAACACACACTTGCTTTTGCACATTGAAAATCCTGGCCCCACTTCTGACAATCTTCCTGTTCCAAAAAGAATCATGGTTAGGGGAGTCTGGAGACACACACCCTCCTCTTACCCGAATAAAGGAAGCGCCAGAATGTCTTGGGATCCTGAATGCTTAGCCAACATGGCAGCTGACAAGTGGGCAGGCCATAGAGCCTAACCTGGTTGCAAGGCAGCTGCCTACGGACTCGGCTGTCAGCTGTTTCCCCTCCCACAGAGAGAGAGGGCTATCCTTTCCCAACACAGAACAAACTATCTTCTTATCTCTTGGCAACTGCCACGCAAAACTTACCCAACGGACAGAAACCGAATCTTGTCTCTGGCCTTGCGATACTTTTAAGGACTTCATCCTAGCGATTACAGGTAGTCATCAACTTCTGACTACAATTGAGCCCAGAATTTATGTTTGTTCAGTGAGTTCACCCCATCTTTACGAGTTTTCTCGGTTGCATTTGTTAAGTGAATCGTTGCAGGTCTTAAGACAGTAATAGCGGTTGTCCAGGGAATCTGGTTGCCCCCATTGACTTTGCTTGTCAGAAGGTCGCAAAAAGGGGGAATCCCATAACTCCGAAGCACTGCAACCGTCATAAAGGCGAGTCAATTGCCAAGCATTGGAATTTGGCTCCCTTGACCGTTGGGGATGCTGTAACGGTCACAAGTGTGAAAAATGGTCAATAATCATAATCGTTTCAGTGCCGTTGTAAAACTTTGGTCACTACATGAACTGTCGTAAGTTGAGGACTTACCTGTATTGCTTAGGTTTTTGCAGACTTGGGTCTTGATCTTGAAAGTTGTGTGAGCGTTTAAGGTGCTGCAGGTATTTGTTTCCACTAAAGTTGGAATTAGTCTGTCTTCTGTCTCTGGGAAGTCGTTTCAGGACAGACCGGACACGAGTGCGAATTGGAGAGCTCAGGTTTAGTGTCTTACGTAGTTCAATATTCCTGTACTTGCTGAGGACTAGTTGATTGCCAAGCTTAAACAGGTGATGCTCACAGGGGAGAATACTTTATCTTAGCCTTCGATATCTTAGCCTCTGCTGAGGATTTTGGAAACCTGGCTAGCAGAATGACAAGTTGGATGTTGGAGCCCGGGAAGGATGAGGTGAAAATATTTCCCTTTTCAATATTTCCAGATTAAAAAAGGCTCTTCTCTTTGGATTTTGGCGGAAGAGCCCAAAATTAACGAGGGAAAAAGTTTAATGCTTGGAAACAATGCTTGTTTGGATGGAGATTGAACAAAGGGCATTCATATGGCCCAAAATGGGTTTTTTTTCCAACTTTAGCAATGTTTGGACTTCAACTTTCAGAATTCCCCAGCCAGCCATGTTGGCTGAGGAATTCTGGGAATTGAAGTCCAAACATCTTAAAGTTTCCAACGTTGGAAAAAGTGCTATCCTGGATTGTTGTAAACCAACTGTTTGGGGGAAAGAGTTACCCAAATAGCCCTTGACTTACAACCATTCATTTAGTGACCATTGAACGTTATAGTGGAAGTGAAGAAAGTGACTTATGACTAATTTTCACATTTGCGACCGTTGCAATATCCCCTTATAGACACATGCTCAAAATTTGGGCACTTGGTAACTGACATAATAAATAAATTAACGTTTGCAGGCTCATGTGATCAGCATTGGTAACCTTCCCAGCTTGCTTAAGCAACATCAATGAGGGAAGTCAGATTCGCTTAACGACCGCTTGATCCACTTGGTTCTTTGCTTAGCAACAGTGGCAAATAAGTTGTAAAATGGGACAAAACTCACTTAGCAACTGCCTTTGCTTAGCCATGAAAATTTTGGGCACAGTTGTCATAAGTCAAGGACTACCTGTAACTCACCTTTCTAGCTTTCAGGATGCAATTGCCTTTTCTTTCTGATGATCCCCCACATTTTTTAAACTAATTGGCTCCACCCACAGACTTCAAAGCATCTTAGTTCTCCTTTCCCCACCTGACACCTATTCGCAGATTCCCCAAATTATTATTAATTATTATTAATTAAACTTATATGCCGCCCAACTCCCAAAGGACTCTGGGCGGCTAAATTTCCATGCAACCTCCATTTTAGCTGGGGAATGATGGGAGCTGAAGTCCAGCTCACTCAGGCAGCATCACATTGTGGAAAGTGTTTATTTATACACTTTAGAACAACAACACTTGGCAACTGATTCATATTTATGACGGTTGCAGTGTCATTTGCGACCTTATGATGAGCAAAGTCAATGGGGAAGCCGGATTTATTTAACAACCGTGTTACTAATCTAATAACTGCAGTGATTCACTTAACAAATGTGGCAAATGGGACAAAAACTCACTTAAGAAATGTCTCGTTTAGCAACATAAATTCTGGGCTCAGTTGTGGTCGTAAGTCGAGGACTACCTGCAGAGCAGTGTTTCTTAAACTTGACAGCTTGAAGGTGCGTGGACTTCAACTCCCAGAATTCTCCAGCCAGGATGCTTTCAGATATATGGAGTTCACATCCTGGCTGAGGAACTTTGGGAGTTGAAGTCCACGCACCTTCAAGTGATTCATGTAACAACTGTGTTACTAACTTAAGAACTGCAGTGACTCACTTTGGCAGAAAAGGCCAAAAAATGGGGCAAAATTCACTTAGCAAACGTCTCGCTTAGCAACACACATTTTGGGCTCAATGGTGGTTGTATTTCGAGGACGCCTGCATGTTGCAGAACCTTACAAAACTTTTACAAGCCTTCCAGTTTTGCTTTGAAATACAATCCGTGTCGGGCAAACAGTATGATTTTGGCAAAGAGAAGTAAAAAACAACAATAATGGATTTATTTCTGCTTCTCTTTTTCTTGTCTCCATTCATCTTCATCTCCTTCCCCTTCCCCGCCCCTATATCTCCCAGACGGTGCCTGGCGAAGTGAGCCCCCAGGACGGTTATGTGTTACTTCTTGTACTTCTTTCTATCTTTATCGGGGGCACCTTGGTGCTGCTGTTTGGCATCCTGATCGTCTGCCGGCGCTGTTGTGAAACGGACCGAAGGCGCTCCAGGTACAAACGGGAATGGGAGGCTGGGGGAATGCAGTGGCATGGGGTCTGTTTGGGGTAGGATATAGATCGTGTTTTAAAGCAAGGGTCTCCAGCCTCGTCAACTTTTAAGACTTGTGGACTGCAACTCCCAGAATTCCTCAGCCAGCAACTGGCTGAGGAATTCTGGGAGTTGAAGTCCACAAGTCTTAAAGTTGACACGGCTGGAGACCCTTGCTTTGAAGGAGGGGCTGGGAGGGGCCTTCCCTATGTAGGGGCCATTCTGATGTATTGGTAGTAACACAGCAAGAATCTGCAGCCATGCTGGCTAACAACTGTGGGAATTGCAACCAAGCAGAGCCAGAAGGGAAAGGGTGAAAAAAAAAACTGCCCTAAACTATTAACTTCTTCATTCATTTTCTTCCTCCTTTTCTTCCTTCATCCTCCCTCCTTCCTTCTTCCTTCCTGTGCCTTCCTTCCTTCCTTCTCCTTCCTTCCTTCCTTCCTCCCTCCCTCCCTTCCCTTCCTTCCTCCTTCCTTCCTTCCTTCTCCTTCCTCCTTCTTCTTCCTCCTCTTCCTTCCTTCTTGCCTTCTTCCTTCCTTCTTCTCCTGCATTCCTTATTTCACCTTCCTTCTTCCTTCTTTCTCCTCCTGCATTCCTTCCTTCCTTCTTTTCTCCCTCCTCCCTCCCTCCCTCCCTCCCTCCCTCCCTCCTCCTTCCTTCCTTCCTTCCTTCCTCCTTCCTTCCTTCCTTCCTTCCTTCCTTCCTTCCTTCCCTTTCCTGTGCCTTCCTTCCTTCTCCTTCCTTCCTTCCTGTGCCTTCCTTCCTGAATTCCTCAGCTATGCTGGCTGAGGAATTCTGGGAGTTGAAGTCCACAACTCTTAAAAGTTGCCAAGTTTGGAGACCTCTGTTCTAGCCCCTCTTCAGCCATAGAAATTTGGAGGAGACTCTGGAGCAGCCCTTCCCTCTCAGGTTGAAGGGAAAAAAATGAAAGGGGGTAGTGCTAAATATAAGTAGTCCTTGACTTATGACGACTCACTTAGTGACCATTCAAACTTACAGCAGATCCTAAAAAAAGCTGCTTGCAACCTGGATTTGAACTTCTGACAGCCACAGTCACATGACCACATTTGGGGAGCTTGGCAACTGGCCCTCATTTATACCTGTTTGCAGCATCCCATAGTCACATGACTGCAACTTACAACCTGTTTGCCAGAAACCAGTGTTTAATTCTAGTTTCTGGCAAAAAACACTCCACAGTGAACAGTGGATTCACTTAATGCCCATGGTGTTTAGTCAGCAACTACAGGTAGTTCTCAACTGACAACAGTTCCTTCAGTGACGATTCAAAGTTACAGTGGCACTGAAACAAATGATTTATGATCGTGTTTCACGCTTACAACCGTTGCAGCTATCCCCATGGTCATGTGATCAAAATTCGGATGCTTGGCAACTGACTCGTATTTATGACGGTTGCAGTGTCCTGGGGTCAGGCGATCCCCTTTTGCGACCTTCAGACAAGCAAAGTCAATGGGGAAGCCAGATTCACTTCACAACCGTGTTACTACTTTAACAAGTGCAGTGATTCACTTAACAACTGTGGCAAGAAAAGTCGTAAAATGGGGCAAACTCACTTAACAAAGCTTAGCACTTAGCAAAATAAATTTGGGTGTGGTCATAAGTCAAGGACTACCTGTATTTGGATGCTTATCTTGATATGTTCAAACTGGGAATGGATTTGTGCCTGTGTTAATAATATCTACATATATCACCTTTTTCCTATTTTCAGAGCCAGCGATGACCCAGAAAAAACGAACACAACCTATCTGGATGACTCACAGCCAGCACAAGGTGAGGGCATTAAGACTGACCCTCTCTGCTCATGCACGAATCGGAATTAAATTGCTCTTGGTGGAAGCCGTTTTCATTTCAGCACCTTCCACAAAAAGGGAATTATGAAGTTTGCATCTAGTGTTCCACAGAGTGTGAGAGCCAACCACAACATCAACTCCGATTGTATCAGATGCGTTCCCTATTTTTTAAACTGAGGAAACTGGGAATTATAACTGTTTGCCAGGCATGTACAGGTAGTCCTCGAATTACAACTGTAATGGAGCCGGCCCTTCACAGTCATCAGTTGTGAAGTTCATAAAAATCAGTCAGGCCTGATTTTATGGCCTTTGTTTGTAGCAGTCATAAAAGGAATAACGTGGTTGTTAAATGAATTCAAATGATTCAAATATAAGAGCCTTGGTGGTGCAGGCTGCTAAATGCCTAGCACTTAAGTTCCAGCTGCCTGCAATTACTGCAGGCTCGAATCCCACCAGGCTCAAGGTTGACTCAGCCTTCCATCCTCTCGGGGTAGGTAAAGTGAGGACCCAAGATTGTTGCGGGCAATAAGCTGACTTTGTAAAAATGCCGCTTGGTAATAAGCAGGCATATACAATGGAATGAAGGCTATTGCTGAGCGCATTGGGTTGTATCCCAAAAATTGTAAGCCACCCTGAGTCTTCCAAGAAGGGCGGCATATAAATGTAATAATAAATAAAATAAATAAAAAATATGGAGGCGGTTTTGCCCAATGCAGATTATCAGCAAAACCAGGGGTGGAATGCTATCGGCTTGGACCGGTTCAAGTGAACCGGATGTTAAAGTTACATCTGGTTCTTCGAACCGGTATTTCAACCAACCGGCTGGCCCCGCCCATCCCTCCCCGCTCCTCCCAGGAGTCTCCATGTGGCCCATTTATGATGGAGGTAAGTGCAGGGCCCGCGTGGAGGCTCTGGGAGGGAGAAAAATGGGCCTTCCGGAAGTCTGGAAACAGGCCTGTTTCCGGCTTCCGGATGGCCTCCAGAACCTGGGGGAGGCTGTTTTCACCCTCCCAGAGGCCTGGGAGCGGCCTCCAGACCCTTGGGAGGGTGAAAACGGCCTCCCCCAGGCTCTGGAGGCCCTCCGGAAGCTGGAAACAGGAAGTTCTTGGTAGGTCACACCCACCATGGCCACGCCCACCCAGCAACTGGGCAGCGAACCGGTTGCTAGGATTTTTGAATCCCACCCCTGAGCAAAAAAACATTGTAAAAGGTGGTCACATGATCACAGGACATGGCAAACAGCCAAAAAATGCTTACTGGTTGCCAAGCAACCAAAGTCTGGTCATGTGACTAGAAGAAGGGCCCCAATCATTCTAGTCACGTGACCAAAAGTTGGATCCATCTTATAAGTAGTCCCAGATAGGTCAGCTGTAACTTCAAATAGTTGCTAAGCAACCAGGTGTAAGTTGAGAACTTAAGGTCGTCCTCAACTTACAACCATATCATTTAGTGACAGTTCAAAGTAGCAATGGCACTGGAAAAAAATGACTTGTGACCGTGTTTCACACTTACAACTGTTCTGGCATCCTCATGGTTATCTGATCAATATTCGAATGCTTGACAACTGATTCATATTTATGACGGTCGCAATGTCTCGGGATCATGTGATTCCCTTTGCAACCTTCTGAGAAGCAAAATCAGTGGGGAAACCAGATTCACTTAACAGCCATGTTACTAACTTGCAATGATTCATTTAACAACTGTGTCCAGAATGGTCATAAAAAAGGGGCAAAATTCACTTAACTGTCTCATTTAGCAATGGAAATTTAGGGCTCCGTTGTGGTCGTAAGTTGAGGACTGCCCGTATTTCTCCTTAGGAACAGAAGCAGGCTGCCTCTGCCGCATATTCATGCCCTCACTCTCTTTTTCCACCCCCTCCTCTTAGACATCACCATCAAAGTGGATGACCCGGAATGCACGTCCAGCTCCAGCTATCGAGATGCAGAGAGCGAGCGATTTCTGTCTTCCGGCAGCGCCACAGGGCGGAGGGTGTCTTTCAACGAAGCTGCTCTTTTTGAGCAGAGCAAGAAAACGCAGGAGAAGGGAAGGAGGTGAGTCTTGATCAGGAACCAGGAGGCTGGGCTGGGAATTGGAGGTTCTACAACTGGAGGGCGGGACGGGGAGCTGCAGTGGTGCGTCTGAATAACAGAATAACAGAGTAGGAAGGGACCTTGGAGGTCTTCTAGTCCAACCCCCTCCTCAGGCAGGAGACCCTCCATCTGTGATGGCGATCCTATGGCATTTGTGCGGGTATGCGAGCCCCAGGCAAACTTACCTCACTGAGCATGCGTGTGCCTCTCAACTGATTTTCGGCCTGTTTGAGGCCTTTTTGGCCTCCCAGAAGCTTGAGGAAAGCCTCTGCAGGCTGAAAAATAGGCCCGTTTCATCACTTCCTGTATTTCCGGAAATACTGGAAGTGATGAAACAGGCCCATTTTTCGGCCTGCAAAGGCTTCAGAGGCTTCCCTCAAGCCTCTGGGAGGCTGAAAATCAGCTGGGAGGCGCAGTGCAGGTAAGGAGGGGGGATTGTGTGAGCATGTGCAGGGGGCATGGGGGGGCACATTGCCTTCTGGGTGCTGGCACGTGAGTGCGCACACACAGTTTTTGGCACAGGAGCCCAAAAAGGTTAGCCACCACTGCCTTATATGATTTCAGATGAATAGTTGTCCAATTTCTTCTTTAAAATTTCCCTTTGTTGGAGCACCCACAACTTCTGATAGCAAGCTGTTCCACTGGTTAATTGTCTTCACTGTTAGGAGGTTTTTTTCCTTAATTCCAGGTTGCTCCTCTCTTTGATTAATTTCCATCCACTGTTTCTTGCCTTGCTTGTTGGTGTTATGGAAAATAAGTTGACCTCTTCTTTGTGGCAACCTCTCAAACACTGGAATACTGCTATCATGTCACCCCCCCCCTAGTTTTTCTTTTCTCTTTCAGCATCAAACATTGGAAACTTTTAGAAACAGAAAATTTCAGACAATTATTTTTATTTAATAGTTTAGAAATAAATATTTCTAATACTTAGAAAATGAGAACGATTAGAAAATTTCAGCAATTAGACACTCTTTTTAAATAGTTAATTAAGGAGAAAATGACCTGGCCTGTATTTATGATAATTGTCCTGTCCTGAGGTCATGTGATCAAAATTTATAACCTTCCCAGGTGGCTTCCGATAAGCAAAGTCAATGGGGAAAGCCAGATCTGCTTAATGACCACTTCATTCACTTAATAACTGCAGTGAATCACTTAACAACGGTGGCAATTAAAGTTGTAAAAGGTGGCAAATTTCACTTAACGCCTGTGTTTCTTAGTGATGGAAATTTAGGGCTCAATCGTGGTCGTAAGTCAAGGACTACCTATATTCGTACTTTTTCTCCAGAAGCAAAATGTGGGGATGTCTTAAGATGCTTCGGCCTGCCTGTTTCATTGTGGGTTTTTCCCCCCCCTGCTTTTCCTGTTAGGTACACTCTGACCGAGGGTGATTTCCATCATTTGAAGAACGCCCGTCTCAGCCACCTTCCCCTGCCACCCTCGGCTGCCCTTAAAATCGTCACCATCCACGAGTGCGAAGCCAACGAGAACAGCGTCATGATGACTCCCCGCCTCCCACCTGTCAAGCCGAGCCTTGCCATCTTCCAAGTGAGCCCTCCATCCCTGAAGGATATGGGGGTGGAAACAGGGGTGGGCTTCACAAATTTCAGCAACCGGTCTCTGCCTAGTTGCTGTGTGGGCATGGCCATGGTGGGTGTGGCCTAGTCAGCCTCCTGCACCACAGCAAGGGGGGTCCATTTTCACCCTCCCCGGGCTCCGGAGGCTTTCCCCGAGCCTCCAGGAGGCAAAACGGCCTCCCTGGGCTCTGGAGGTTTTCACTTTACCTAAGTCTCTGCGCAGGCCCGGCACTTACCTCGCATCCAAAACAGGCTGTGTGGAGACGCCTGGGAGGGGCAGGGTGGGAGGGGCAGGGTGGGGAGGGCGGGGCCAACCAGGTCTGAGATTCTCCAGTTCACCGAACCGGCCGTAACATTAGCTACAGGTTCACCCAAACCGGAGCAAAATGGTAGCAGCCCACCCCTGGGTGGAACTGGATCGGGCTGGGGGCAGGGATCAGTAGGAACGAGTCTCTCTGAGGGCTTTTAAGGCATTCTATTCCAATGTTCCTCAATCTTGGCCACTGGAAGATGTGTGGACTTCAACTCCCAGAATTCTCCTGGCTGGAGGATTCTGGGAGTTTAAGTCCGCACATGACTCCCAATGACTAAAGGTTGAGAAACATAGTTTTATTCCCATGTGTATGTGCATATATATATGTGTGTGTGTGTGTGTGTGTGTGTATGTGTTTTCTGAGGTTTTCGCGGGTGTTTGTATGTAGGTCTTTGGTCATTTGGGTTTTCTCCCGCGTAAAATTGGAAGTATCTGGGCAACGTTTCGACGAAATCTCATCCGTCATCTTCAGGCTGGTGTCTTCAGCTAAACGAAGCTGAAGACACCAGCCTGAAGATGACGGATGAGATTTCGTACGAAACATTGCCCAGATACTCCAATTTACGTGGGAGAAAACCCGAGATGACCAAAGACCTACAATATGTGTGTGTATACATACACACACACCAACACACATATATATTGTTTTTGTAGATTTTCCGGGTACAGGTATGCAGATCTTGGCGTGTTTGGGTCTTTTCCCGTGTAAGATACTCTCAATCTTACACAGGAAAGAAATGAACATGCCAAGACTCCATATATATATATATATATATATTATATGTAGGTCTTGGTGTATTCAGGTCTTGCCCGTGTAAGATTGGGAATACTTGGCAACGTTTCGACGAAATCTCATCCGTATCATCTTCAGGTGAGATTCAGGATGAGATTTCGTCGAAACGTTGCCAAGGTATTCCCAATTTACACGGGACAGACCCGATACACCAAGACCTACATACCTTTACCCATGAAAATCTACGAAAACATCTAATATATATTATAAATATTATATATATTATATATATATATATATATATATATATGGTCTTTCATTAACCCGACTAAACATACCATTTGTACTTCCAAAACTGAGAACTTGACAACTACATTTTCAGTTAGTTATTTCATGATTTCTTTTCTAATATTTTGTTTAAATTTAACTTATGTAAAAAATTTTGCAGACAGCCTTTAAAGTGCAAAAGCTTTCTAAGATATCTTACAGAAAGGAGTAATGGGTTACTTTTAAAAATACTGTCTGGTTGCAAAAGAATACCTTAAATATTGAACACAGATGAATACATACCAGTTGCCGTACTCATACAACATGAGATGTTCACACTAGTAGCCTAGAGAGCTTTATGCTATATTAATAAATTAGACCAATTGGTAGGTAGGCAGGTAGGCAGGCAGATAGATGCTAGATAGGTAGAGAGACAGAGATATAATGGTAGGTAAGCAGATAGAGAGATGATGCAGATAATGAGAGGGTGGGAGAGAATTACATGCACACAAATATATACACACCAGGGGAAGTAGGGTACAGCAAGTTCTTTAGGGATCTTTATAAAAATATTATTATTTATTAAATTTATATCCTGCTCATCTCACTACCCAAAGTCACTCTGTAATAAATTACTATAGATAGAAGATTTGTATGTTCTAATTCAGTAGGAAACTGAAACTTCTGCATAACTTAGTTCTGTGAAATGAAAACTGTCTCACACACACACACACACACATACACATATATACCCCCACCCACACACATACACATACGTATATAGATACACACACACACATATACAGGTAGTCCTCAACTTACGACAATGGAGGCCAAAATATTTGTTGCTAAGTGAGACATTTTGCCCCATTTTATGACCTTTCTTGCCACACTTGTGAAGAGAATCACTGCAGTCGTTAAGTTAGTCACGTGGTTGTTAAGTGAATCTGGATTTCCCCATTAACTTTGCTTGTCAGATGGTTGCAAAAGGGGATCACGTGATCCCCGAGGACGCCACAACCATCATAAATATGAACCAATTGCCAAGCATCCAAATTTTGATCAAGTGATGTATGACTTGCATATACAGGTAGCCTGCAATGGCTGTAAATGTGAAAGTCACATTTTTCAGTGCCTTTGTAACTTCTAACGGTCACTAAATGAACTGTTGTAAGTCGAGGACTTCCTGTATACGTAATTGCACCCAGTAGGAGCTTTATGTAAGAAAATAATAAAAGTTTATTGTGTTTCCAAGAGAGAGTTAGGATAGCAGACACTTTGCCCAGCAAATGGCGAAAAGCTGGATTGATAGCTGCTGGGTTGGGATTGGCCATCTTCTTCTTCCTCATCCTCCTCTTTGTCCTTCTCAACAGCCAACTGGAAGTCCCCTGCCAAAGACGGCGCTGACCAGCCATGGGGGTCTGTGTTCGAGTTCAACACTCCCAGGGACACATTTAACTCCAGCATTGAAGCCGCTTCCTCCGTTTCCTCCGACTCGGGCGAGGGAGTTGCGGTAGGTTAACCCAATACAGTGTCAAAGGCAGGGCCATATGAATTGCATGTACAGGAAGTCCTCAAGTTACATTGGTTCATTTAATGACTGTTCCCAGTTGTAACAGCGCTTAAAAAAAGGACTTATGACCATTTTTCACAGTTATAGGAGGATCCCCAGGGTGACGTGATCAGAATTCAGGTGCTTGGCAATTGGTTCATATTTACGACGGTTGCTTTGTTCCCTGGTTACATGATCCTCTTTTGTGACCTTCTGACAAGCACAGTCAATGGGGAAACCATTTAACAACCACATTACTAATTTAACGACTGCAGTGTTTCACTTAACATCTGTGGCAAGAAAGTTCGTAACAAGCGAGCCCCTCATCTCTTAACAAATTTCTCATTTAGCAACATAAATTTGGGGCTCCGTTGTGGGTGGAAGTCAAGTCTTTGACTTACGACAATTTGTTTAGTGACTTCTGAAGTTATAACGGCACCGGGAAAAAAAAAGTGACTTATGGCCGTTTTACACACTTACGACTGTTTTAGCATCCCTGCGGTCACGTTTTCAAAATTCAGACTTTGCTTGGCAACTGGTTCATATTTACGACAGTCGCAGTGTTCCCAGAGGTCCCGTGATCCCCTTTTGCGACCTTCAGACAAGCAAAGTCAACGGGGAAGCCAGATTCACTTCACAATCGTGTGACTCACTCTAACAACTGCAGGGATTCACTTAACAACCGTGCCAAGAAATGTTGTCCAATGCACTGGCCCACTGACCTGTTTTCATGAGGGTATACCCGGGGTCATGTGATTGCCACTGGTAACCTTCCCAGGGGTGAGCTTCAAAAATTTTAGCAACCGGTTCTCTTGCCAGTTGCTGGGTGGGCGTGGCCATGGTGGGTGTGGCCTAGTTGTCCTCCTGCACCACGGTGGGGGAGGCGTTTTCACCCTCTGTGGGCTCCGGAAGCTTTCCTTGAGCCTCTGGGAGGGCAAAGATGGCCGCCTCAGGCTCTGGAGCCTCTGTGGAGGCTGGAAATGGGCCTGTTTTCGGCATTCTGGAGCCTCCAGGAGGACTGTTTATTGCCCTCCCTGAGTCTCCATGCGGGCTCTGCACTTACCTCACATACAAAACAGGCCGCGTGGAGACTTCTTGGAGAGGTGGGGTGGGCGGGGCCAGCAAGAGGGATTTGCCGGTTCACCGACCTGGCCATAAAATTAGCTACCGGTTAGCTATGGGTTTGCCCGAATTGGGGAGAACCGGTAGTAGCCCACCCCTGTCCCAACTGGCTTCCGACAAGCAATGTTGGTGGGCGAAGCTGCATTCGCTTAACGACTGCGGTGGTTTCCTTAACAACCGTGGTGAGAAAAGGTCATAAAATTGTGCACCATTTTCTTTAACAATCGCTTTAGTTAGCAACGGAAATGTTGGTCCCAACTGTGGTCGTAAGTTGAGGATTGCCTGTATTGGCTTGGGATGCAGCAGCAGTGGGCGTGACTCACCCTTTCCTCTTCTCCGTTCGCACAGTCTGGCAGTGCAGCCAAGGCCGTCAAAGGGGCCCCCATGGCCCCTCCACAAGAGCTCCCCTCAGCCCCTGCCCAGGGCACCGTCCTTCATTTCCTGACCCGTCTGCGCCGTCATGCCAGCCTGGAAGGAGCGAGTCCCTATTTCAGAATCAAGAAGTGGAAGCTGGAAACCAGCCAGCGGGCATCCAGTCTGGACACGAGAGGTGGGTGACTCTGCCAGGGTTTGAGGGGTGGGCGGTTGATGGCATCCCTAAATCTGAAAGTCAAGAGTCGTAATATCGAATGCCGTGTTTCTCAAGCTTGGCGACTTGAAGATGGGTGGACTTCAACTCCCAGAATTCCCCAGCCAGCATGCGTGGGGAAGGAATGGGATTTTGGAGTAACCTTTCTGTCAACTCATAAAATATGTCTGTGGTCTTTTTAGAGTTGTCAACAGAAAGGGAGGGGAGAGCCGTGCGGCAGCTTGCAAAACCGAAAGTGCATTCCATAAATGTTTTCAAAGATAGTAACTAGGTGACTGAAGCTTCTGCTGGGCAAAATTCTAACTGGAGAGCATGATTGATGACTCTTGGCTATGGATGTGTCCCATTGGAGAATATGAATTACGATACACCCAGGGGGTGGGGGGAAAACCAGGGTCAAGGGTGACAATGAATGATGTGTCTCAGAGTCGGCTACACCCAGGCGGTGCCAGCATGTTAACTCCCAATAAATCCTTTTTTTTAAGTTTTGGAAGTTTGGCTCGAGAATCATGATTTAAATGGGGGTAGCTGCCGGATCCTGATACTTTCCCCTGGGGGAAAGTGGGGTGGGAATGGAGATTTTACAGTATCCTTCCCCTGCCACACCCATGAAGCCACACCCATGAATCCACGCCCACCAAGCCATGCCCACAGAACCGGTAGTAAAAAAATTTGAATCCCACCACTGGATTGTGGGGCACCTATAATTTGCTGCGGCTGCCCCTTCTCCAGCAGCAACTCAGCTTATAGGTTATGGATATGACAGTGAGGACGAAGGGGGAGTGTCACCCCAGGGGGTGGTGAGTCCTAGGCTGCGGAGGTTCACGGAGCAACCACTAGTCACCAGTCAGATGGTCCTGATCCCAGCCCCACTGGAGAGATCAGCTTGGCTGCTGATTCGGTGTTTCCGGTGCCAGCCAACTGGGGGCCCTGCGCTCGGACCGTTGAGACCATGTCTGTGAATAGGGTTCCCGTAAGGAGGGGACAGATTTTTCGGCCTCTGTTTTCCAAAAATGCCGAAACCAGTTTCAGAAAAAACAGGACTTCTGCCTATGTTTCAGTGCCCGTCTCTTCCTTCCCTTCCTTCAGGGTCCCCCAAGCGTCACCAGTTCCAGCGTCAACGAGCCGCAAGCGAAAGCATGGACCAAGATCGTGATCCTCACCAGACGGACATTATCCAGTATATTGCCCGGACGGACGATGTGGTTTTCCGGCCCGTGGCTGGACCGTTCTTGCCTGCTCCGGCCAGTCCAACATTATCTCTCGGCAGGTATTTTTCAGTAGATAAGTGGGAAGGGGGAGAGGGGAGGATGGGGGCCCAGAGAATAAGAGCGGATCGAGACGCTTCGCAGCTCTGGAGTGGAAAAACAAAATCAGAACAGAAGTTGCGACTTGGGACCAGAACTTCTGTTGCTAAGTGAGGCGCTATAAAAGTAATGTTGGTAGTCCTCGACTTACGACCACAATTGAGCCCAAAATTTATGTTCTTAAGTGAGAAATTTGTTAAGTGCATTTTACGACTCTTCTTCCCGCAGTTAAGTGAACTACTGCAGTTTTTAAATTCATAACCCAGTTGTTAAGTGAATGTGGCTTCCCCATTGACTTTTGCTTGTCAGAAAGTCACAAAAGGTGATTACTGGACTCCTGGACACTGCAACTGTCATAAATGTGAGTTCAGTTGTCAAGCATTCAAATGTAAATCATCATGATCATGGGGGTGCTAAAATGGCTGTAAGTGTGAAAACGGTAATAAGTCACTTTTTCAGTATTGTAACTCTGAATGGTCACTAAAGGAACTGTTGTAAGTCGAGGACTACCAGTAATAGATAGAGCAATGGTTGTTAGGTGAGTTTTGCACCTATTTTTTTGACCATTTTTGCATGGTGGTTAAGTGAATCACTGCAGTTGTTAAGTGAATCACCTGGTCATTAAGCAAATCTGGCCTTCCGCATTGAGTTTGCTCATCGAAAACTGGCTGGGAAGGTTGCAAATGGTGATCACATGACCCCAGGACACTACAACCATTGTAAATATGTTTACCGTGGTAAGATGGATGACCAATGGATAGATAGATGGATGGATGGATGGATGGATGGATGGACTGATGGATAGATGGACAGATGGACGGATGATAGAGATAGCTAGATAGATGATAGATAGATAGATATAGATAGATAGATAGATAGAAGATAGATAGAGATAGATGATAGATATAGATAGATAAATTGGATAGATTGATAAATGATTGATAGATAGATAGATAGATAGATAGATAGATAGATGATAGTTAGATAGCTAGATAGATGATAGAGATGGATAAATAGCTAGATAGCTACATGGATGGATGGATGGATGGATGAGATTGATAGATGATAGCTAGACAGCTAGATAGAGATAGCTAGATAAATTGGATAGATGATAGAAGATAGATAGATGATGGATAGATGATGGATAGATGATAGATAGACAGACAGACAGACAGATGATAGATAGATGATAGACAGACAGACACAGGTAGATGGACAGACGGATGATAGAGATTGATAGATGATAGCTAGATAGCTAATAGACGATAGCTAGCTAGCTAGCTAGATGGATGGATGGATACATACATACATACATACATACATACATATCTATTACATATTTTATACATATTTATAACTATGGGTTTTAATTTTCAATCGCTTAACTTGTTTAATATACTTTTAATTAATTTATTTATCGATGTATTTTTAGCTGTGAGCCGCCCCGAGTCCTTTTTGGAGAGGGAGCGGCATATAAGTCGAATAAATAAATAAATAAATAAATAAATAAATAAATAAATAAATATCGGTTGCCAAGCACCTGATCACATGACCGTGGGAATGCTACAATGGTCATAAAAGCAAGGCCTGGTTGTAAGTCACTTTTTTCAGTGCTGTTGTAACTTGGAACAGTCGCTAAATGAGTAGCCAGTCGAGGACTGTACCTCCTTTTGGAGAAGGGGATAATACTCTTGTGGAATTCAACATTGGGAATTTTCCAATGAATCCATAAAAGCTGAAGGGTGGGTCGGAGTCCTTGGCTCTCTGCTTGGATTGTTGGGGTGCTGAGAGAATGTTTTGAGGGCCCTCGCAAAAATGGCCGCCTACCAGCTCGGGCGGTGTTTTTTAACTGCTGATGGCAGGAATTTTCCCTTCACTCTGCAAGTTGAGTTTGCTGAGGTCCTTCTTTTAAAGATCAAACAATATTTCAGCCCTTCATTGTCCTAAATAATAGATGGACTCAAATGGGAAGCTATTTTAAACCAGGCTTTCTTCTCTAAAACCTTCACCAAATGACTTTTATTTCCCGTCACCGTTGCCTAATTTTGATTTTTTTTTAATAACTGAAAATGATGGGATCGAATTGGCTACATACCACGGAGTTTCTTTCCCTGAGATTGGGCTTGCTAGACTTGGGAAGCTCTGATTTGAATGCTAAGATTGTTCTGTTTATTGGATCAAAACCTGAATAATGGATGGACGTAGTGACCAGATGCTTTACTTCTTCCTTGCTAATGTACTGTTTAAAAAGAAGCCCAACCACGTAATTTAAAAATAGATTTGGAGGCAATTATCTGCTTCCCACTCCTCGTCTCTCTTAAAAGGGAGGCCAAATCACTCTGTCTGTGGATGACAGCTGGATCAGGCCATCTGCTTATTGTCCAGTTTTCTGATCATCCAGTATTACCAAAGCAATACCAATAGCACTTAGACCAGGGGTGTCAAACTCCAGGCCTGGGGCTGGATCTGGCCCACGGGGCTTAGATCTGGCCCATGGGCCGCCCTAGCGGCAAAGACTGGCCTGCGACCCCCACGAGCTCCCTTTTAGCAGAGGGTTGCAGGAAGCTGTTGCGCTGAAAACAGAGTTTGTTTTCACTGGCAGAGTGCTCAGGCCACTACAGGTGCCCCGACACAAGTGATATTGAGCTGGTCACACCCACCCCGCCACACACCCCTCAGGGCCAAACATAACCCTGATGTGGCCTTCAGTGAAATCGAGTTTGACACCCCTGACTTAGACTTATATACCGCTTCACAGTGCTTTACAGCCCCTCTCTAAGTGATTTACAGAGTCTGCCTGTTGCCCTCAACAATTTGGGTCCTCATTTTACCAACCTTGGAAGGATGGAAGGCTGAGTCAACCTTGAGCCTGGTGGGATTCAATCTGCTAAATTGCAGGCAGCTGGCAGTCAGCAGAAGTAGCCTGCAGTACTGCCCTCTCACCACTGCGCCACTGTGAGAAGCTCTCCAGCTTGGTCTCTTCCATTGCATCTTTGCAGCTACATCAGCTGTCTCAACTTCAGGCGGTAAGTCCTCGACTTACAGTAAGTCCTTGACTTACAACCATTCCTGCAGCAACCGTTCAAAGTTACAGTGGGACTGAAACCTGTCCTTGCACGTATACCAATCTACCATCCCCAAAGTCATGAGATCAAAATTCAGGCAGTTGACAAACAGGCATGAATTTACAATGGTTGCGGCATCCTGGGGTCATGTGATCACCATTTGTGACCTTCCCAGCTGGCTTCCGGCAAGCCAAGTCAACGAGAGAAGCCAGATTCACTTAATGACTGTATGATTCACTTAACAACTGAAGTGATTCACTTAACTACTTCTTTACTTCCTCTTTTACCACTTCGGGGGCCAAGGGAGGTTTGCTTAACAACAGTGGCCACAAATGGCGCAAAATTGGGCATGACTCAATTTAACAACCATTGCTTAGCAAATGAAAATTCTGCTCCCAATTGTGGTCGTAAGTCGAGGATTACCTGTTATCAGGAAACTACCAGCCAGCCATATCAGTAGCCATGGAGAAGTTTCATCAACCCCTTGATTTATACAGTGTCTGGTCTAGAAGACCTCCAAGGTCCCTCCCAGCTCTGTTCTGATTGGTTGATCCAATTCCCTTGGATTAGCGCCTAACTTGGCTTCCAAGCTCATGACTATCAGTACCAAAAACAAATATTTGTCATGTGTGAGTGAGGAGGAAAATTGAGAGTGGTGGGCAGGACTTCAATAAGGGCCTTGGTGGCTCAGGCTGTTAATTGCCTGCACTTAAGTTCCAGCTGCCTACAACTGCTGTAGGCTCGAATCCCACCAGGCTCAAGGTTGACTCAGCCTTCCATCCTCTCGGGGTAGGTAAATTGAGGACCCAAGATTGTTGGGGGCAGTAAGATGACTTTGTAAAAAATGCCGCTTAGTAATAAGCAGGCATATACAATGGAATGAAGGCTATTGCTGAGCACACTGGGTTGTATCCCAAAAATGTAAGCCCTGAGTCTCGGAGAAGGCAGCATATAAATGTAATTAAAAAAAAAATAGCACTGCCTGCAACTACCATCCTGCCTTTTTTGACCTTGGTGGATGTCTCTGGTCCTGGAGGTCTCTCCTTGATGAGCGAACATAGGGCTTGACCTGAAAAAGATGTGTGAACTCTGAGAACGGATGTAGGCATAGATTCCTAGGAGCAGCAATCCGCTAGATTTGGTTGGTGGTTCCATGGATCACTTCATGGAAGAATTCTGTTCTGGGCTCAGCATAATTTTCAAGGAATTCTTAGAAGTTTCAGCAATGTGTGTTCCTTGACTTAAAGGATGCGCCAAGAATCATTCTGCACTCTCTCCTTCAATGTTGACAACCTTGACAACTTTAAGATGGTGGACTTCAACTCCCAGAATTCCCTTGCCAGGCTGAGGAATTGTGGGCCTTGAAGTCCACACATCTTACCGCCTGAAGCTGTGTCAGAATGGCTGTTATATGCTTGAGTTTCGCATTTGCTATCTGTCAGTCTGCCATGAACTATGGGGGGAAGGGAGCTGGACAGGAGAGGAGAAGGCATTGTACCTTCCAGAGACATCATCTCAAGGTCAAAGCCCTGGAAATGGCATCCAATAGCTCACCAACCAGCCCACCATTGAAGAGACTGTTCCCAAAACAATTTATTCAAATGCAATTGGACATAAAAGGGACGAGAGGAGGGGAGGAACTGGATGGGGAAAAGGTAATTGGTAAACTTTTGATACGTGAGCTTCAGTTCTGGCTTTGCTATATTATAATCCATTTGCCTTTTAGTGAAGTATACCATTCAAGACAACTGGAGTCGAGAGTCTTTCTTGCCTAAAGAACCAAGTTGGGGCAGGTCTGACACCCTGGTTCATTATTCCATGTTCTGTGTGCAAAGAAAGAAATACTGTGTCATTGTTAAAGGCAAAGTGTATATATTTTTTCTGCTGTAGGTTAGAGTCTTCGAACCATCCAGTCCCGTCCCACCCAGCCATTGGAACAGCAGCCCACCCCTTTTATCATGACATCTGGAGCCTACGGGCATCGCTAGAAAAGTGTGTTTCATCAGAGAAGGGCAACAACCAGGACTCAGCCCCTAGTGATGGTGGGGACAGCGTTTCCTCGAGCAGTGGGCTACCAAGTTTCTCCTCCTCCTTGGCGATGAGGCTGAAGCCGGAGAGGACAAGTCCTTGGCAAAACCCAAGCAGGATAGTGTTGAGTTGGAAGCCGGGACCCGTAAACTCTTGCAGATGGATAGCGGCTCCATTGAAGCCCCCAGTGGCCCAGGCGGCCTCGGAAACGTTTCTGCTTCACCAGCTGCCAAGGCCACCATCTTTGAGAGCTTTGAGGGACAGCAGCCAGAAGCGGAGGAGGAGGAGGAGGAGGAGGAAGAGGAGGAAACAGCTGGTGCTGTTGGAGGTCTCCTTCCTTCCAGTCCATTGCTCTGGGCACCGTATGGGCAGATGTTCCCCGCACGAGAATCCTTCCCTCGCCGGGACTACAGCATCGATGAAAAACAGGCGCACTCTTCAACGCTTTGTCCGCCCACGACCCCCAATTGATGAATCCCCTGCGGGCCAAACACGCTCGGACCCATTTGAGGAAGCAATGGCAGCGTACCAAGCAGTACAGCGACCCGGGCATCCGCTACCCCACAGCTCTGGAGAGGCGGACCCCTGCGTGCGAGGCGACAGCGTCAACTACCCCTGGAAGGGCTACCACAGCACCCTGCCCGCATTGTCAGCTCTGGGGGAGGAGGTGGCCTCGCCTGCAGCGAGCGGGGAGAAGATCCAGGTGATTGAGGAAGAACCGCCGGAGGAGGCCAAAACGGGACCTGACCCGTACAGCAGGGACTGCCTCGAAAGTGGTCAGTGTCCAGGGCTGGGCACAGATCTTCTGGACAAGATCACAGGGGGGCTGGAGGACATGTTTTTCACACCCTTGAAAAAACCACGAGAGAGTCTAGAGTGTATGGTGATGGTGGCCGCCCGGGCTTCCCCTGAGCACAGCCCCGAATAGTGGCAAGGGGAAGCACCGGGATGACCCTTTCTCTATCTCTCCCCGGGGCTGGGGGGTGGTGGTGCCACGCAGGGCCTGCCAACCAGCCAGCCAGCCAGGATGCAGGGTGCTCCAGGGGCCCGAGGGCACAGAGCAAGATCGAGGAACACCCTCCTGCTCTGTCAGCCTTCCGCTGTGTACCAGGCAGCCCCACCTGTAGGTCCCCTTGAGGGATGAGAAGGTCCGGGGCTGAAGACTTGGCCAGTGGAGATATCCCTGTCTCTCTGGCCAGAACACAGAGCCCACCGAGGACCTGGGGAAGCTCTGGCTGGATCCATCCATGCCTTTCCAGCAAGGGCCCAGAAGGTAGTGCAGGGGAGCACATCCCAAGAGGGGGAACCTTTCCTTTTTTAAGGGGAGGGAATCCAAAGAGATCAGGGTGTCCGCTGGAGAGCCGAAGGGCCTTCTCTTCCTTCTGGTTAGATCCAGGGGTGGGGACAGGGGAGAGCTCAACCGAATCTCTCCCCCATTTTGAAGCAGGTTTGCCAAAGTCGGCGTTATCTCTTGCACAGCCAGGAAGTTTTAAGTTTTCAGGGGCTCGTTCTCGAGAATAATAATAATAAATAATAATAATAATAATAAGAGAAAACAGCCCCCAAGTCTACCGGAGGCCTGACATACCTCACACTTTACGAGCTGGTTGTAGCAGATAATTTCAGCTCCTTCCACCTGTCCCCGTGCACACCTCTCTCTCTTTCTCTCTCTCTGGTTTTTTACAAGCAATAACCTGTCCTCCCCCCCCTCCCCACCGCCGGCAAAGCCATCTTTGCTCGAGGGTCCTTGCGGAGGGAGGGGGCCGGCTTCGCCTTCCTGGTGGGGCAGGATCCCCTATCTCAGCTCACGGATGGACAGACGGGTGTTTCTCCACCTTTTTTGCATGGTGTGATGCGTGGAAGAGTTTACATTTTCTCAAGTGGAGGAATCTGCCACTTCCTGGATGGGGTGGGGGGACCCCTGAAACAAAGCACGCTGCTTGAAGGGTGAATAGCACAATTCTCTCTCTTTCTCTTCCTCCTTTTCTCTCTCCTACACCTTTCTACCATTTTTGAAGGCTCGTTTTTCACACTTTTCCAGCTGTTCCTTGGGGTTTTTTCCTCCCCTCTGTGGTTCCATTTTTGTTTTTCATACACCCCCCTCCCCCCTTCCACGGTTCACTCTGCATCTTCCAACCATCCTGTTTTGGTCCACCTTGCAGGGCTATCGCTTGCTTTTGGGGTTTTCTTGCTGCTTTGATACCAAAAAAAAAGGACCGGGTTGCATTTTGGGGCGATGGAAGCAGCAGTGAGATCGAACCCAGTTTCTGGTCTTCTGGACCGGTTGAAAAAGACGCAGAAGGCTCTGTTTTAGTGACTGGCTGAGCCCTTCGTTGGGCTGCTGGTGAATATTATTGTTGCTTTTTGGTAGTGGTGATGGTGGTGGAATTATTACTAGCCTATACCCGTTCTTTCTACCCCCGTCTTTCTACCCCCGTTCTTGGTTATTCCCTCAAATTCTTCTTCTCCATCTATATGCAGAACTGGTGTTGCTTTCGATTATTGTTACTATTTATTTCTGTGTGCATGTGTACTTTTTTCCCAGGGCAGGTATTCCTTTCGTGGCATCCTTTAAGCAGGGGCTGGGGAAAGTTTCTGGGGTTATTTATTTATTTATTTATTTATTGGCCTGGCTTTTTAATTTAATCCTGCCAGAGAGTGGCGGAGGAGTGAGGGGTGGGTGGGGAAGGAAGGGGATGAGTGGGTGGGTTTCGTCTCTCCCATTTCCTTTTGACCCCCGCCCTCCTTCCCAACCTCCTTTTCCTGTGGCAATCCAGTAAAAAAAAGAAAATCCACTTTAAACCTTTTCCATTTTTTTTCTCCGCCACCTTGAATGCCACTCCTTTCTCCGTCTTTAGTCTTCAGATTTTTGCAAAGGTATTTTCTTCTTCTTCTTCTTCTTCTTCTTCTTCTTCTTCTTCTTCTTCTTCTTCTTCTTCTTCTTCTTCTTCTTCTTCTTCTTCTTCTTCTTCTTCCTCTTCCTCTTCCTCCTCCTCCTCCTCCTCCTCCTCTTCTTTTTAAATCGCATGTCAGGTTAAAAAAGGGAACGATGCGTTTCGCTTCTCCAGTTTGAAATCGTGCGGGTCCAAAGCTGTTTTTGGTGTGTGTGTGTGTGTGTGTGCAATTGATTTTGTAAATGAGTGCCACAATGGAGGGAAAGTGAGGGGCTGAGCATGGAGCATGTGGGTGTGTTGGCACGCTCACAGGCATGTGTGCCACGCTGACGTACAATTTCCTTATGTTTCGAATCTGCCTCGGCTGTTACCCGCCTTTGCCGGGGGCTCGGCTGTGGTAAGCGCAAAGCCTCTGCCCCCCCTCACCCTTCAACTCGACTGTCCTGTGGTGGCACGCGAGACCTGCAAACCACAAACCTCTTTTGAAAATGGACTTGATTAAAAAAAAAAAAAACATGTGCCAAGAAGTGGTCTCGGAGCACAAATCCCCTTTGTCCGGGAGGGCCTGCCGGGAGGGGGGAATGGCACCTTGACCAAGACTGAATTTAGCCAAGGGAAGACGGTGCCCGCAGTCCCGTTTCACAGGGCTCTGCGGTTTTCTGCCCACCAAACAGGCCTCTGGCTCTGCTTTGTGTCCGTTTCTGTTGCTTCGAAGATGCCACATGCTGAAAGAGCAGGCGGTCATCTCCTTTGGAAGCGTTCCTTTCATTCCAGGCAGCTGTTTTGTTTTAGGCCCAAAAAGGCACCTTGGGAGCCCTCATGTAGCCCCTTGTTTTCCACCCCCAACGAAGAACTGATTCTCTTTGGGGGGCTCCGAAGCCCATTTTGGAAATTCATCCAAGGCACCGCACATATCCCCTTCCTTCCTGTATTTCCACCGAACCTTTGGATGTACTGATGAGCATGGAAGCATTTATAGGTAGTCCCACGGCTGGGCTGCTTCCCCGAGTCTTTGGAGATGGGGCGGCATACAAGTTCAAAAATAAATAAATAAATAAATAAATAAATAGATTCTCTGCAGTTCAGAGAACCCCCAAATCCCACTCCTGGATGGCCCCGCCGACCCTGCCCCTCCCCTCCCAGGATTCCCCACACGGCCTGTTTTGGATGCAGATAAGTGCAGGGCGCACACGGAGGTTCGGGGAGGGTGAAAAAACGGGCCTCCCAGAAGTTCGGGAAGGCCAGAAACGGGCCCGTTTCTGGCTTCGAGAGAGCCTCCAGAGCCCGAGGAGGCCGTTTTCGCCCTCCCGGAGGCTCAAAAAAAGCCTCCAGAGCCTGAGGGCAAACCCCACCCCTCTGGTGATGCAGGAGGCCAACTAGGCCACACCCACCATGGCCACGCCCACCCAGTAACCGGGCAGAGAACCCTTTGCTAAAATTTTTGAAGCCCATCCCTGGTTAGTTCTCGACATATGGCCATACAGGTAATCCTCAATTTACAACCATTCATTTAGTGACCAAAGTTAGAACAGCACTGAAAAAAGTGAGTCATGACTGTTGTATACACTTTTGACCATTCCACCATCCCCTGGTCACGTGATCAAAATTCAGACGCTTGGCAACTACCATGTATTTTATGACTGTCACAGTGTCTCGGGATCATGTGGTCCCCTTTTGCCACCTTCTGACGAGCATATCCATGGGGAAGCCAGCCATTACAGCTGTGTTACTAACAGTTGCAGTGGTCTACTTAACAACGGCGGCAAAGAATGGTCGTAAAATGGGGCAAAACTCATTTAACAACATGCCTGGCTTAGCAACAGCATTTTGGGGCTGGAAAAGATTACCTGTAATGGAGCCTGCCTGTTATAGTGGTTATGCCATTACATAATCAAATGACTGATCTGATTATAGACCTCGTAAGATGGACACTGTGCTTGTTAAGCAAAGGCATTGTTCTCTGTGGTGTGGCTTTGCTCAAAAACTGCAAGTAACTTGCAGTGGCTGGAGGGCCAACCTTTGGAACAGGGTTGTAACTCCTTTTTTCCCAGGCCGGTCACACTGTTGAATGGTCACTAAGTGGTCAGTCATAAGTTGAGGATTACCTGTACTTCTAAACCATAGAAATGGGGGAGAATCTCTTGGGTGTGATCAGAAAATATACGATGGCAGCCACAGAGGCGGAGTTGAAATTCGGCCTGCTTTTGTATGGGCGCTGCAAATTTGAGGAACACGTGCTACGGACAGACCAGCATGGGTGGGAAAAATGCATGTTTCCAACAACACAGAAGACCTGAACATTTACCGTCCAGTGCCCTCTTTTCAAGGGAGCTGGGAATTCTGGGTTTGGCAGTCCCAGACTAGAGAGAAACTGCCTGTCTGGGTTAGGAATGCAATTGCTTTTTAATTGGATTCATCATTTATTTTCCTATTTATTTTGAGTGGCTCCGTTCATTTAGGTTTGCCGCCACATTGGGCCACCTTTCTGGCCTCACCTGTGCAGGTTGGATTTGAAGTCATGGTCCCACTTATTTGCAGCACCTCCGAATAATGGCATTTTGAAGTGGTGTTTTGCAACCTCTGCCACTCGACAATGGGTGGACTTCAACTCCCAGAATCCTGGGCGTTGAAGTCCACCCATCTTCTAGTGACCAGGGTTGAGGAATATTGTTTCGAAGATGATTGACACCCCCTAAAGATTCCCCCATCCCAACCCCACAGATCATTATATCTAGGCCTTCCATCGCTGGATTTTGTACTTCCTGAGCAAACCAAGCAGACCATTTTGCAAAACTCGCAAGCAGGACCTGGGCCTGTTTTCTCCCTCCCATAGCTGGACATCCTGGTTTGTTGGGCTCTAGCAGGGAGGCAGGTCAAGCTTCCCTAGGAAGGAAACATGGCTGGCCACAGAAATAAGGGATAAAAAGCACCTGTGGTGTTTTAAGAGAAAGTAGGATTGGGCCTGTGGCCAACCACTGAAACAAGCTCAACTCCATCCTACATGGATAAAAATTCAGATTAAAGCACCTTGGATTGATGGCTGCCCAACCCACTAACACAGCCATAGCTACCTTGTCTGTGGGATATTATGGGTTCTCCTATCCAACTGTTGTTGCTGCTAAGATTTTTTTTCTTTTCTTTTATTGGCATCTCCAGTTTTGGGACTTAAAGCTGTTATTGCGCCTCCCCTGTGGAGGATGAAGCCCAGCTCTTGACCATCTTCTACAATGCTTTTCCAACCTTGTTCACTTCAAGGCCTGTGGACTTCAACTCCCAGAATTCCCCAGCCAGCATGCTGCTGCAGCAATGGATGCCAGATGGCTGAGGAATTCTGGGAGTTGAAGTCCGCACCTCTTCAAGTGGGCCTGGTTGGTCTACCTACCAGATAATCCTTCAAGGGGTGGAAGAGGGTTATTTCCCATTTTGTAGCTTTTGCTTGTCTAGGCTACATATTTCCTTTACAAGTTTTCGTGGGTGTGGTGAAGATTGGGAGGCCCATTAAAATCATATCAAGCCATTAAGAGACGGGGCCTGCAACGTTGGTTAAAAAAACTCAAGATGGTGGCTGTGATAGTGCCATCAAAGCTCCACATATTTGTGTTGTGCATATAAAAATCACTTTGATCAGACCATAAGAGCCATCTTGACTTTTTTGGCTCCACCCAGGACTTTCCTAAATAACTTCCCATTATTATTTCTCATTTGGAATTTAGACTTTCTGCTAATGTAGCCCGAGTCCTTCTTTCCTTTTCTGGCATCCATATCATCCATTTTTACCATGGTCAACTAGCATCCTAAAATCTTTTTTTCCACACATTCCATTACTAAGCTGTGGCATTCCCACAGTCTCTCTGTTCACTGGATTTTTGCTTCCAAAGCTGATAAACTCTGCATTTGTGTTAACATTCAATTGTTACTTTCAGCCCATTTCAATAAAACTCTTGAAACCCTTTTGAATTTTATTGTGGTCTTGTACTCTGTATGCGGAATCCCACTCGATTTGGGGTCCTTGCTTAATTGGATCTTACTGTTTCAAGTCGTGAGTGACATGACACAAGACTTTGCTCATCTTTTCAGCAAACTTTCTGGGATTTTAAAAGGTGCAGGAATGAAAGATGGTGAAGAAGTTTCAAACTTCTGTTAAGCTTCACGGTGACCCAAAGGTCTGTGAACATTTCATGCAGCTGTAATATATACTAATGTATATTGACCAAGCTAACCTGGGTGTTGAAAAGATAGAAGTTGGGTTTATATACCATGCTTAACTATGGTTTGGTCAAGAGTTGGAATTAAGCTTGGGGTAAACTATGAAACAAGAAAAAATGGGTGGAAGGAGGTCAGAGGGAGATTCAACCTAAGGAGAAACTTCCTGACAAAACAATTAATCAGTGGCTTGCCTTCACAAGTTGTGGGAATTCCATCGCTGGAAGTCTTCAAGAAAAAATTGGACCACCATTTCTCCAGGATGGCATAGAGTTTCATACTGAGCAAGGGGGTGGACTAGAAGACCTCTGAGGTCCCTTCTACCCATATGATTCTCAGTACCTCAGGTCATTACTGAGTTGAGGTTCACCATCCTTTTGATTTGGGGAATACCAATTCTATATATATACGGAGCTTAAGTACTTCTTAAGAGTTTGTTCCAAAGCTGCTGCCCAAATAACTGGAGATTGCAAAAATTATGGGGAACACAAGCCCCCCCTAATTTGCATCTGGAAAAAGCTGTAGGACTTTTCAGGAGAGATGTCTTCAGATCGCCTCTCCTGAATTGGTAGAGAAGCAATTACTTCTGATTTCCATTTAAGGACTACCCAACGGGGCTCAACCTGCTAAGAGAAAGTTTCTACTTCCTACAGCAATGTTTATCAACTGTGGCAAGTTGAAGACCTGTGGACTTCCAACTCCCAGAATTCCCCAGCCAGCATATTTTAAGATGTGTGGAAAACTCCCAGAATTCCCCAGCCAGATGCTTTCAGATGTGTGGACTTTGACTCCCAGAATTCCCCAGTCAGCATGGCTGACTGGGGAATTCTGGGAGTCAAAGTCCACACATCTTAAAATGGCTACGGTTGGGAAACTCTGCTTTAACTGGTTTTGGAAAAGGTTGAGTTAAACGATTTTTGAGATTCCTTCCAACTCTAGACCTATTCATTCCCAACTGCAGGTAAAACGCTCCTTTCTCACGCCTGCATCTTTCTTCCTTATACTGACAGAAACGGCTCCCCACAAAGCCGACGCTATAGAATCCACCTCTCCATTGAACCTTTATTTAAAAAAAAAGGAAAAAAAAACCAGAAAAGCACACTTTTTCCCTTTGCTCCAGCCCTTATAAACAGCATGCAGATTTTTTTTTTTGTATGTGTATGTGTGTGTGTGTTTGTTTTTGTTTTATTCAGAACGGAATGGGGAGACTCTTCCCTGTGTTTTAATTCTAAAATACTCGTTTGGGTTCTCGTCCCTTCCTCCCCACCATTTCAAATGCATCGTAACGGATAAAATAGTCTCTAGAGATATTGCGAAGGAAAAATGAAGGAAGGGATGGGGGACCAAAAAGCGAAAAATATCTCATATGTATATATATATATCTATATCTATATATCTATATATATATATACACACAGTCTCACACACACACACACACACACTTAATATATATATATATATATATATAATATAACAGTAGTCTACTACATAAAGTGCGTGTTGATGGCTTGCAAGTTTCCAAACACACCTGGGAAGGTAGAAAAAGAGTTTGCATGAAGGACATCATTCTTTTCACTGGCTCTTCTCCCTTCACTGCTCCCCAATGCAACCCCCAGAAAGAGTCCAGGTATATCTGGGTCACACACAGCATCACAGTCAAAGGGGAGTCTGGATCCCATCCGACAAACCACAGTTAAGCCTTCTTTCAAAAAAAGAAGTCGCGTGGAAGGAGGTCACAGGTGGGTGCAAATCACCGTCCATTTTTTTCCCCTTGGATTTGACTCATTCAAAAGACCAAAAGAAATAAAAAAAAATAAACCTCCCCTTCTCCTTCTTCTTGGTTTGATTGCAAGCTTGTTCTACAGGTGATCTGCTACAGGTGGGTGGGTGGAAAGGAGGAGGTGGGTGGGGGAGAAGCTGCTTTAGGGCAGCAGACAATCTGGAACTCGGGCTGCAAAAGAAGGAAAAAACAAATTCAAGTTTAGAAGAACATTTATTTTTATGTATCTATGGAGATTCTCGGTCATCTAGATCCTGGTTGCTCCCAAAGGTGTTCTTTTATTTTCCAAGAGACAACTGGACTTTCTGGTTTTTCTTTGAAGACCTTTCGCTTCTGAAAGATGCTGGACAAGATAAGAAAAAGCAGATAGGATGAATCCCACATCGGAGCCAATCCAATTTGCCATCCTGATCTGAAGTAGCCACTGAGTTGCTGAAGGGACAGAGGCAGAATGAGAAACATGGCCAAGAAGGCGAGTTGAGAGAAGGAGAGAGAGGGGGGGGGAGGGAGGGGGGAGGGAGGGAGCGGGAGGGAAGAGACAGGAGAGGGAGAGAGAAAGATGGATAGAGAGAGGGGGGGGAGAGAGGAAGGGAGAGAGAGAGAGTGTTTGTGTATGGGGGAGAAACACATTGGCGCCAACAGCCAAGAAAAGACCCCAGCCGGAGCTCTGGCACTGTTTGTAAAGCGGGCTCCCCTGTTGTCATCCCCACTCCCACCCCGCACAGCAGGGGCAGGGATGGCAGCCCCAGACAAGGAACAGGCCACCCACCTGCCCAGAAGCACCTGGGTCCTCCCAAACCTTTCTGTCTCATCGCTTAGGAATTCTTTTTATCTTCGAAAAAGAAGAAATTGTGGGTGTCTGTGTGTGGGTGTCTAGGTTTGTGTGTGCGTGCATGTTTCAAAAGCCCCGGAGGAAAGATTAAACTCATATCCCCCCACGCTGCCAGGCCGCATCTGTGGCAGCAAATCAAATTAAATCCTATTCAGGAGAGATTCCCTTTTGCCCCCCTCATTCTGTATTAATAATAATAATAATAAAAAAGAGGAGGGGGCTGGAGGTAAACTGAATTCTCTACCCCAAGAGGGAGGTGTTTTTTTTTTTTAAATAGATTTAACCCCCACCTCCAATCCCGCCTGACCCCTTGATCTGACATGGGGCAAATAAAATATTCAGGAAAGGAAAACAGGAAGCGGATTCCAGAGTTTAAAATCCATGTTTCTCAACCTGGGTTAACTTTAAAATGGGTGGACTTCAACTCCCAGAATTCTGGGAGTTGAAGTTCACCCATTTTAAAGCTGCCCAGGTTGGAAACACTGCCTTGAACACAAGTATCCCGTTGTTGTTTCTGTAGCAGGGATGTTAAATTTCAGCCCTATTGCCAGTCAGGGGTGATGGGTCTTGGATCCCGGCCCTGGCACCCGAGCATTATTCCCAAACTGGGGTCTTGTGTGCAAAACCAGGGAAGGAAGCGGCACAGATGCCATGGATGGTTTGCGGTGCTCTCTTGCTGCAGCGGAGAAGGGACACCGGGTCAGCCATGCCAGGTAGTTCAGACAAGAAGCACGCCCAGATGTGCTAATTTGATTGGAAGTTTACGTTAACAGAATCTTACAAATCTCAATCCACCCCATCCCCGCCTATACAGTCCAGGAAACTACGGAGGGTCCCTTCTGAAATGTTTCCTATGTCCAGGGTGGGCTGCTGAGGGTTGCAGGGGTTCAGGAGAGCCCCTAGCTAAGATTCTGTGCAGTTCGGAGAACCCCCAAATCCCACTCCTGGCTGGCCCCGCCCACCCTGCCCTCCCTCTCAGGAGTCCCCACACGGCCCATTCTGGATGCAGGTAAGTGCAGGGCACACACGGAGGCTTGGGGAGGGCGAAAAATGGGACTCCCGGAAGTTCGGGAAGGCCGGAAATGGGCCTGTATCCGTGTTCCAAAGAGCCTCTGGAGGCCGTTTTCACCCTCTCAGAGGCTCAAGCAAAGCTTTCGGAGCCCAGGGAGGGCAAAAACACACCCCCCAGCCGTGGTACAGGAGGCTGACTAGGCCTCGCCCACCATGGCCACACCCACTCAGCAACCGGGCAGAGAACCCGTTGCTAAAATTTTTGAAGCCCACCCCTGCCCATGTCCCTTTTCCTTCTGGGGGCTCCACTGCCTCTTATCTGACTGCTGCTTCGTCTGAAGCTCTTCTGCTTGCCTCCCAAGGTCCTTTGCTCATTCCACGATGCTACTTGTCTGCTGTCTCGGAGAAGATGGGAGTCACATTCTGACACCAAATTTTCATTCTGAAACTGTCAGTTAAGGGACTAACTGGGATCCTGAAGCCCCCAGAGGTTTAACCTTGTTTTAACCCCTTTGCAACCCTGATTCCCTAACCCCCGATTCAGCTCCAACCACTTTTGGGAACTAGGGAGAGAGTCTCTTCTGAGATGATCCACACACCCGTTTTCTTTCTGAGGGCTTGGCTGCCTCTTATCTGTTGTCTAATCGGCCAACCTTCTCTCCCAAGGTCATCCCCTCATACTAATTTTTTATCTATTTATAGAACATGCATACTGCCTGTCTTGCCAAAGGTGGCTCTCACTACAGATAGTCCTCGACTTACAACTGTTCATTGAGTGACTGTTCAAAGTTACAACGGCACTGAAAAAGGTGACTTATGACCATTTTTACACTTAGCACCATTGCAGCATCCTCATGGTCCCATGATCACAATCCAACTGGTTCATATTTATGACAGTCACAGAGTGCTGGGGGTCCCATGATCCCCTTTGGTGACCTTCCGACAAGTGAAGTCCGGATTCACTTAACAACCGGGTTACTAACCTAACAGCTACAATGTTTCACTTAAATGAGGACCCCGATTGTTGGGGGCCAGAGGCTGACTCTGTAAACTGCTTAGAGAGGGCTGTAAAGCACCGTGAAGCGGTATGCAAGTCTTAAGTGCTATTGCTATTAACAACTGGGGCAAGAAAGGTCATAAAATGGGGCAAAACCTCAGTTAATTTTCACTTAACAACAGAAATGTCAGGCTCCATTGTGATCATACGTCGAGGACTACCTGGAGAGACCCCCTCCCACCCTGCTGCAAACCTGCCACCGAAAATGGACTGAGGTTACACGAACCGTGGCGGGCGCAGTCCAGCTGGGGTCACTGCTGCTTGCAGGTCGAGAGTTTGCGGATCTTGCTGCTGGCGGAAGAGGTCTTGCGGGAAGGGTTGGAAGAGGCGCTGGCCCGCCGCTCGGCTTTCGTCTTGCTGACCAGCTGACCAGACTCCGTCCCGTTCATGCAGACTGGTTTGGGCAGACCCCTGGTGCAGCTCTGCCCGTTCTGCCTGGTCTCATGAGGCACCTGCCCTGCAAGGCACAAGGAAGAACTTTCCGCATCAGGACAGAGAAAGCTCTGGCCCCTGAGCATGTGCAGACAGCACTGCACCTTCCTCCTGAGTTGCCCCCTATTTGGAATCGTTTGAGAGGTGAGGAGCAAGGGAAGCGAAGTGTCACTTTCAAAACCCAAATTTTGATTTTCAAAATGTGACATGATCTATTGTGAAGAACGGCATTATTTTAATGAACGAAACAGGACACACAACATTTAGGACATATCCAGGACAGAACAAATGAAATAATTATGCAGGACAGTTGTGTTTCCTAAGAACGTGCATCATAATTGTGTATAATAATTTGAGAGAAAACTGGGGGGACGACAGGTAGATTTCAGGTAGTTCTCTTAAGTCACAACAGTCATAAAGTGAGCCATCACACGCCCCCGACCCAATTGTACAACCTTTTCTGTGGTGGTCGTTAAGTGAATTTGCGGTCATTAAGCCAATCGAGTGTTTGCTAGGAGCTGATTTTGCTGAACACTGGAAGTAAATGCCGTAACGTCGTAAACCATGGTCATGTGACCAGGGGGACACCGCTAACGGCTGTAAATGCTGGCTGGTTGCTAAGTGCCCGAAATGCAGTCACGTGATCGCAGGGAGGGCATCAGAACCAAGTCATAATATAAGTTACCTTTTGTAGGGCTCCGTTCTATCTTTGAATGGTCACTTAGTGATAGGTCATAACTCGAGGACTACCTGCACAGGCAGTCCTCAACTTACAACAGTTTGCTTAGTGAGCATTCAAAGTTACAACGGCACTGGAAAAAGTGACTTATGACCATTTTTCACAGTTACGACCTCTGCAGCATCCCAACGGCCATGGGATCAAAATTCAGATGCTTGGCAGCTGATTCGCATTTACGATGGTTTCGGTGTCCTGGAGTCACATGATCCCCTTTTGCGACCTTCTGACAAGCAAAGTCAATGAGGAAACCAGATTCGCTTAACAACCAGGTGACTCACTTAACAACCATGGCAAGAAAGTCGTAAAATGGGGCAAAACTCACTTAACAAATGTTTCATTTAACAACAGAAATTGTGGTTGTAAGTCGAGGACTACCTGTACTGTTGTTTCTTCTGAAAAAGGATTAAAAATAGGCTGCCAACTTACCCACTTTGGTGCCACCATCTGTGCAACACATCATACTGTGAACTAAATTTAGATACTTTTTTATTCATCCCTTTTTATAACACTATAGTTTATGTCATTATTTTACATGTTTTTATTTATACCCACTGTTTTTCTGTGATATATATATATATACATATACATAGAGCATGTAACATTTCTATCATTGGATGTTTTAAAGATCTGGTCTTATGGCAGTAATAAACAATTTGACTTGATTTCACCTGAAATATGCCACTTTATCTTTGGAAACACATTGTGATGACCCAAAGGGGTGTGGCACAAAAATAACAAAGTCACCAAAGTAGATAATTTCCCTTTACTGCCTCCAACTTGGCCCCAATGTCCAATTATCCTCGGCTGGATAACAAACTCTTCAAAAAACAGGCTAGGAAGGGAAGAAATGCAGTCCGAACCCAAAGTAAAGATAATTAGAAATAAAAACAACAGAAAGCACTCTGAACTAATTAACATGACAGGCCAGGATGATAAATTGCAGACTTCCAAACGATAAGGCAGCACCCACAGTTGGGAGGACGCCAAAACCCAGATAAGCCTCGACAAAGATAATGCACGCTGTGCTTCCAGCAACTTTGCCATGCACAGTTTGCCCTTTTAAACAGTCTTTCCAGCTGCAGCCCATGAAAGGGATCAAGGCCCTTTCCTCTCCCGTAAGCCACATTGCTCCCTTCCATACCTCCCTGTGTGTCCTAGGATGAAGAGGGGATGGCCCTGGATCTTCCTCTGAATGCCCAGCCAGACTGTGCCCTTCCCCCATTTCTTCCACAGCCACCAGATCCACACTCCCTCTCCCTGTCAGCTGCTCAATCTCCCGCTCAGAATCGGACTCCGACAAGAACATGACACACGTCCACACCACACAGGAGAGAGGAGAAACACACTCACGTGTGCACACCTAATACCGGTAGTCCTCGACTTACGACCTTAATGGAGTCTGCCCATCATGGTCCTAAGTTATGAAATCATATGACCAACTAGATTTTATGAGGTTTTTTTTTGTGGTGGCCATTAATCAAAGGCTATCATCATTAATGGGTGACCACACTATGGGTGTGGTTTTGCTGAAAACTGAAAGTAATCACCAGACTGTGGCAAAGCCATCGTAAAACGTAGTTGTGTGAACACTGCAAATGGCCATCAGTGCAGTCCAGGTGCCGAATGCCTGAAATTCGGTTGTGTGACTGCGATATGGGTGTGGGTCAGAGGTGGTATTCAGTAGGTTCTGACCAGTTCTGGAGAACCGGTAGCGGAAATTTTGAGCAGTTCCAAAAACTGGCAAATCCCACTTCTGACTGGCTCCACCCATCTCTTCTCTGCCTCCTGAGTCCCAGCTGATTGGCTGGGTCTTCTTTTGTTGCCCTGCACAGGAGAATGGAGCTGGAAAGCAGGTTAATGGGGTGGGGAGAGAATGGGGATTTTGCAGTAATCTTCCCCTGTCATGCCCACCAAGCTAAGCCATGCCCACAGAACTGGTGGTAAAAATTTTGAATCCCACCACTGGTGTGGGTGTTTGTCAGAACTTCAAATCCAGGTCATAAGTAGCCCCCAAGTGATTTTGTTGTAACTTTGAACACAGTGCCTCAGCATCTTCTTGCTGCTACTCATGTCTTCTCTTTCTTTCCTCCGTTCCCAGCATCAGTGCATTTTCCAGAGAGCCAAGTCTTCACCTCATGGGTCCAAAGTAGGAGAATTTGTCCCTGGTCCTTTGTGCCTTGAGTGAGAATCCTGGGTGGGTTTGTTTAATGAGTCATTAGTTTGCTTTCTTGACTGTCCAGCAGATTCTCAAGAGTCTTTCTCCAACATCAACATTCAAAAATTTTATTTAATTATCTATGTATTAACTGCAGCTAGAATTGTATTTGCACAAAATTGGAAATGTGAAAAGATTCTGACAGATGAGAATGTGATCAGGAAAATATTAGAGTGTGCAGAAATGAACAGGCTAACATTTGCGATTAAAGAAAAGAACAAACTGTTATACCATATGGGAACTATTTTATCAATGGCTGGAGAATAAATATGGAAGTTAGAAATTAAAGATTAGCAAAAAATAGTAAGCATGTGAATAGAATTAAGTATATTAAGATGGGGATTGTTATAATAATTAGATATATTATGCATAGCAGTATAAAGTTAAGAATAGAGTATTAATACTATAGTAATGAATATGTATTGACGGTAATTGTTACTACACAAGATATTTGTACCCAGATGACACACTGTTTAAATGGAAGATGGATTGTATGCATAAAATAAAATAAAAACACTTTAAAAATATATATTTTTTCTATTCTTTTCTTCTGAGTCAAACTTTTGCTTTAAGTTAGATTTTCCCTATAAATAAAAAGAGCCTTGGTGGTGCAGGCTGTTAAATGCCTAGCACTTAATTCCAGCTGCCTGCAATTACTGCAGGCTCGAATCCCACCAGGCTCAAGGTTGACTCAGCCTTCCATCCTCTCGGGGTAGGTAAATTGAGGACCCAAGATTGTTGGGGGCAATAAGCTGACTTTGTAAAAATGCCGCTTAGTAATAAGCAGGCATATACAATGGAATGAAGGCTATTGCTGAGCGCATTGGGTTGTATCCCAAAAATTGTAAGCCGCCCTGAGTCTCCGGAGAAGGGCGGGATATAAATATGAATTTAAAAAAAAATCTCCACTTTATTTTGTACAAATCAAGATGGCATCGGTGTTTTTGCTCACTTTCCTCCACAATCCCAGGCTTAGGAAATGGGTTGGGCTAATTTACCATGGCCAATTCACTGCAGGGCAATTCGCCACAACCAACTCACGGTAGGACAACTTTCTGCAGGACAGAAGTGTCAGAATATATTCATGAACTGGAACAGAGCATGGTAACAAGGTCAGCCAATGAATAGGCATAGCAACTAAGTCAGCCAATGAGGACTGTTTGGAAACTGAAACTAGTATTAGCCTAGGTGTGGCTCTATATTAAGCTCTGCAACTCTGCAGCTATGTTGAATTCTGAGTCTCTCTGTTGAAAATGAAACTGCTTCTCTCCTCTGCTTGCTTGCTGAACTAAAGTGACACTGACTTGCTTGCTTGCTAAAGACTGGAGCTCTGCCTGCTTAAGTTACTTGCAACATGTTTCTGTTTGAGTTTGCTCCATATGTTGGAGAAATCTACAACTGGTTTATAAAATTGACTTCATGTGTTTATAAAGAAGTTAAATGAAGCCTCAGCCATCTGTGTTTACTTTTCTGGCACTGAATTTACGCCGCAAAACTCTGAACAAGAAGTTACACTAATATCAAATAAATAGTAGAAAGAATCATTGAAGAAATGATGCAAAATTTGAATGAAATGTGAATGGCAAAATTTAAAATAATAGTTATCTATTTTAAATAATTAAACAGAATTGTTAAATTGTCCTGCAGTGAGTTTATTTATTTATTATTTATTTATTTAGTTAGTTGTTCCACAGCGATCTGGCCATGGTGAGTTGACTGCAGTGAGGTGGCTGTGGCAAGTTGTCCCATTCCGCTAAGAGAAAGGGACTGGCCCAGCCAACTTCCATGCCTGAAAGAGATCAACCACTTGTGGTCTTCCGATTTCTAGCCCAGCATATTCTCCATTACACTAAAGGAGGGAAAGAAAAATGAAGGAGCATTTCCCCTTGATTTCCTTGGAGGAAACCACAGCTCTACCAACATTGACAGGACAAGTTACCGCATGTATACAAGGAGTGAACCTCACACTCACTAGCACTGATGACATGACCTTGTCAGGTAATAAAACATCTGCAAGCAAGAAATCGGGTTCAGAGAGCATCATGGACTCCGCAGTTTCAACTCTGATATTAGATGGAAACTAATCAAGGAGAGAAGCAACCTAGAACTAAGAAGAAATTTCCTGAGAGTTAGAATAATTAATCAGTAGAACGGCTTGCCCCCAGAAATTGTGAATTCTCCAACACTGGAAGTTTTTAAGAAGAGATTGGACAGGCATTTGTCTGAAAGAGGTGTAGGGTTTCCTGCCTAAGCAGGGGGTTGGACTAGAAGACCTCCAAGGTCCCTTCCAACTCTGTTCTCCTGTTCTGTTCTATTCTCTGAATCTACCAGATCCCATCAGTGTCTACGTCTGGGTGCCATATTTTTGGCACACTCTGGAAGAAGTTTAGAAAAGAGACGCGATGAGGTGCAAGGTTGAAGGAGCTGGAATTGTTGGGAAGCTAAAAGATCTATTGCTATCGCTTTATAATTCCTTGGTAAGACCACACTTGGAACGGTTTTCGTTGCCACGATGTAAAAAAGATGTTGAGACTCTGGAAAGAGTGCAGAGAAGAGCAACAAAGATGATTGGGGGGACTGGAGGCTAAAACATAAAAAAATGGTTGTAGGAATTGGGGGTGTCTAGTCTAATGAAAAGGACGACTAGGGGCAACATGATAGCAGTCTTCCAATACCCAAGGGTCTGCCACAGGGAAGAGGGGGCCAACCAATTTTCCAAAGCACCAAAAGGCAAGGGAAACTAATCAAGGACAGAAGCAACCTAGAACTAAGGAGAATTTTGCTAACATTGAGAACAATTAGGCAACTGCTTGCCTTCAGAAGTTGTGGCTGCTCCAACACTGGAGATTTTCAAGAAGAGATTGGACAGCCATTTGTTCGGAATGGGATAGGGTCTCCTGCTTGACTTAGATTAGAAGACCTCCAAGGTGCCTTCCAACTCTGCCATTCTGTTGAAACCTGTCACCTAGGAGAAGATTAAGGGTTCTCCTCCATCAGTCCAAAGGGCAGGGGATGGATCATGGATTCAGGTTTTTTTTTTTAATTACATTTATATGCGCCCTTCTCCGAGACTCAGGGCTTACAATTTTGGACAACCCAGTGTGCTCAGCAATAGCCTCATTCCATTGTATATGCCTGCTTATTACTAAGCAGCATTTTTACAAAGTCAGCTAATTGCCCCCAACAATCTTGGGTCCTCAATTTACCTACCCCGAGAGGATGGAAGGCCGAGTCAACCTTGAGCCTGGTGGGATTCGAGCCTACAGCAGTTGTAGGCAGCTGGAACTTAAGTGCAGGCAATTAACAGCCTGAGCCACCAAGCCACCATGTTATAGGAAGTCTCATTCTAATCCAACATTGAAAAAAACCTTCCTAACAGTAAGAGGAGTTTGAAAGTGAAATCAACTATCTGGAGAAGGATGCTCCTTCTTCACTCAATGGATTGAAGCAGGCTGGCTAGCCATCTCTCTGGGATGAAACCAAGGATGTAGTGGATTTGGAGGTCTCTTCCAGTTTTCCGAGTCTATTTAAAAAAGGCAGTTGCTGATAAAAAGATACATTTACTCTGTCCAGTCGTGTCCGACTCTGGGATGATGCTCGTCTTTGTCTCCTAGCCAAGGAAGCGAGGCATTGTCCAAAGACGCTTCTGTGATCATGTGGCCGGTACGATTAAATGCCGCTATTATCTTCCCACCAAAGTGGTACCTGTTTATCTACTTGCATTTCCGTGGTTTCTAACTGCTAGGTGGGCAGGAGTTAGGGCAAGAACGGGCGCTCATCCTATCCCACGGTACTTGGGTCTCGAACTGCCCACCTTCCGGTTGATGAGCCCAGTGCCTTAACCGGTAGACCAGGAGTGTCAATTTCATTGAGGGCCGCATCAGGGCTGTGGTTGACCTCAAGTGTGTGTGTGTGGGAACTGGGTGGGTGTGACCAGCTTGATGTCACTCCCTGGGTGAGGCTGACTGAGTGGGCGTGGCCAGCTTGACACCACTCCCCAACTGCTGGGATGTTTCCTCTTCGCACTGGGTAGACTGGACTGAAGCGACGTGGGATGGCCTCTGCGGGCCGATCCAACCATATTGCGGGTCTTGTGTTTGACACCCTTGTGCTAGATCTTAGCCCTACTTAATTTGGCCTACTCTTTCTAACCAACACTGTGCCGCAAATTGTACAAATCTCTCTTGTTTAATACTGTGTGCTTCTGATAGAAATTGTGCCAGTGAAAGCAAAACAGAATCTCCCACCTTCTGAAAACATATATTTTTGCACTGGAAACTTGGTGATGCTCAGTTGGCTGGCTGGCTTCAAAAAAATCTCCATCCAGCTCCAAATTCCACACTCTTGCAGGGAAAATATGAGCAGCGAGAGAAAACTAGATAGAAAATGATCTCAGGTAAATGAGCACTAAAAAAAGGTGAGGAGAATAAGCAGCAGAGAAAAATGATGGGTTGAAGAAGAAAAATTGCAAAGAAGCAATCCTAAAATGGGAGGGATTTCTTCCAAGGAGTTTAACCCTTTACTTGATGGAAGATATCCACTGAAGTTCATTTCACCTTTGTTATAAGGTACATGGAAGATACATTAATGCAGGAGTGTCCAACCCTGGCAAATTTAATACCTGGGGACTTCAACTACCAGAATTCCCCAGCCAGCCATGTTGACTAGGGAATTCTGGAAGTTGAAGTCCCAAATCTTAAAGTTGCCAAGATTGGACACCACTGCACTAATCTCTCTGGGAGTCTGAAGATATCAAGAAGAGTTCAAGAATTTAGGGTTTAAGAGTTTAGTTGGGTGATTAATCAATTCAAATAAATAATAAGGAACTCTTCCAAAGGGTTATTTTTTTAAAAAAAATTTAAATTCTTATTTATATGCCACCCTTCTCCGGAGACTCAGGGCGGCTTACAATTTTTGGGATACAACCCAATGTGCTCAGCAATAGCCTTCGTTCCATTGTATATGCCTGCTTATTACTAAGCGGCATTTTTACAAAGTCAGCTTATTGCCCCCAACAATCTTGGGTCCTCAATTTACCTACCCCGAGAGGATGGAAGGCTGAGTCAACCTTGAGCCTGGTGGGATTCGAGCCTGCACTAATTGCAGGCAGCTGGAACTTAAGTGCTAGGCGTTTAACAGCCTGCACCACCAAGGCTCTTGTTTTTTCAGTTGGAGGACCATGGATAATCAGGCTGGTGACAGTGGCGGACAGATGTACAACACTAAGTGTCAGTTGCCTCACCATCCACCACCTCCAACGAAGGATGGAAGCTGAAAAACTCTACCCAAAAGATCTTGATCATGAGTTAGGGGGGAAAAACACAAAAGAAATAATTAAATTTCTCAGAATAAAGATTTGGGCATGGTATTACCTAACCGACATCTGCTCTTGGTTTTCAGCAGCTTCTTTGCTAGGGTTTGACAGAAAAAGTGAGAAAATGGGCTTTTGCTTAACCCATTTGATTGACAGGTTCAATGAAAACAAAGGCAGGTTTGGAACTCTGTGCTGGGTTTCTTAAAAACTACTGATAGAAGAGAGTAATCGTAGGTAAGGGTTGACCTGTGGGGGCCCTTGGTGCTCTCTGTACTTTTTTTTTAAAAATTCATATTTATATGCCGCCCTTCTCCGGAGACTCAGGGTGGCTTACAATTTTTGGGATACAACCCAATGCACTCAGCAATAGCCTTCCTTCCATTGTATATGCCTGCTTATTACTAAGCGGCATTTTTACAAAGTCAGCTTATTGCCCCCAACAATCTTGGGTCCTCAATTTACCTACCCCGAGAGGATGGAAGGCTGAGTCAACCTTGAGCCTGGTGGGATTCAAGCCTGCACTAATTGCAGGCAGCTGGAATTAAGTGCTAGGCATTTAACAGCCTGACCACCAAGGCTCTTTTCTACTTGGTTGTAAACTTGCAGACGTTTTGTTACTCAGCTAGATAACATCATCACTGCTGGTGCTGGTAGTACTGTGTTTCCCCGAAAATAAGATCGGGTCTTATCATTTTTTTGCCACCAAAAAAGGCACCAGGTCTTATTTTCGGGGGAGGGAGGAATGTTGTCCACTGACTCATTTCACCTGTGCGCGTTGCCCCTGCAGCTGGCAAGGCCTTCCTGAAGGCCTCTGCAGCCGGTAACAGAGCTCTAGATCGATCCGCAGCTCTATAATCCACTACAGAGGCCTTCAGGAAAGCCTTGCTGGCTGCAGAAGAAATGGGCCGGCAAGGCAGGTGTCTGGGGTGTGAGGTCTGGTTGCAACTGTCTGAAGGTAAGTAGTAGGGCAGCTCCACCCCACCCCGAGCCCCACCCTAGCTTAATTTTTACCCGTGCACCCTGGAGTGAGCAATAGGGCTTATTTTGAGGGTAGGGAGCACATGTAAAAATCAAGCTAGGACTTACTTTCAGGGTAGGTCATATTTTGGGGGAAACACAGTAGCACTGATGATGTTACCTACTTGGGTACTAAAACACCGGCAAGAAAACAACCAAGCTCAGAGAGCACCAAGAGACCCCGTAGTTCTTAAAAATCCAAGAGGCAACTTCCAACTGACACATTTTTCTGATTGCAGACTGTCGTTATAGGTTATAATCCTGGTTAGGTTTCCTTTTGTCTTTTTTTTTCAGCCGGCAGGCAGTTAAAAAAAAAAAAGCTGGGTTTTTTTGTTTTGCTTTCCATTCTGTTTTTTTTTTTTCTTCCTAAAACTCTGATTCACTCAGGATGGGTCCTTGTGATAGTGGCTGTGAGCTGGGCATGACGATGATGTCTCAGCTCGCAGCTTAAGAGGTGATGGTGGGAGTTCGTTTGCGTCCTCCAGCAAAATTAGACATAATCACATCATGTCCTTCCCTTTTGGCTGTTGGTGCTGAGTCACTGGACTTGAAAAGACCCAGCGCACGTCGTGGTATTTTCTCTCTGCATGAAAATTACCTTGGCAGGGATCAGCTCAAAAGAGGGAGGAAAGTGCTGACGGTTGGGGTGGGAGCCGTGCAAGGACCAAACAGGATTTCTGCATCATTCTGGGGCGTGTAGGATCTCTTCGGGGGTTGCTGAGCTAAGCAACTGTCTTCCAAGAAGCTTGCTTGCGAAACATTAAAAGCTTTCGGTGGCCAGCCAAGAGTGAGCCCAAAACGTTGGTTCGTTTGATGGCATAGGGCTAATCACGGTGGAAAAATAAATCTCAGCTTTTTTGTAACACCCACCCACCCACAAATCAGAACTATGTACTTTTTAACCACAGGAGCACCGCAGGCAGTTGGGCAAGATCCTGCTGGCTTCTCACACTCCCCAGAAGTGTCCACTGTTTCAAGGTCATTTGAAGGACGTTGCCGGACACTTAAAAGAAAGGGAGATTCACCAGTGCCTGCAGATCAGGTTCAAAGATTTGTGAATGTTGTGGAAGGTTGCTGATCTGATTACACACATAGATATGTGACTATATTTTATTTATTTATACCCCACTTTTATTATCGTTGGAAATAACGAAGGTGGAAGACATATCCAACACACCTTTGTCTTCTGTATTCCCCACAACAACCATGTGAGATGAGTTGGGCTGAGAGGGACTGGGAGGAGGAAGAGGATAGGAGGAGGAGGAGGAGGAGGAGGAGGAGGAGGAGGAGGAGGAGGAGGAGAAGAAGAAGAAGAAGAAGAAGAAGAAGAAGAAGAAGAAGAAGAAGAAGAAGACAGCAAGGACAAAGTCTAAATTGGATCTGGCTTTGATTATTTTCCTTGCATCAGTCGTGCAATCAACCATCTTCCCCCTCTGCTACATTACATTTTTCAGCCCAATCACATTTTGGAGAGGAGGGGGTGCTTTGAGGGGTGGGGGCTCTGTCATGCACCCCCTCCTAGGAGAGGTGGAGAGCAGCATCAAGGCAGCGGTCCGCAGCCTCCAGCCAAGCAACCTAATTTTTAAATAACCGTTTCAGGGCGAAGGGACGAGATGAGAAAGAGGAGCAGCTCTCTCTCCTGAAGGACCCTTCATCCTCTCATCAATGGGAGGCTTAAAATGCCTCCCCCACACCATCCAGAGTCCACCTCCGCTGGTGACTCAACGCTCCTTCCTCCCCCTTGTTCTCCTCCTTACGCAGCCGAGGCTGCCTGCTGTATGCGCACTCCTGCAGAGAAAGCAATTGTGCACTGGGAAGAGAGAGGGGTGGGTGGGTGGATGGGTGAAGGGAAAACCTCTTACCTTTAAGAGTTCCTGATGCCTTTTTGTATGGGGAGATTTTTGGGAAGGGGAGGGGGAGACAGAGAAAGCTCCTCTCCCCTTTGCGCCAGAAAGCCCACCTACAGCACTGGAATCGTGCCGCCGATAGCGTCTCTTCCATTTCCTGCCTCAATGTGCTCCACTTTTGCTTGAAACACCTGCTGCACGTGTGCCCAGCTTTCACGATGATAGAAAAACGTGAGTGTCCTGGTGACCGTTTTTTGGTGGTGGTGGGGAGCTCCGACAGAAAGAAGTTCATTCAGTTTCTCTCACACATTAAGAACTCGGTATAAATCTGCCCACTGTTTACTCCACGGGGGTCAAACTCAAGGCCCACGGGCTGGATCCAGCCTGCGGGGTGCTTAGATCTGGCCTGCTCTGGAAACAGTGAAGGAACGGTTCATGGTGCCTCTGCCAGTGAAAACGGGCTCCCGAGCTCTGTTTTCGACTGTGACAGTCTCCTGCAACCCTGTGCCAGTGAAAACGGAGCTTGGGAGCCCGTTTTTGCTGGTAGAGCGCTCAGGCCACCACAGGCGCCGACACGAGTGGCCACACCCACCCCGGCCCCCTGGAGTTAAACACAACTCTGATGCGGCCCTCAATGAGATGGAGTTTGACATCCCTGGTTTACTCCAACGGGAGAGTCTGCAAATTGAATAGCACTACTAGCAATAGCATTTAAGGGTTATATGCTGCTGCTTCGCAGTGCTTTACAGCCCTCTCTTAAGCGCTTACAAATGGCAGCCTCTTGCCCCCAACAATCTGGGTCCCCATTTTACCGACCTCGGATGGATGGAAGGCTGAGTTAAGTTTGAGCCCATGAGGATCGAACTCCTGGCGGTGGGCAGAGTCAGTCTGCCATACTGCAGTCTAACCACTGTGCCATTTTGAATCTTTGAATCAAGGGCTCTTTGAATGATCTGCAAATAAGTGATGGGCATCTGGTCAACTGAAAGGCGCACCTGGCACCATTCACTGGGTTAAAATGGCTGCCTTTTCAGAAGCACAGAGATAGCCATAGCACTTAGACTTATACACCGCTTCACAGTGCTTTCTACAGCCCTCTCTAAGCGGTTTACAGAGTCAGCGTATTGCCGCTGGCAATCTGGGTCCTCATTTTACCCACCTTGGAAGGACAGAAGGCTGAGTCAACCTGGAGCCTGGTGAGATTCGAGCTGCCAAATTGCAGGCAGCCGGCAGTCAGCAGAAGTAGCCTGCAGTACTGCACTCTCACCACTGCGCCACTGCGGCTCATCCCTTGAACCCCTTGCAGCCAATGGGGCATCTCGACACTGCCTAACTGGATGAGAAGTTAGGATGATGAGGAAGATTAGGCAGAATGGGATATAAGTACGTATACCAATAGAAGAGAATATTTGTAGCTCAAGGTTGAACAGTGCAGTCCTTGGTGCTCACTGAATTAGGTGGTTTTCGTGCAGACATTACCCAGTTAGGTAATAAACACCAGTTTTTTAAGAAGAGATTGGACAGCCTTTGTTTCAAATGGTATAGGATCTCCTACTTAAGCGGTGGGCTGGACTAGAAGACCTCCTGAGGTCCCTTTCAACTCTGTTATTATGTGCTGTTATTCTGATCAAAATTCGGACGCTTGACAACTGGTTCATATTTATGACAGCTGCAGTGTCCAGGGGTCACGTGATCACCTTTTGCAACTTTTTGACAAGCAAATTCAATGGGCAAGCCATATTCACTTAACAACTACATTATTTACTTAACAACTGCGGTGATTCAATTAACAACTATGGCAAGGAAGGTCATAAAGTAGGGTGAAACTCACATCGCTGCCTTGCTTTGCAATGGAAATTTTTGGCTCAGTTGTGGTTAAAAAGTACCTGTAGAAAGAAAAAACAAATCCCACTCCTTACTAGCACTGATGATGTTACCTAGTTGGGTAATGAAACTTCTGCAAGCAAACAACCAAGCTCAGAGAGCACAAAGCGGGTACAGGCATGGCTGTTTAGCAACATTACCAAATTTAAGAGGCCTCTTTCATCCCTTAAGAAATTTTCTCTCTTACACACCACCACGTTCAGATTCGCTTCGCAGAACTGGGGAGTTCTGAAGCAAGTTCACATTTTAATTCTTTGCCCTTCTAGGCCTAATTAATTCTGAATTAATCCTCACGTGTGCATATGATTAATCTTCCCTCCTGCAAACGTCATTTTTGTACTCCAACTCTATTGCAATGAAAAGGGTTTTCCATGCAGAACTACAGGTGGTAGATGTCAGGCTGGGCCTTAAGAGGAGTGGGAGGACAAATGACTCCCGCCTTTACAATTTATGTGGCTGCAAGAAACTAGAAATGGCAGCTGCTACCCAACCTTCTTCAGCCAAAAGGAGGCAAGACAAGAAACCAACCTACCCTTCTTCCATGTTAAATCTCTTCATGATAACACAGTAGCTGGTCTCTCTTGCACCAGTAGCATAACCTCTGATTTATAGTATTTCTGTATCTCTGCAATAATCATAGTCATTTGTAGTAGACAAGAGAAGATAAGCTCCTTCAGGGTCAGTCTACTTATTAAAAGCTATCTAATAAGGTTGCTCAAATTTGGTAATGTTATGATGTGTGGACTTCAACTCCCAGAATTCCCCAGCCAGCATGAGCTTAAAAAGTTGTAAAAGTACAACTTTGTAGAATTAATGAACTGGCACATCCAAGTTTATTCAAACCTGATTCAAACTGTACCCATAAACATGTATGTAGTTTGTCTTTGAATTAAGGCAGAATGAAGGGTCTTATAACCTGACTTTGCTGGCCAATTTGTGACCCCGACAGAGATATTCCGTGCTGGAAATGGTTGACTGGATAAGAAGACCTCACCCCCCTCCTATCCGTCCCCTTGATCTTAGCTCTTATGTAACTCTTTTTAAGTTTGTTTTATATTTCTTTTTATCATTTGCTGCCCAGACTGGCCTCATGGGTGAGATGGGCGGCATATACATTTACTAAATAAATAGTAAATATAATAAATAGTAAATCTCTCTCCCCCAAAAATTATAAAACACTTGCCAGCATACGAATCATCAGTTTTCTAGATGGCAAACTGGTGAAATTGTTCACCCCTGCTAAGACATTTGCAAACAACTCCTGCCTTAATATATGTATACAGTGCATTTAGAAAGTATTCAGACCCCTTTCATTTTGTCAATTTTGTTATGCTGCAGCCTGATTCTACAATTGTTTAAATTCATTTTTTTCCTCATTAATCTACACTCAGTACCCCATAATGACAAAGCAAAAAAACAGGATTTTAGAAATGTCTGTAAATTAAAAAAAAAGCCCAAAATCGAAATATCACATTGGTGTAAGTATTCAGACCCTTTTCTTAGTACTTAGTTGAAGCACCTTTAGCAGCAGTTACAGCTTTGAGTCTTTTTGGGTAGGATGTGACAAGCTTCGCACCCCTGGGTTTGGGGGCGGGGGTTGGTTCTGCCATTCTTCCTTGCAATTTGTCTCAAGCTCAGTCAGGTTGCATGGCAACCATCAGTGGACAGCCATTTTCATGTTCCTCCAGAGATGTTCAATAGAGTTCAAGTCACAGCTCTGGCTGGGCCACTCTAGGACATTCACAGAGTTGTCCCTAAGTTACTCCTGTGTTGTCTTGGCTGTGGTTGTCATATTGGAAAGTGAATCTTTGGCTCAATCTGAGGTCCTGAGGGCTGTGGAACAAGATTTCATGGAGGATATCCCCCGTACTTTGCTCCGTTCAGCTTTCCCTCAACCCTGACTGGTCTCCCAGTCCCTGCTGCTGAAAAACACCCCCACACTACGATGCTGCCACCACCATGCTTCATTGTTGGGATGATAGTGGGCAAGGGATGAGCGGTGCCTGGTTTTCTCCAGACATAACGTTTAGAATTGAGGCCAAAACAGTTCAATTCTTGGTTTCATCTTGTTCCTCTCAGTCTGAGAGTCCTTCAGGTGCTTTTTTTTTTTTGAAAACTCCAAGCTGGCTTTCTTGGGTTTTGCACTGAGGAGAGGCGTCTGCCTAGTCACTCCGACAGAAAGTCCACATCGGTGGAGGGCTGCAATGATGGTTGTCCTGGAACTCTGCCCCATCTCCACACAGGATCTCTGGACCTGAGTTATCAGGTTCTTTGTCACCTCTCACTAAGGCCCTTCTCCCCGATTGCTCAGGTTGACCGGGTGACCAACTCTTGGAAGAGTCCTGGTTTGCGCCAAACTTCTTCCATTTGAGAATTATGGAGGCCACTGGATTCTTAGACACCTTCAGTATGGCAGAAATTTTATTGTAGCCTTGCCCAGATCTATGCCTTGCATTAATCCTGTCTCTGAGCTCTACAAGCAGTTCTTTTGACCTCATGGCTTTCGCTCTGCTACAGTATGCATTTTCAGCTGTGAGGCCTTCTATAGCAGGGGCCTCCAACCATGGCAACTTTAAGCCTGCTGGACTTCAACTCCCAGAATTCTGGGAGTTGAAGTCTGCCAGGTGTAAAGTTGCCAAGGTTGGAGACCCCTGTTCTACAGAGAGGTATGTGCCTTACCAAATCATGTCCAATCAATTTAATTTACCTCAAGCAGACCCCAATCAAGATGCAGAAACATCTCAGCCACAATCACGAGAAATGGGAGGCACCAGAGCTAAGTTTTTGGTGTTGTTGCCAAGGGACTAAATACTTATGCCAATGTGGTATTTCAGGGTTTTTTTTCCTTTTTAATAAATTTACAGACATTTCTAAAATTCTGTTTTCACTTTTGTCATTATTGGGTACTGTGTAGATTAATGAGAAAAAAAATGAATTTCAACAACTGTAAAATCAGGCTGCAGAAAAAAATTGACAAAAGTGAAGGGGATCTGAATACTTTCTGAATGCATTGTAGATATTTCTGAGTAGATGGGCACACATTTTCAAATAAGACACTATTTTTTTATTTCCTAAAAGTCTTCCAAGGTTTGTGAAATAGAGTGGTGTTTTGGGGGGTTGGTGCTTTGAGTCATGCCAATTACCTTTTACTTTTTATGGAAAGCAACTTTTTAAACATTTGTAAAGTCGAAAAAGGAAGAGAACTTTTATAGTGATGATGTGAGAACTCTGTCAAGCATGTGGTTTATTCAGATATTGCGGTTTAGGAGGTATTGACTCAGTCATAAGTTGGTCTTTTTGAGATGTGTTTTGGTCTGAAGTTCACTGGGTTAATCTTACCCCCAAATTTTGGCAACCTCTCTCCAGCTAGACTCCTGGATCTCTCTTGCAGGGCAAGAGGAAACCAACGGCACCATCTATTTTCTCTTAGCAATATTTGGTGGTGATGGGAGCCTCCCGATTCTCCCATGTTACCCCCCTCCTGCGCTGCCTGCATTGGCTGCCGGTTGCACTCCGGGTGAGATTCAAGGTTTTAGTTTTAACATACAAAGTCCTTCATGACATGGGTCCTCAATATTTAAGGGAGCGACTCCTGCCGACATCGAATGCCAACTGCCCTGTGCGAGCACATAGGCAAGGACTCCTTGGGGTCCCGTTGGCGGGCCAGTGCCGGCTGGCGGTCCCCCGACGACAAGCCTACTCTGTCGCGGCCCCTGACCTCTGGAACCAACTCCCCTTGGGGCTCCGCCTGACCTCCGCACCTTCCGCCATGATTTGAAGACCTGGTTGTTTGACCAATCCGGGCTGTGACCCTTCCTGGGGGTGGTTTTATATTTTTAAGTATTTTAAATTTGTCTGTTTGGGCTTGTGAATTTGGGTTTAATCTTCTTTTAATTATTTATTGTTGTTGTTTTAGCTGTGAGCAAGTCTTGGAGATGGGGCATAAATAAATAAATAAATAAATAAATAAATAAATAAATAAATAAATATTTATCCCTCAAACCATCTCCATTTTTGTTAAGAGTTTTAGCGGGATGAGAGCCACTGTGCTCCTTGAGCTCCAAATGATTAACCAGGTGACCAAGTCACAGCTAAGCTACTTTTTAAAAAAGCATGAAAGGAGAGACACTGGCAGATGCTGTATTGTTCTAGTAGAGAGCAACCCTATTTTGCACTGGTGAAGTGCTGGAATTGCTGTTTATTTGATGAAACTCTGCCCCAGTTAAGGAGGGAGGAAGAGTGGAGAGACTCCTATGGTCTTTTGTAGTCCACTGACCTTCACCACTTAATTCTTCTTTCTAAATCTCTTTTTAAGGCTTTGTGGGCTGGGAGATTTCCTCACCAAGAAAAAAATGGGGAAGCTGGAAATCTAACAGGTGAAAATGGAGGCCTTTGTTCAATCTTTCCTATAAAAAAATGAGGGCTCAGTTGGAAAGAGGATGTTATCTTCCAAGTAGAAAGATGCTTCCCACTGCTTTTTATAAGGGACCTTGGAGATCTTCTAGTCCAACCCTTGTCCACTTCCCACACAGCAGACCCTGTTTTAAAGTACTATCACAACTCAGACTGTGCAGAAGGACAGACAACCTGGGATGGAGTCAAGAGAGGAATCAGCCTGGAGTCCTTATGTACTCATAAAGGATCCAGGTCCAACCCTGCTTGAAATCCGTTAACTCTTACCTAGCACCAATTTTGTGTTGCTAGTTGACTAAACTCTTTGTGGATAGGCATAAGCAATAAAGGACCTTAATTAATTGGGACTTAATGTGTGGTGTCCTGATTCTTTACACCTGACAGACTGGTACTGTGGCCTACAAAATTTGCACCAGCTCGTTCAATGGACCAAAGCATTTTAATTGTTCTCATCCAGTGTTTCTTGGAGACTAAGAGCTCATCGTTCTTTGAATCCCTATTAGCTGCATGGATGAGTGAAATGGGGGTTTCTTTACACTCCTCAGATTTAGCCCTGCCTTTCCTTGATCCCACCCGTCACGGATCTGGTAAAGATTGGAATCTCCCCTTGGCTTCCAGGGAAATATACCCTGTTCCTTTGGTTTCCCTTCATATTTTCCATAGTTGGATCACTTTCCTTTAAACCTGCCCCACTTTGCCTGCGTTCTTATGAAAATGGGATCTTAGGATACCGTCATAGAATTGTCCATCTTACTAGAATTAAAAAATGATCCCGATAACTATCCCAAAAGTGCTTTTTCAAAAAGCAACTGGACTTTATTTTTCCTTGAAGATGTTTAGTTTCTGATCCAAGATGCTTCTTCAGTTCTGAAAGGAAAAACAAGTCCAGCTGCCTTTTGAAAAAGCATATGTGGGACAACCAGGACCTGGGGGATTGAGAATCTTCACAGATATCCCAATAACTACATGAAGATGCTTTTGGTACCGACTTTAGAACGATCTACCAATGTCTTTCTACAGTTTAGGATAGAGTTTTCGGCCCTTTCTGTAACTGCAGTTTCTTTTTTAAATGGAGAACAAAATGTTTGGGGGTCAGCCATCATTTCTTGTGGCCTCCATTAGACTGCAAAAAAAAGTGTGTTTTTAAGTTCTTTGTTACTCAAACTAAGCTTCTGGATAGGGAACAAGGTACCGTCATCTAATATAAAATCCCACCCCTGCTATTTCTGCAAAGAGTTTGCAAGATAATTGATCTGTATTCAACTAAAAAAGCTTATAAAATGAAAGGCAGGCTTTTAAAATATATATATATATATATATGAAAAGAGAAAAGACTTTATTTTGCTCTTCGAAACAAAGCTGACTTTACCAGGTCAGGAAAGGTTGTAAAAGAACAGCTTTTCTCAAAAATCCTTAACAAAACAGGGACACAATAGACAGAGATGTGTGGCTGTGTAGGTGGGATGGGAGAACTTTTAAGAGCTTGTGTTACCCAGGAGAGACAGCGGAAGAGGCATTCAAGCAGCAAGAGAGGCTTGCAAAAACCATCTTCCCGTAATTGCACATCAAGCCCACTGACTGACAGTTCCCAACCGGCTTTGAACAGAGGCTGTCTGCATAAGCAGCAGATAATGGCAGCGATTAATGCTGCCGCAATCATTTGTTGGGCCCACAAAGGGAATGGCAGCTCGCCTCCCTGCAACGGGCAGGCGGGAGTGGGGCCCAAACTGTGCTGCTGCGGCCTTTGCACGATTCGGAGGTGAGTGGGGAAACAGCTCTGAAACACAGCCTTTTTTTAAAAAACAAAAAAAATTAAGTGTCTGTCATAAGACTTAGAGCAATGTTTCTCAACCTTGGCCACTTTATGATAGGTGGACTTCAACTCCCAGAAGTCCCCAGCCAGTGCTGGCTGGAGAATTCTGGGAGTTGAAGTCCATCTATCATAAAGTGGCCAAGGTTGAGAAATACTCAGAATGCAAACGCATATACATCTTAATTATGAGAGATCCACAGGTTGCGGAAAAGGGTGTTGTGTTTCCCCTCTTGAGCAGATAAGACAATCAAACTATCTTGCCTCTTCCTTGCTTAACTCCCTAACATCTTCTGATGCCCAGTTAAACAGCAGCAAGGGAGCTGCTGTTTAACTTGTGAAACCTGGCCAGCTAGCAACCTGACAAGGCACCCATCCCAAACTCCACTTCCTCTAACCAAGCTGGCCAAATGGATGACGTTTGCTCGGTGGCCAATGGTTGGGAAAGCTACAACCTGGAGTAAAAGAGGGGGCATAGGAAGGGAGAAAGAAGAGAGACAGTCCTTGCTGTCCAAGGCCACCTCATTCCCACACTAAGGGAAGTCTACTCAACGAATGGACCTGCTTGGCAACCCTTTCAAACAGGAGGTTTTAAGGACCTCCTTAGAAACTGAACAAGAATAACAAAACAAAACAACAACAACAACAATCCTGTGTACATTCTGCATTTTCGCCTCCCTGGCTACGCAAGGGGAGCGATTCTAAGTTTCAGGGTGACTCTATAGCCGCTCCTCTGGTCCCGGGTTCCCACTATGTTGAAACAGGTTGAGGGTCGGTCTTCTCCTTTGTCAACCATGCCAAAGGCGCCCTCATGCCCTTCTTACCTTCCCTGGAAAGAGACGAGGAGCTGCCGGGCTGAGAAAGCGGTGCAGGTAAGATGGAAACGGGAATCAAAGGCAGGTGCAAGGGAACGGTGATGCATAACTGGGGTTCAGGAAGGCTTGGAGGCCACAACAGGTGAGGGAGACTTCTTTGAAAGAGAAACTCCCAGTGCCCAAAGCACCCCTATTAAGCAGGAGGGCTGGGTCCCTCCCTGTGCCCCTGAAGGCCCTGGCACGGACAGTATGTCACAAGAAAACAGCCCAAGGTAGGTTTGGCTGTGCCCCCCCACCTCCCTCCCCTCCCCCTACGACCCCAACGGTTCTAGTTAGAAGAGAAACAAGCCGTCCTGGATTCGTCCTGCTCTTTCTGCTTTCTCGGGCCATCTAAGCTAAGCTGCTCACTCCTTCCTTCCTCCGCGCCGGGCAGCAGGTCGCCGTCTCCGAACAGGAATGCAAGCAATCCCTCCTGCTCTGTGCTGTCCTCCTCCTCCTCCTCCTCCTCTCTAAGCCCTGCCTCGCCTTCACCTGGGGAAAGGCAACAGGGGAGCCATCAGCAGGGAGAAAAGGAGACAAGAGGCAGAGCAATGCTCCTCCTTAAGACAGGGCTCGCTGGGGGACACCACACGAGGCACCCTGTTTGTTTGTATCCCACCTTTATTTTTTCACAAATAACAGACATATCCAACAAACGTTCCTCCTATTTTTCCCACAACAGCACGGTGAGGTGGGTTGGGCTGATTGGTCCAAAGTCACCCGGCTGGCTACTCACCATCTCCTGGGGATTGGCCCACCCAGCCAGTTTTCATGCCTGAGGTGGGATTAGAACTCAACATCAAACAGTGATTGGCCCGAAGTCACCCAGCCAGCTTTCATATATATTATACAGGGTGAGATTAGAACTCATCATCTCCCTGTGATTGGCCCAAAGTAACTTAGCCAGCTTTCATGCCTAAGGTAGAGCTAGAATTCACCATCTCCTGGTGATTGGCCCACCCAGCGGTTTTCATGCCTAAGGCGGAGCTAAAAGCTCCCTGTCTCCTGGTGATTGGCCCAAAGTCACCCAGCCACATTTTATCTCTAAGGCAAGACTAGAACTCACAGTTTCTCACTTTGTAGCCTGGTGCCTTAAACCAGTAGGCCAAAGTGGCACTCCTTTCTGGGTGTGTCCGGGTGTTCATATATTATCTGGGGGGTGTCATCAGAAGCAGGAAGGGGCATGCATGGAAATCCAAGGGAAGGACATGGTATTCAGGGCTTTGGTTTGGTAAAGGGGGGGGGTTGTTTTTAAAAGGAGCAGGTTTGTAGGGGTTGTGGCCACTCTTATTGTGAGCAATGCCAAACAATGTGTCAGGAGCAAGACGGTAAGGGTGAAGTGTGTGCTTGCAGGTGAATGTTCTGCTTATCCCTTCATCCGTCCCATGGTAGTTAAAAGTGTGTTACCCCAAACAATGGCAATGGCTGGCTGGGGAATTCTGGGAGTTGAAGTCCACGCAACTGAAAGTTGCCAAGGTTGGGAAACTTCTTTCAGATCCAATATGGTATTACGTCACCCAAAAGGTAAATGCATAATTCTGCCCACTTAGTGAAGAGCTGGATTGTTATGAATATTTTATGTTGAGGTACAGAACACACGTTAGGCACTATTAGACCATTTAAACCACACAACACAGGTGTCAAAACCCATTTTGAAATGCTTGAAGTTAAGTAAGATCTTCTCTTCCTCCTTGCATTAAATACTAAACTATTAAAATTATTAAACTGCTAATTTCATGTTTAGAGTTCTCCCCCTTCCCTTGCAAGCATTTTCTTCCCAACTCCCCCCCCCGGGTCATTTCTCTGCCCTCCCTTCTCCCTCCCAAATCAGAACTTGGCTGCCACTGGCAACTGTGGCCAAAAAACAGGAGCAATTTACAGTGGGATGGAAACGTAACCTTAATGGGAGAATCGAAAATCTTCTGAATGCAGTGCGAACCCAGCTATTTTAAGTGCTGGCCTCAAAAATAAACTTCAGAAGGGGTGGAGGAAGAAAGCGCTTCCAAAATCCGTGGGGGAAATAATGAAGGAATAAAGCAACGGAGGAACCCTTTGCAGCCTCCCTCTAACTTCACCTCCTCCGAGTGGGCGGTATGGCAAACTGGAGAATTCCCCTGCCTCGTGCAGACCTGGAACTGTACACCAGACACCTCTGAATGAAACCAGGCGGAAGCCACATCCACATCCAACCTGCCCTGGTCAACGCCCTCCGAGACAGAATCCAGCAATAATGAGGTCTGTCACCCAAAGAGCTAAAGTCCTTTCAACCAAGGGAGGGTGGCGTCTCCTCCGTTTGCGCTTCTTCCAGTCTGGTTTCCCTAAGGCTCAACCGAATCTATCTTCCTGTTGACTTAGGCATGCCAGATAGTCCCTCCTTCTGCGGAGAAAAGGCTTCTGCATAAACAGACCCCAAGTTCAAGGCAAAAAAGCACCATCAATTCAGACTGGATTGCCAGAGCGTTCAGCGCCAAGGTCTCCAGCAACGAAGGAGCTGGTTAAAATACTGATCTAGAACCATTTTCGGTTCTCTCAAAATTCCCAAGCAACGCACCCCTCAGCCTCTATGCCAAGGGGGCAGGGGTATAGAGGAACTCAGTCTTACCCCCGTGCAATTTTTTTGGGGGTGGTGGTGGGGTTGGGTTCTTTTTCTTGCCATCCTATTGAAAGAGGGAAAGGACAAGCAGTCCGATCCAGAAGTGGATTCCTCTGATTCTTTCTGGCCACCCCTCTTAAATGGACCGCTGGGTTCCCCAAATGCCAAGGTAACTACCTCTGCAGCTGTAAGCAACCCCTCCTGGCTGATTTGAGAGAAAGCTACAGATAGTCCTCGACTTACAACAGTTCGTTTAGTGACGGTTCAAAAATGACAATGGCATTGAGAAACGTGACTTGTGACCGTTTTTCAGTTATGACCTTTGCAGCCTCTCCATGATCACAGGATCAAAATTCAGATCGCTTGGCAACTGGTTCATACTTATGACCGTTGCTGTGTCCCCTTTTGACCTGATAAGCAAAGTCAATAGGGAAAGCAGACTCACTTAACAACCCAGTTACTAGCTAATCAACTGCAGTGATTCACCTAACGACTGTGGCAAGGAAAGTCATAAAATGGAGCAAAGCTCACTTAACAATGTCTTGCTTAACCACAGAAATTTTATGCTCAATTGTGGCTGTAAGTCGAGGACTCCCTGTATAAGGACTGCTTGACTTATGACAACTGGGACCAGAATTTCCATTGCTAAGCAAAGCGGGTAAGTGAGCCAGACCCTCTTACAACCTCTTTTTGCTACAGTCCTTAAGCGAGTCATTCTGGTTCTTAAGTGACTTATGTGGTTGTTAGCTGAATCCGGCTTCCCCCATTGCCTTTGCTTGTTGGAAGCCAGCAGGGAAGGTCACGGCTGGCCGTCACACGACCCAGGATGTCATGTGCAACCGTTGGAAATACATGCCTGTGGCTAAGCAACCAGACTTCAATCATGTGACCCTGGAGATGCTATGACAGTCCTAATTGCGAGGACTGTTCGTAAGTCACTGTTTTGAGAGGCCTTGTAACTTTGGATGGTCGCTAAATGAATGGTTGTAAGTCAAGGACTACCTGTACTTAAGATGGAGACAGATCTAAAATGGAGCCTAAGCAAGCTGCTACGGCTGCACACCAAGTCTCAGGATGGCTGGGGGAAATCCCAAGAAAAACCCATCAGCCCCCAAAGGCTGCAAGCTGGAGAAGTCACCAAGCCCGCTCTGCTCCTTTTAGGCTCCTCGGGGCCACCGTCCCTTCTCACTTCCAGCCCCGGCCGTCTTCCTTACCTGGCATGGTGAAGTCCTGAGTGTAAATGATCTCGTCCTCCAGGTAGTTGTCTTTTAAGTCATCCTCCTCCTCCTCATTGTAACCATGGAGGTCTTCCAAGTAAGGCACCACCGTCATGCTCCTCCACCGATCCTTCGTCTCCGGGCTGGGCGGGATGGCGATGGGTGGCTCACACTGAGGGTGCTTCTTCCGAAACCAGCTAAAGGAAACCAAGGTTTTAGTGCTTTGGGACCAGAGACGTTTCACTGGTTTCCTGCAGGCCGGTGTGTTTCTTAACCTTTGGCCACTTTACGGTGTGTGGACTTCAACTCCCAAAATTCCCCAGCTGATTGACTTGTGCAAACAATTCAACGGCCCCTTATTTTCTCACAATGGCCTCGCTGGATTTGCGTGAAAATCTGCCCAAGCTCTTCTTTTTTTTTGGTGAATGGCAAAAAGAAAGTCTCTTTTCCCCATTTATTCTCAGAGACTGTTTGGTGAGGCTCCACGGAGAAGCTGAAGTTCACACACACACTGGTTTTCAAGTTCTTGCGTCTCCCCAAGGTAACTGAGCCAGCAGCCTTCACTGGCCACAACACCACAACATCGCACCTCTTGGTGGAACAGATAATAGAGAGAGAAATAAATGGCACCCTATTCTCAGTGGCATGGAAAGAAAAGCCATTTAAGGCCTCACCCACCCGTGGGCTGCTTCATCATGATGGAGCCAGACAGCTACAGGTATGACTTACGATCACAATTGAGCTCAAATTTTATTTTGCTAAGCGAGACAGTTGTTAAGTGAGTTTTTGCCCCATGTTATGACCTTTTTTTTGCCACAGTTGTTAAGTGAATCACTGCAGTTGTTAACATGGTTCTTAAGTGAATCTGGCTTCCCCATCGAATTTGTTTGTCAGAAGGTCACAAAAGGGGATCACGTGCATGGGTGGGATTCAAAAATCCCAGTAACCGGTTTGCTGGGTGGAGGGGCCATGGAGGGCGGGACCTACTGGAACTTCCTGTTTCCAGCTTCTGGTGGGCCTCCAGAGCCGGGGGGCCATTCTCAACCTCCCAAGGGTCCAGATGCCTACCCTGGGCCTCTGGGAGGGTGAAAACAGCGCAGACTCTGCACTTACCCCCATCAAAAATGGGCCGCGTGGGAGGGGAGGGGCGGGGCCAGTCAGTTGTTTGAAATACCGGTTCGGTGAACCAGCTGTAGCTTTAACATCCGGTTTGCCCGAACTGGTCTGAACCAGTAGAATCCCACCCCTGATCATGTGGGCGCACAACCCGGGTGTCCTCCTGGATGCATGGCTCAGTATGGAGGAGCAGGTGGGAGCCATCGCCAGGGGGGCATTTGCATAGGTTCGGCTTGTACGCCAGCTGCGCCCCTATCTGGACCGAGATGCGCTGCGCATGGTCACTCAGGCACTCGGCACCTCTAGACTCAACTACTGCAATGCTCTCTATAGGGGGCTACCCTTGCATGTCATACGGAGACTTCAGCTGGTGCAAAATGCAGCCACGCGGGTAGTGATGGGAGCTTCCCAATTCTCCCATATTACACCCCTCCTGCGCGACATGCATTGGTTGCATGCATCTCTCCATGTGAGATTCAAGGTTTTGGTAACAACTTATAAAGCCCTATATGGCTTGGGTCCGGGGTACTTGCAAGAACGTCTCCTTCCGTTAACAAACACCAATCGCCCAGTGCGCTCCCACAGATGGGGCCTCCTGGCGATACCGTCAGCTAAACAGTGTAGGCTGGCGGCCCCTAGGGGTAGGGCCTTCTCTGTGGGGGCGGCCACCCTCTGGAATCAACTACCCCTTGAGTTGCGCCTAGCCCCTGATCTCCGCTCCTTCCGCCACGACCTCAAAACATGGTTATTCTTACAATCCAGCCTGGACTGACAGGGGATCGGGGTTTTAATTCGAAAGGTTATTTGGCATTGATTTAATACTTTTTAAATTTGTTTTTAACTTTGTATTCTTTGTTTTTATGTACGCCGCCCTGAGTCCCTCGGGAGAGAGGGTGGCTTATAAGTCCAAATAAAGTTAAACCTAAACCTAAATGTGGCTCCAGGACATTGCAACCGTCATAAATGTGAGCCAGCTGTCAAGCAGCTGAATATAAATCACATGGCCATCAATGGTTCTAAGTGTGGAAAATGGCCCTAAGTCACTTTTTTCAGTGCCGTTGTAACTTCGAATGGTCGGTAAACCAACTGTTGTAAGCCAAGGACTACCTGTACTTAAATCCGTGTTGTTCAAGCAAGGTTTGGCCATGCAGCCATTGCCAAGGTGAGAAAGAACCAGAATTTTTAATTATTATCAACTCTGTTCACTGCCTCCTATGAGGTCAGCGTGTTCCCAGCTGGAGGGAAGGGTCAGTTATAGCAGTGTCAGAAATGGTGCAGGGTCTCCCGCTTGGGCGGGGGGTTGGACTAGATGACCTTCAAGGAACCTTCCAGCCCTGATTATCTGTTATCTGTTATCACGCTTGGCTCAGGGAATTAAAGATTACTTAGGAATAATCCTTGTGAAGAACTGCCCTTAAGCTTCTGATTCATTTGATGTAATTTGTTGAACTTTTGCTTTTGACTTCCTTCCAAACCTCGCCAATCTTCAAAATTTCTTCAAAAGAAGAGAGGACAGAAAGAAATAGGAGAAATAATCAGTCATCCAAAGCTTTGCAGCTTAAAGCAGGCTTTAATTTTGAGACACGGGGGGGGAGGGAGGAGAGGGAGGGAGATTTCTCTGGGCTTGCTCCTCTGTAAAGCTCGGCATTACTGAAAATCGAGGAGCCATGTTTTATTGAATGAAGCTGATCGGCCATGGATGGGGAGCACTTTGATGGCAGGTTCTTTATCAAGACAACTGTAGTTGCGTAGCCCCTGGCAACATAAAAAAAGAATCTCTGGCTTGCTTGCAACTCGCTTTTGGACACTTCCTTGAAGAGCAAAAGCACAGGAAGCCACAGAATGGCCTCTGAGTTCACAAAATGTGGTAGGCCTGGCAACTGGCTCATATTGATGATGGTTGTCGTGTCCCACCGGGGTCATGTTATCATCTTTTGCAACCTTCTGACGAGGGAAGTCAATGGGGAAGCCAGATTCACTTAACAACCATGTTAGTAACTTAACTGCAGGGATTCCCTTAACAACTGTGGAAAGAAAGGTCTTAAAATGGGGCACGCACTTAACAACTGTCTTGCTCAGCCACGGAAATTTTGGGTCAACTGTGGTCGTAAATCAAAGACTACCTGTATTGTGTGAATCCAACCCAGGGGTGGTGGGATTCTACCGGTTCGGTCTGATTCGGGTGAACAGATGAGCATTTGGCCCCGCCCACCTGTCCCTGATCTTTTCCTGTGCTTTATTTCATTGTTTTAGAGCACAGCTGATTTGTGTGGCAGAGTGGCCTGCCTTGCCTCAGCTGTTTTATTCACAGGGGCTGCAGTAGAAGGTAAGTATTAGAGCTGAAAATGGACTTTTAACGTGGAGCCGAACCGGTTGTTACACCAGTTGAATAGCAACACTGATCCAACCACGTAAGATTCATTCAGCATTCCACTATAGGTAATACTCAACTTACACTCACAACCAGAAGTAGAATTTCAGTTGCCAAGCAAGGCGGTTGTTAAGAAACTTTGTCTGATTTTACAACTTTTTTTTTTTGCCATGGTTGTTACGCAAATCACTGAAGCAAACCATGTGGTCGTTAAGTGAATCTGGTTCCCTCCCCCTACTGATTTTGCTTGTAAGAAGCCAGCTGGGAAGGTCACAAATGGCAATCACATGAAGCTGCAAATACCTAGTTGCACCTGGATTTTGCTCATGTTACTGTGGGGATGCTGCAGCAGTTGTAAGTGCATGGACCAGCTGCAAACCACTTTTTTCAGGGCCTGTAACTTCCAACAGTGGCTAAATGGATGGTTGTAAGTTGAGGACTACTGCACCTGTATGATGCAAATACTTATTTCATCTACAATGTTAACAAAGCAAATGGGCTGATCCAAAGTTAAGGTTTGCCTCAACTCTGCATCTGGAAACCAGCTACTGTGTCCTGGTTCATTCATAATAGGTTTGTGCAGTGATTCAGATTTGCATATAGTAATACCAGATGGCAACTCCTTAAAGAAGTTGTGGTTTTTTTTCCTGGGATTGTGTGTGGTACCCATGGGAATGGCTGTTGACTGGTCCCGGAAGACAAACTTGGTTTAAGGAGGGGTCTACAGATGCTACAAGCATGTCTCTGTCCACCCCACTTTGAATCAGAGAGCTAAGTTATAAAGCAGACTTTACAAACCACAATAGTTAGACATAACTGCTAAGCCCAAATTAAATTTCATTGCTTCCTGCAATGTGGATATCTGGCTGATTTCCCCTTGGGCCAGCTCTACCTACACTGGCAGGCAGCAGCTCCAAGAATGATTTCTATCGTCTTCTCAGTGAGGCTACAAGAGACCTGAAAACTCATACCTTCTGTGAACAAAATAAGCATTTACTAGTGAGCTACAATACCTCCCTTACAAAGCACTTCAGCTTCAAAAAAGCCAAATCATTAAAAAAAAAACACCCTGAGATTGATTTTTAAACCAATTGATTTTTGTTTTTTTAAAAAGAGTTATTAACAGTTATTCTCAACTAATTATACACAGCCTGGTCAAAAGGCTAAGATCAGCTGGGCAGGGAGTCAAAACACAGGAATTTGTTGCTCTATTTTAAATGTTGGCCTTCTAGTTCTACATATTGAAAGAGTTAAAAATAGGTTTGGGTAATAGTGGAAACCTGCAGAGTAATATTGATTTTAATACTCTAAGGCTAGGCGAAACATTTGCCTATGGATCTTCCTTGAGGAAGACAAGATGAGGAGAGGGAGGGAAACAGAGAGGAACTAATTGTAATTCAGGACAAGTAAGCACAGACAAACCATAGATTTCTTTTCCTCCTCTATGTTTAGAAGCAGCAGCTTAAACAACAGATTTGTTTTTTTTCCAGAAACACCCCAAATTGTCTGCATTCACAACCTTGGAAGCATTCCTGAGACAAAGGACAGATATAGAAAATCCACTGAATTGGGACCGCACGGTTTAATTGGAGCTCCATAAATGATGACAATAAGCATCAGTTTACATAACACTCGAATTTCTCACTATAAATTTGGCAACTAGCGTGCATTTATGATGGTTGCAGAGTCCCAGGGGTCATGTGATCACCTTTTGCGACCTTTTGACAAGCAAAGCCAATGTGGGAAGCCAGATCTACCTAACAACCGTGTTACTGACTTAACAACTGCAGTGATTGACTTAACAACTATGGTCGTAAAATGGGGCAAAATTCACTTTTAACAACAATTAGCAAGAGCAAATTTGGGCTCCATTGTGGTCCTAAGTCGAGGACTACCTATGTCTGCTTTGGGAACAGAAGGTTTGGGAAGACCTCTTGGCATGGAAACAGTCTATCCCTGAGGGTCAGATACTGAAGGATAACAAAATAACAGAGTTGGAAGGGACCTTGGAGGTCTTCTAGTCCAACCCCCTGCTCAGGCAGGAAACCCTGTATCATTTCAGACAAATGGCTGTCCAATCTCTTCTTTAAAACCTCCAGTGTTGGAGCACCCACAACTTCTGGAGGCAAGTTGTTTCACCGATCAATTTTTCTGACTGTCAGGAAATTTCTCCTTAGTTCTCGGTTGCTTCTCTCCTTGATTAGCTTCCATCCATGGCTTCTTGTCCTGCCTTCAGATGCTTTGGAGAATAGATTGACCCCCTCTCCTTTCTGGAAGACCCACAGATATTAGAATACTGCTATCATGTCAGCCCTGGTTCTTCTTTTCATTGAACAAATAGTTTATAGGCAGAGTTGACGTTCCAGATTTCAAATCTTAGCATCTCTAGGGAACATAAAGAGAACCAGGTACAGGTATTCCTAGCCTTAAACTGGGACCAGAATTTTCACTGTTAAGCAAAGCAGCTGCTAAGTGAGGCATACCAGATTTTATGACCTTTTTAAAAAAAACCATAGTTGTCAAGTGAATCAGGAGGTCTTTAAACAAATTAGGCTTCCCCACTGACTCTGCTTGTCAGAAGCCGGCTGGGAAAGTTGTAAATTGGTGATCCACAACCCCTGGGACACTGCAGCCATGCAGCCCTACACGCCAGTTGCCAGGCGCTAGAATTTTGATCACCTGACTCTGGAGATGCTGCTAGGGTCGTAAGTGTGGGGACGAGTTGTAAGCCACTTTTTTCAGCCCCATTGTGATTTTAAATCAGAGGTCTTGAAACTTGACAAAGCTTAAAGCTTTGTGGACTTCAACTCCCAGAATTCCTCCTCCAGTCATGTTAGGTCAGGAATTCTGGGAGTTGAAGTCCACAAGTCTTAAACTTGCCAAGTTTAAAGACCCTTGCTTTAAATGGTCGCTAAATAAATGGTTGTAAGTTGAGGATTACCTGTATCTGCAGCTCTTGTTTGCATGGCAGGTTTAACAGGGTGAATGTGTGCAGGTTGGGAGTCCGTAAGCATCCCAACCGAGGCCACTCAGCCAATCAACTACTCCTGATGGGATTACTCTACTTCAGAGGTCCCCAAAATTGACAACTTTTAAGACTTGTGGACTTCAACAGCATGGCTGGCTGAGGAATTCTGGGACTTAAAAGTCTACAAGTCTCAAGTTGCCAAGTTTGGAGACCCCTGCTCTCCTTAGCAGAGGGTCCAACATGAGCAAAAAGATACGTGATGCCCAAATTCTGCCTTTTGATGTCCATTAGGACACCCATGTCAGATTTCTCCCCTGCCTCTCCTCCATTTGGGGAAAAGAAGAACAAAAAATGACCCCACTTCTGGTTTCATTTATGACAAACAGGAGGGTGAATGGAAAATGGCTGATGCAGGACTGATTCCTTCATGCTGTATTTTGCATGACTAGCAAATGAAGATAAGTGAACTGAGCATGGGAGGGGAGGATTGAGTTAGCTCTGTCATGCCAAGGCCAGATGCAGGGAGCTGTTGGGAGTGGCAGACTCCCTGAGTTGCGAAAGACCTTCAGCCTGCATTAGGAAGGAAGGAAGGAAGGAAGGAAGGAAGGAAGGAAGGAAGGAAGGAAGGAAGGAAGGAAGGAAGGAAGGAAGCCACTGGCTCTTTCCCAGCCTCTCAGCAACTATATGGGAGGATCAGGTCAACCATTTCTTTGTAAAAGGTTCATGAGCCAGTTTGGTGTAGCCACAGGGCTAGAAATCAGGAGACAGTGAGTTCTAGTCCCTCCTTAGCTATGAAAGCTGGCTGAGCGACTTTGGACCAATCACCAAGAGACTGGGAGTTTTAGTCTCCTTGAAAGCCAGCTGGCTGACTCTGGGCCAATCACTATGGTAGGAGATGTGAGCTCTAGGCACCGTTTCTCTTTAAAAGGAGAAATATTGGGATAAGTGTTTTATTCTGATCTTGAAGACTCTTAAAATAAATATGAAAATGGAGCCAGAATTATTTTTCTTAGGTTTGATGGGCAAAGAGCTTGAAAGAAAATTTGGAACTTTTATATATGAGAGCCAGTTAGGCCTAGTGGTTAAGGTGATGGCCTAGAAACCAGGAGACTGTGAGTTCTAGACCCGCCTTAGATATGAAAGCCAACTGGGTGAATTTGGGCCAATCACCATGAGACTGTGATTTCTATGAAAGCTGGCTGAATGATTGTGGGCCATTTACTCTCTTAGCCCAATCCACCTCACAGGGTTGTTGTGAGGAAAATAGGAGGAGGGAGGAGCATTATATGTGTTCACTGCCTTGAGTTATTTCTAGGAAGGAAGGAAGGAAGGAAGGAAGGAAGGAAGGAAGGAAGGAAGGAAGGAAGGAAGGAAAAGGGGAGAACTAGACTCTAGCATTTCTTCTGCTGCCTCTGAAGACAGAGAGAAAGTAAAACACAAGAATGGAGGTTGAACCCACACCAAACTTATTTTGCTCCCAAACAAGATCCCTGGAACTCAAGTTATGTTCTTAGGAAAATGTCAAATTGACAGATTCAACTTTAAAAGCCCTAGAACCGCATTTCCTCCATCATCAAATCACTTCGTCTCTTTCACCCATTCTCACTTGGATGAAGCCAGCGTTGGCACAGCTGCCTTAGTTGTTTGGACCCAAACAGTCCCAAGGAGAACCATGTGCCAACAAATGCTTCCCAGAGGGGTGCTGCCCTTGAAGACTTGGGGGTGGGCTGAGTGATGCAGGATGAAGCTCTTTATTCAATCTCAAAAAGAATGAAGTGATTTCAGGCCAGGGTGTCACAGGGAAAGAGAGGAGGAAGCCCACAGGAGCCATAACTTCAACTCTTTAGAGCAGTGTTTCCCTAACCTCAGCAACTTGAAGATGGGTGGACTTCAACGCCAGTTGCACCCATACCTGGATCGAGATGCCCTGCGCACGATCACTCAGGTGCTCGTCACTTCCCGACTCGACTACTCTAACGCTCTCTACCTAGGAGTGCCCTTGCATACCACTTGGAGGCTCCAGCTGGTGCAGAATGCGGCCACGCGGGTAGTGATAGGAGCCTCCTGATACTCCCATATTACACCCCTCCTGCGTGGCCTGCATTGGCTACCGGTTGTCCTCCGGGTGAGATTCAAGGTTCTGGTGTTAACATTCAAAGTCCTACATGGCATGGGTCCGGGGTATTTACGAGAACGACTCCTCCCAGCATCGAATACCAACCGCTCTGTACGAGAGCACAGACGGCGTCTCCTCGGGGTGCCGTCTGCAACTCAATGTCGCTTGGCGGTGACCCGGCGGAGGGCCTATTCTGTGGCGGCTCCCACTCTATGGAACCATCTTCCGCTGGAGCTCCAGCTGGCCCCCGATCTCCGCACCTTCCGCCACCATTTAAAGACCTGGTTATTTGCTCAGTCCGGGCTGTGCTGACCCCCTGGGGGGGTTGATTGTTTTAACTTTGGGGTTTTAAATTCAATTTGGCTTGTATTTTGTTTAATACGTTTTTAGGTAATTTACTTATTGCTGTGTTTTTAGTTGTGAGCCACCCCGAGTCCTTTTGGAGAGGGGGCGGCATACAAGTCGAATAAATAAACAAACAAACAAACAAACAAACAAACAAACAAACTCCCAGAATTCCCCAGCCAGCCTTGCTGGCTGGGGAATTCTGGGAGTTGAAGTCCACCCATCTTCAAGTTGCCATGGTTGAGAAACACTGTAGTAGATATTGGGACTATGACTTGCTGGCTGGGGAATTCTGGGAGTTGAAGTCCACACATCCTCAAGCTGTCAAGGTTGAGAAACGTTGCTTTAGATAAAAGACAGGGTTAATAAATTGTGGGCAGAAATGAATCGATGTTCAATTTTGCTCCCAAGGATCATTTTGGAAAGAGGTCAGAAACACACATAAAAATTAAGGCTTTGTAAGTAGACTCTGTAACCAAACATGCACTGAATATCTGTGGTCACAACTTCCACCAAGGCTCTGCTAAAGATCTCACAGATTTGAGTTTGATTTGGGACCTCCCCCCCACAGCAATGGCTTCTGTTACAAACTTTGATGTCCCCCTAAAGTGTGACGAGCATGTGGAGCCGGTGCAGCTTTGGCCAAGTGGAAATCCAAGTTCTGAGAATAAGTTTGGTTTGATTTGATTGATTGATTTGGATTTATATGCTGCCCCAGCTCCGGAGGGACTCGGGGCGGTTCACACAAAAATATAACATACATACATACATACAAGTATTTAAAAAAGTATTAATCCAATCCAAATAATCAATAAAATTCCACGCTAAAATGCCCAACTAAACCCCCCAGTCTCCCTCAATCCATTCACCTCTAAAACTTCAATCCTAGGGTGCTAACTGGGGAGAACGCTAGTTGCCACAATTGGTTTTAGGATAATACAGGTAGTCCTTGACTCACAATCATTCCTTGAGTGACCATTCAAAGTTACAATTAAAGTGAGTACAACAAAGTCACTAAAGTTACAAAGTGATTTATGACCATTTTCGACCCTTGTGACCGTTGCAGCGCCCCCATGGCCACATGATCAAAATTCAAATGCTTGGCAACTGGTCCATATTTATGACGGCTGCAGTGTCCCCTTGGGGTCACGTGATCCCCTTTCACAACCTTCCGACCAGCAAAGTCAATGAGGAAGCCAGAATCACTTAACAACCGGGTTACTAACTTATCAAGGGCAGTGATTCACTTAACATCTGAGGCAAAAAAAAAAAAGGTTGCAAAATGGGGCAAAACTCACTGAAAAATGGTCTGAGTCAGCAACAGAGTTTTTGGGCTCAATTGTAGTCGTAAGTCAAGGACTAGCTGTACAACTTTTCCTTCCTTGTGAACAGGAGCTGTTTAATCAATGTAGCTATATATACTTATCGATCAAGATTGAAAGGCCAACCACTCAGAGGCTTTCTGAAGAAGCAAAATGCAACGGGACATCAATTTTAAAAATAAAACTTGTTTACTAACCATCAGCTGCTTCTGTTTTAATGGAGTGGGGAGGGCAGAGTTGCTGGCGTTTTGTTCCCTTCCCCAAAGTGGCAAATGAGCACAGGAATGACACACAGCTTCACAACATCAAACAGAAGGGGAGAGAGAGAGAAAAAAAACCCATAAATGAGCACTCACTTGTGGTGCCTTATCTGTTGTATTGAAAACCTCTTGGCTGGGTCGTATTCAAGCATTCCTGGAAAGGAAGAAAAACAGGGTGGGAACTGGATCAACTGGGAACCGAGGCACAAACAATTGGTAAAGAGGGGGCTCAAAGTCCTCCCTCCTTCCTCCTAGGAATATCAAAGAGTGGCTCAGCTTGGAATTCTGGGAGATACAGTTAGAACATATCCAGAGGTGGGCTGTTACCAGTTCGCACCAGTTCAGGCAAACCGGTAGTTAAGATTCTGCACAGTTCAGTAAACCAGCAAATCCCTGCCCCTGCTTATTTTTTGGCCTGTTTTGGGCCATTTTTGGTTGAAAAACAGCCTGAAAAACAGCCTGAAAATGGCCCAAAAAACAGCTGGAAAATGGCCCGAAAAATGGCCTGAAACAGCCAAAAAAAGAGCCTTGGTGGTGCAGGCTGTTAAACGCCTAGCACTTAGTTCCAGCTGCCTGCAATTAGTGCAGGCTCGAATCCCACCAGGCTCAAGGTTGACCCAGCCTTCCATCCTCCCGGGGTAGGTAAATTGAAGACCCAAGATTGTTGGGGGCCATAAGCTGACTTTGTAAAAATGCTGCTTAGTAATAAGCAGGCATATACAATGGAATGAGGGCTGTTGCTGAGCGCATTGGGTTGCGCTCCAAAAATTGTAAGCCACCCTGAGTCTCCGGAGAAGGGCGGCACATAAATATGAATTAAAAAAAAACAGGCTGAAAAACGGACAGGGGTGGGGCCAGGCAGTGGTGGGATTAGCTCCAACTGGCTGAATCCTATCTCTGTGTTTGAGGCGAGTGGCCGGGAGGCGGGGCTGGGTGTGATGAGTGACATCACTCACCCAGTCACATGATCAACCGGCCATGCCTACCCAGCCAGAGAAGCGGTTATTGTTATTCCAATCCCACCACTGAACATATCTGATGGGTACCGTTATTGGGGACGGCAGGTCAATATACAGGAGCATCATCCAACAATAATGAGCTTAAAAAGTTTCCAAGACCATTTCAAAAAAATTGGGGGGTAAGAAGAGAGGCAGGCATATGACATATGCTTCAAGAATCTTAGCTGTTCCCACCCCAAAACACAATTGTTTCTTTTGAAAAGCACCTGCTAGACCCAACTGGTCTCCCCAGGGGCTATTTCTCCAACAAGTGCTATTTGGTGGTACATTGCTTCTGAATATGGGGGCTCTACTTGGATGAGAAATCAGGGTGACATGATAGCAGTCTTCCAATATTTGAAGGGCTGCCACAAAGAAGAGGGGGTCAACCTATTTTCCAAAGCCCCAGAAGGCAGGACAAGAAGCAATGGATGGAAACTAATCAAGGAGAGAAACAACCTACAACTAAGGAGTAATTTCCTAACAGAATAATTAACCAGTGGAATAGTTTGCCTCCAGAAGTTGTGGATGCTCCAACACTGGAAGTTTTCAAGAAGAGATTGGATAGCATTTGTCTGAAATGGTATAGGTCCTCTGCCTGAACAGGGGGTTGGAGTAAAAAACCTCCAAGGTCCTTTCCAACTCTGTTAATCTGTTATTCTGAGTCCATTTAATCCAGGGGTCCTCAAACTTGGCAACTTTAAGACTTGTGGTCTTCATAGCTGGCTGAGGAATTCTGGGAGTTGAAGTCCAAAAGTCTTAAAGGTGCCAAGTTTGGAGACTTCAGATTTAATCCCTTGACCAAGCCACCTGAGCTAATGACTATCATGCAGCCACTGAACTTCTTATATTGGTTCTTGACCACTTCACAAAAAATGAAATGTCCCTTCTGAGTTTTCAAGATTCTGGAGGTAGGCAGAGAGGGGATCAAGCCAGCTGGGGCATTCGGCAGGCAAGATATAAAAAGAAAATGTCCGACAGACCAAGACCTGGGTTAATTAAAATACCGCTGCTTTAAACTTGCCTTGCAGAACCAAGAACAAGAAAATTTGCTTTTCACCCCCTAGCAGGCCCAAAGTGGTTCAGAGGACCAGCTAGTAATACCTACTCATTCCATTAGCTCCCTTCTTCTTTTTTTTTCCTGCAGCACTTCAACTGTTTGCAAAAGAGGCTTGACTGTGGGTGGCGATGGGGACAAAATAAACGAGTGGCTTAAGTGCTGTGTGAGGCCACCATTGGCTCTTAGCTGTCACAAGCTTTCTGTCCAGGAAGTCATGCATTCTGCTCAGTAAGTAAGGTGCTTATCTTGTGGAAATCGTCCATGCTTGACTGCTTCAGTTTCCTAACTCACTAGAGGCAAATACATTTTGAGTCTGGTAAACACACTGTGTGCTCGCACCAACTCCTAAATTCTCACTGAGGGCCATGCTACCCTCAGTCCAGACATCTGAATAGAAGCTAAGCCTCTCTGGGGTCCCCACCAAAGATTTCTGATTGCTTTTTAAAGGAGAGAAGAGGCTGAGGTCATAGAAAGAGTGCAGAGAAGAACAGCAGCAATAATAAGGGATCCGGAGGCTAAATCATACAATGAATGGCTAAGGGAACTAGGTATGTTTAGCCTAATGAAGAGAAGCATGGGGGTGACATGATAGCTGTCTTCTAGTACTGTCACAGTAAAGAAAATATCGACTTATTCTCCAAGCATCAGAGGGCAGGACGAGAAGTAATGGGTGGAAGACGATTAAAGGGAGATCCAACGTAAAATTAAGGAGAGATTTTCTGACAGTGAGAACAATCAATGAGTGGAAAAGTTTGCCTCCTGGAATGGTGGGTGCTTCATTGCTGGAGGTTTTCAAGAAGAGACTGGACAGCCATGTGTCCAGGATGGAATAAGGACTCCTGCCTTGGTCACAAGGAGATTAGAGTAGAAGACTTCCACTGTCCCTTCCAGCCCTGTGATTCTAAATGACTGCCTGTTGTTACTGATCTCTAAATGAACACAAGCAGCTGCACTATGATCCGTGAGGCGGGTTCCACCAATCCACTTTTTCCAATATGTCAGATCTACTTGATGTGTTCCCAAGCCTTCAGCAGCAAAGGATCCTTTTGTCAGTTGATTCTATATCAGGATAGGAACCAGAATTCAAAACAAAAACTGTACTACTAAGCCAAGGATTCTTATCCAGAATTACAGGATATTACCCGATACCTATTTACCTGCTTTGTTCTCCCCTTAGCCTGGTATTCTTTTCTGTATTTAAGTATTTCCCAACATATCTAAAATCAGGTTGACTCTCTCAGACACACCTCTTCATTTAAAAGCCATTAGTGCTTACTTTGCTATTCTTCACAGACAGCTTCCAACCTCTCCCTTCTCGGTTAAATTTTTACTGGCTATGCGTAACTGCCTTTAAATAGCAACTTGGGAAGCACAATTATGCTTTAGATTGGAAATGTTTTGTTTTGTTTTTTAATAAAAAAGATGTGCCATTGTTGCAAGGGGGTCACCAGGACTTCATCAAGAAACAGCACCTGGTTTTCTCCAGGGCAATTAAAGCTTTTAGAAAATATTAGATTTGATCTCTGGCTAGCGAACTGGCCAAATATTTACCACGGCAGGGCAGAAACTGTTGCTAGCTCTTGCTAGTGGCGTCAGAAGCTTCCCACACATCTATTTGGCTGGGGAGAGGACTTTGATCTCCAGCTTTATTTCCACTTGACACACCTTTCATTACTGCAGTTTGGGCTACTGGAGGGGTGAGGGGGAGCGATGAGCCTTCCCAAAACTCAGTGCAGATGGCTGGACAGTTTGGTTCAGTTCCCTTTGCTCCAGGCCAGGCAAGGGAGAGTCATGGACTGGGGGAAAATGCGTAAGGAAGAGAAGGAGGACGACAATGAGGAGGAAGAGGAGAAAGGGAAGAGGAGGGGAAGGAAAGGAAAAGGAGGAGGGGCCCCCTGCAGCCTTTGGAAACTTGCAGGCAGTAGCTTGTCTCTCCATGCATGCGAAATGTTAAAGTTCATCTAGGAAAAAGAAACGAAGGGCTCCCTTTCCACTGATCACCTCTTCCTTTTAAAAGGAAACAAAGCAGTCATCTGCCACTAGGATTCTTCTGTCCAGCCCCTTCCTCTCACTGGCAACTCAGCTTCTTAGTTGGGAGTCTTGGGAGCACAGCTGAGGCCCAAAAGGTTCGTCTTGAAGGGGCCCCAGCTGCTTGCTTCTCGCTGCTCTTGGGGCTTGTTCATAGGCCACCTTCGAGTATGCAAGTCATGACAAGCCCACGGAAGAAGAGGCATCGTTTGCTTTGCCTTCTCCTTTTAGTTCCATTTTTCTCAACCTTAAGATGGGTGGGACTTCAACTTAAAGATGGGATTCCCCAGCCAGCATCGCTGGCTGGGAATTCTGGGAGTTGACGTCCACCCATCTTAAAGTTCACAAGGTTGAGAAATGCTATTGTAGCTGGATGACGGATCAGGCCCGGAGGGAAAAACTAGCACTCTTTTTGTGGCAAGAAGTGGGCCCTGCCAGGGCATCCTACATGGCTTGGGTCCGGGGTATTTGCGGGAGCGTCTCCTGCCAACATCGAATGCCGATCGCCCTGTGCGTGCGCACAGGCGGGGACTTCTTGGGGTGCCGTCCGCAAGACAGTGTCGGCTGGCGGTGCCCCGGGGGAGGGCCTATTCTGTAGCGGCTCCTGCCTTGTGGAACCAACTACCCTTGGAGCTCCGTCTGGCTCCTGATCTCCGCTCCTTCCGCCGCGGCCTAAAAACTTGGCTGTTTGAGCAGGCCGGGCTGGACTGGGGTGTGTGTGTGTGTTTTAAATTGGGTTTTAACTGGGTTTTAGTCGGTTTGGGCTTGTTCGTGGTTTAAATGTTTTTTAAATTATTTATTGTTGTATTTTAGTTGTGAGCCGCCCCGAGTCCTTCGGGAGAGGGGGCGGCATACAAGTCCAAATAAAATAAATAAAATAAAATAAAAATAAATCCTGTCGAAGATCCTGACCCCAACGTGGACTCAACATTGCCTGAAAGACAAGAAGGCCTCAAAATCTCAGAAAGATTTTACACTTCGTTGTCTGACTGCAGGTGGACTTGCGTGGGCAGCTTGCTGCTCTCTGTGATGGAAAAAGCCTGAGCCATGTTGGAAGTCCGAAAGGTCTGCAGAAGGAAATATGCCCTGCCTCTGGATGCAGTGTTTACGTGGGGTGTTTCTCCAACTCCAACTCTTTGTATAGGAGTACTCAAGGAGGGACCACGAGGGAAGCCAAATTGTGGGTGAACATGAAAACTGCCCTCTGGATGAAAGGAACGATAGGCAGATCTTGAGATTTAGCATTAGGCATTGCAATGGTTTTGCCCGTGACCTTCGATGGAAGCAAAAGTTGGATTCTGGAGAAGCAGGATAGAAAGAGTTCCTGAGGCTTTTGGTACTTGAGGCTTGGAGAAGATTCCTTAAAATCCCCTGCACCGCCAAGAAATAGTCTGTAGAGATTCTCAGTCATCCAGGCCATGGTGCTTTTTCAGGAGGGAATTGGAATTTCTGGGTTTTTTTTTTTCTTTGAGGACATTTTGCTTCTTATCCAAGAAGCTTCTTCAGCTCTGACAGGTCAGTGGGGAATGGAAGGATTTATATTTATTTATTTATTATTTATTAATTTGACTTGTATGCCGCCCCCTCTCCAAAAAAGGACTCAGGGCGGCTCACAGCTAAAACCACACAATAAATTAATTAAATAAAACCATATTAAACAACCAAGTCAAATTCATATAAAACCCCACAATTTAAAACACAATTTAAATATTCCTTGCAGACAGCTTGGTAATTGAGTAGGAAAGGATTTCGAAGAGGAAAAAACTGAAGACTACAGGAACCATTAGCACTACTCAAGTGATAAACCTCCAAGTGCTTCAATGGCCCTCTAAAACAAGGTTCTTCAAACTTGTCAGCTTTAAGACTTGTGGACTTCAACTCCCAGAATTCCTCCTCCAGTCATGTTAGCTCAGGAATTCTGGGAGTTGAAGTCCACAAGTCTTAAATTTGCCAAGTTTGAAGACTCTTGCTCTAAAAGGATGCAAATGACCAGCTGTCTGCAGGGAATATAAATCTTTCCATTCCTCACTAACCTGTCAGGGCTGAAGAAGCTCCTTGGATGAGAAGCAAAAAGTCTTCAAAGAAAAGACAAGAAAGTCCAGTTGCCTCCAGAAAAAGCACCTTTGGGACAGCCAAGAAATAGATATACAGGTAGTCCTCAACTTACAACAGTTCGTTTAGTGACCATTCAAAGTGACAAAGGCACTGAAAAAAGTGACTTATGACTGTTGCAAGGGTCCCCACGGGCGCACGATCAAAATTCAGATGCTTGGCAACTGACTCATATTTATGACAGTTGCAGTGACATGCGATCACCTCCTATGACCTTCTGACAAGCAATCTGGGGAAGCCAGATTCACTTCACAACCACGTTACTAACGGAACAACTGCAGTGATTCACTTAACCAGTGCGGCGAGGAAGGTTGTAAAATGGGCCAAAACTTACTCAACAACTGTCTCCCTTAGCGACAGAAATTGTGGGCTGAATTGTAGTCGTTAAGTCGAGGACTCAAATGAAGCTTGGAGAGGGAGTTGGAGCTTGATTCTAGCATGCCCAGCTGGGTCCTGGGGTGGGGGAATCTATCAATAGATTATTGGTGGTGCAGGCTGTTAAACACCTAGCACTTAGCTCCAGCTGCCTGCAATGAGTGCAGGCTCGAATCCCACCGGGCTCAAGGTTGACTCAGCCTTCCATCCTCCCGGGGTAGGTAAATTGAGGACCCAAGATGGTTGGGGGCAATGAGCTGACTTTGTAAAAATGCCGCTTGGGGGGCAAAAGCCCTAGTAATAAGCAGGCATATACAATAGAATGAAGGCTATTGCTGAGCACATTGGGTTGTGCTTCAAAAAGATTGTAAGCCGCCCTGAGTCTCCGGAGAAGGGTGGCATGTAAATGTGAATTTAAAAAAAAAAGGTTGCTGAGTGCTGACCTTGTCTTGATAGCACATGATCAATCATTCAGAAGTGGAGGAATAAGGACCAACATCACAAGAGATCCCTTGCTTTAGAATTACAAAAGGATCTCCCTCCCTCTCTCATACACACACACACACACACCAGATGATCTGTGAGCTTCTTGGCTGGAATGAAAGGCTATTCAACGCACTTAATATAAAACATGACATTAAAGTAACTCAGAGATTTACATGGCAAGGCTCAATCGCGGTGGTCACGCTTACTGGGAAAGTGTAAAAGAATGACTGCAGCACTTATGGTGCTGGTGACAGCTCACAGCTGAGCTCTGCAAGAGTTGTCATCTCTCCCTTTCGACGCAAATGGCAAACCTGCCCATCCCAGAGAGCGATGGGAACTGGTGAGCTTGGCAGCCTCACCCAAAGCTCAAGGCAAAGTCTCCTACTCAAAACAGGGCAAGACCTTCCTGTCTGAGCTGGTTTTTAATCAGAGGGCGTGTGGGGGAAGAAACGACGGTGGATGGGGCTCCTGAAGCCCCCGCTTTCATTCTGTGGGGAGCTGGGGTGAGGCAGGGGGAATACGTTTGCAATTTAGGATGCTATTCACCACCCCAAGTCCTTCAGTCAAAACAAACCCAGTTTGTTGAGCAAGAGACCGCTAGCAAAAAAGCTCCAGCATAGCCTCATATAACAATCTCAGTATATAAAAAGGTCACATCAAGGGAGTGTGTGTGTGGGGGGGTAAAAAAAATCACAGGAAATATATGCAGAATCAAAAATAGACATAACATAACTTCGATGGGGTGGTGCTAAAGGAAAGAGAAGTATCAGGGTCATCAGAGAGGGAGGGAGAAGAAATAAACTGGCTATTAAGAGCTGTTTGTAACATGGTTTTCATGCACCAAGCATTTCAATTAGCCCATCGCACAGCGCCATCTACAGCTGTTTTTAGGGAGTGCAGCTTCTTGATAAGAGCATAGAGCTATGCTTGGATGTCTACCACTAATGTCAGACCTCGACTTATGACCGTAATTGAACCCAGAATTATGGCCGTAAGTCATAGCAGTTGTTAAGCGGGTGATGTGACTGCGCCGAGTTTTACAGCCTTTCTTGCAGTGTCATTAAGTGAACACGGAGGTCATTACAAAAACAGAGCCTTTGTTAAATGAACATCGCAGTCACTAAGACAACCCGTTGTATCTGATGGGCTTTTTTTTTTTGTCAAAAACTGCAAGTAAATGCTGACTTCTGGCAAACAAACAAACAAACAAATAGTAAAAAAAGCCTAAATCATGGTCACATGGGGGGGGAGGGACACACACACACACACACACACACACTGAAGTGGCCATAAATGCAGGCTGGTTGTCAAGTGGCCAAAATGTGAACATGTGACCGGAGGGGGCAGGGGAAATGGGAACTTCAAAACCAGTTCGTTAAGGACAAGTAGGACTCGAGTTATGACCACAATTGAGCCCAGAATTTATGTTGCTAAGTGAGAAATGTGTTGAGTTTTGAACCATTTCACGACTGTTCTTGCCACATTTCTTAAGCGAATCACGGCAGTTGTTAAAGTAGCCACATGGGGGTTAAGTGAATCTGGCCTCCCCACTGACTTCGCTTGTCGGAAGGTCGCAAAAAGGGATCGCAGGATCCCAGGACACTTGCAACCGTCATAAATATGAATCGTTTGCCAAGCATCCAAATGTAAAATCATGTGACCATGGGGATGCTGCAGCGGTGAATTAAGTGTGAAAAGTGGTCGTAAGTCATTTTCTGCAGTGCCACTGTAACTTTGAATGATCACTAAATGAACTGTTGTAAGTCGAGGACTACCTTGCAGCTTTGGGGAGACCCGTCGTAACGTCCAATGGGGTGACATGTTTGCTTCCTAGGAATCTCTGCAAATCCCTCTTTTTCCATCAGACAAATACGCCTCTATTACAATGAGGAGTAAATGCTGGCTTTTGGCAAAAATGTCGTAAATTGCAGTCACATGACCTCAGGAGCCTCAAACGTCTGTAAACGTGGGTGGTTGCAGAGTCCTCAAAATGTGATCACATGACTGTGGGGTTGGTGGGGGGGGTCGGGGAAGCTACTGAAACTTTTGGTACCTTTGGCAAGTAGCTTTGAGAGGCCGTTGTAACTTCAAATGGTCATTAAGCAACCTGCTGTAAATCAAGGACTACCTTATCCGTCCCAGACCAAGGGAAACCTTTGGCCTCAGTTCTTGGAAGTTCTTGAAGGCTGAAGAGAAGCACATTCTGCCCTGCTAGCCAAAACCAAAGGACTGTCTGCGTGTCTGACTGTGATGCTAACGTTTTCTATATCGTTCTCTGTTCTTCCTAAGCCTTCTTGTAAATTGGCTGAATTATGTCTGGGAAGCAAACACTGACATAAATCTGCTAACAGAGTTAACAACAGCTTGTGGTCAGGCAGGAGCCTGTAAGAGAGACAGTAGCAGTTAATAGCCGGCACTTCCTTCCCCACCAAACTATTTTTTTCCCATGGCCCTATAATATTATTATGCAACTCATCTGCTGCAATACTGTAAGTCTTCAGACACCTTAAAAACTACTTAAAAAGGATTAAGCCAGGAAAAACAAAACGAAGAGGTAAAATACAAAAGTTTATTAACAACCTAAATACATTAATAAATTTTATTAACAGACTATTGTGACAGTTGGATTTTTTTTCCCTCCTGAATTTAATTATTTTCAATGTTCTTTTACTAGTGAGGGGGACAGTAGGGAATCGCTGAACTAATAGGAAGGCAACAGCTACTATCCCTGACACTGCTGGTATCCCAGTCTGGCCTCAAGCTGGATCTCTCAAGATATTTTAAAATACCACCGGCTTTACTCATTGAGGCTGATGGATGGACTAGCTGAAGCTCACACTGTGACTAAGTTGGGAAAGATCTGATGAACTGGCCTCTTTCTACCAATGCCCTTGGACACAGAAAGCGAGAATAGGAACTTATAGATTATGAGGGCAGAGGGAGTTTCTCCATAAAAATGTATGGTTTTATGAAACACTTACCTCTAAGCAAATCCGAAAGCGGAGGGCCACAATCCTCAGGAATTACATAGTCTCCTTTTCCAATATTTTCAAATAATTTATAAATATTATCTCCCTCAAAAGGATAAAGGCCTGTTGTAATATTGTACCTGCAAGGTGGAGGTGGGGAGGGAGGGGAAAGCAGAGAGAGAGGAAAGAAGAAATGATTAGATGCATTTAAGAATTCTTCTCTAACCCAAATATGCTTTTTCAAAGGCAACTGGACTTATTTTGGGTTGGTTGTTGTTATTGTTGTTGTCTGCATCTCAAACTGAAACACTAATGGTTCGTGTAGTCTGCAATTTTTTTTCTGGAAATCCATTCATATTCCCACACCATTTGAATGATATTCATTCCAAAATACATAGTTAAATATCTATGGAGATTCTCGGTCATCCAGGTGACTTTTTCAAGAGATAACTAGACTTTTTTTTCCCCCTTTGAAGATGTTTTGCTTCTCATCCAAGAAGCTTCTTCAGTTCTGAAGAAGCTTCTTGGATGAGAAGCAAAACATCTTGAAGAAGAAGAAAAAAAGTCCAGGTGTCTTTTGAAAAAAGCAACTTTGGGACAACCATGACTTGGGATGGCTGAAAATCTCCATAGACAACCCCTCTCTGAGGGAAATGGGTGATTAAGAAATATGAATAAATGAATGAATGAAAGGAAAGGAAAGGAAGTGAAAGTGAAAGTAGTGTTGGAGAGCAACCATCTCAGTCCAGAGGAGGGCTCAAGCATGGACTCCCTACATAAATATAAGAGGCCAAGATCTGACCAATATCCAAGTGCCTTTGTGTCCTATCGAGTCTTTCCCAGGCAAATGCTGCCAGGCTGGGAAGATTCCTGTATTACAGGCAGAGAACAACAAAGTAGCTAGTTTGAACTCTACATGTGTGGGTCTAGTTGTTCCCGCCTACAAGTGGCTATCTTACTCTTGTTTGAAGATTGCAGATCCTCCTGAATATGCAGCGGATGCAGGCCTAGGAAAAAGTGAAACCCCTTGCTATAAAAAGCACAGAGCCTGCCACTGATGCCAAACGGATGAAATGTAGACATTGATATTCACAATGCAAGTTCCATTATTTTGTACTTGCACCATGATCTTGCATCACAGTGCATGATTTGTCTCTTGTGCCAGCCCTCCTAAACAGGAGTCTGCCACCATCTAGTCTGGCAGACAGCCCTCTTTGATGACCGAATTCACACCTGCAAGAACCACGGCTCTGCCTTCCCTCAATTGATTATGCCTTATTTGGAACAGGAGGGAGATGATTGGATAGCTCCAGACATCAATACAAGAGAATATTTATAGCTCAGAGTTGAACCATGGGGTCCTTTGGTGCTCTCTGAGCTTCTCTATTTATCTATTTATCTATTTATTTATTTATCTATTTATCTATCTATCTATCTATCTATCTATCTATCTATCTATCTATCTATCTGTTCGACTTATATGCCGCCCCCTCTCCAAAAAGGACTCAGGGCGGCTTACAACTAAAATACAACAATAAATAAATTAATTAAAAGAATATTAAACAAGTTAAGCTGAAATTAAAATTTAAAACCCCTAGTTAAAATAACACCAACCCGAAAGAATCAGCACAGCCCAGATTGTAAAAGAGCCAGGTCTTCAAGTCGTGGCGGAAGGTCGAAGATCGGGGCCAACCGAGCTCCAGCGGAAGAAGATTCTACAGAGTGGGAGCTGCCACAGAGTAGGCCCTCCCGGTGCCGCCAAGTGACATTGTGTCGCAGACAGCACCCCGAGGAGACCCCGTCTGTGCACCCGTACAGGGCGGTTAGTATTTGATGTTGGGAGGAGCCGTTCTCGTAAATAACCTGGACCCATGCCATGCTGGACTTTGAATGTTAATACCAGTTTACTTGTGGACATTTCATTACCCAACTAGGTAACATCATCAGCGCTACTGAGTGTAGCTGACTAGATGATGTTACCTATCAGGTAATGAAACGTCTGCAAGAAAACAAACAAACTCAGAGAGCACCAAGGAATCCAAGACTCCAATTATGAGAGGCAAAAGATCACCCCCTCGGTACCACCACCTCCATTTCGACTGATGGTCTGCAGCTGAATGACTCTTCCTATATTTATTTCTGTAAGACAAAAGGTGAATGGGAGACAGGCCATACAAGATGGAAGAAGAGGGCCCATCTGCATGTCCTTAGTATACTGCTAAGTATTAGAAGGGAGAACAAAGTTTCATACAAATCTGAAATTAATCTACAAATCTCTTCAGAACAGTTGAAGGGTAAAAGATAAACTGAGTATCATTCTGGAACACAGGGGATATTTACAAAGGGACTGTCCCTTTAAATTATTACCCCTGGTTAGCAGCTCAAGGAGTCCCATGGCTGACACCTTCGCAACTGTCACAATCATTCTGCTGCTGCATTAAGAGTTTGGGTCCTGCGTAGCATTCGCATTTACTTACAGCGTGACACCTGCTGACCAAATGTCTACTTTGAAGCCAGAAAAGGTATCAAGGCCATTGGCAATTTCTGGAGGCTGAAAAGCTGGTGATCCCTGGCTGGTTCGGCACATGTCGTCCTCAGCAAATGGATGCAAGGCCTGTGACAAGCAGATAACAAACAGTCATTGCTTTGAGGGTGAAGGCATATGTCTTCAGCAGCAACTGGAAAATTGGGGGCAGCTGTGGGTTTTTTTAAAATTATTATTTCAGCAACGGTCATGATGTTCAACTGGCCAATATCAAACTTTCATTTTTTTAAAAAAGAAATATTAAAGGGGAGATTAGCATTTTAAGGGCAGTAAACCTAACCTAAGAATAAACGTGTTATTTGTTACTGAAAATCAGTGGGAAATCACACAGCTAGTGTTTTGCAATTGACTACTGTGGTTCTGTTGTTTTATTTAGGGCAGGCTGAGGAATTCTGAGAGTTGAAGTCCACAGGTCTTAAAGTTGCTAAGATTTGACACTCCTGATCTATGGGGTTCTGAGGGCCCCATGCAGCCCCACTAACTATCCCAGTCTCCATGGGAGTTTCTGCCTTACTTGGTTTAAAAAATGCTTCAGAGAAAGAATTAAGTTGTAAATACTTGAAAGCAATCACCACCTAACATCATCATGACCTGAAAAAAGGGATCTGCCTTGGTTTGCCCAAATTTCTTGGGTTCTGGCTTTCAATACAAACTGCTTGATGACTGAAGTCAGCTGTCAATTGAAAAGCTTCAGAAGTTAAAGAACGAACATTGTCAACTTTGTTCTGTAATTTTTAGTTTTCAGATATACTGCAATTCCCCAGCTTGTACCTATCTGGCTGGCTGGGGAATTCTGGAGTTGAAGTCCACTCATCTTGCTAAGGTAGAGAAACCCTGCTGTCAACATTCAGAGAAAAAAGTATGGTATAAAAGATGACTAATCCAAGGGCCAACCAAGGGACAAGAAATCTGAGTCAGCCAACAGCCGGACGAAGGCCCATAGCTGTGGGTTATCTTAAGAGTTCCAAAGCAACTATTCTAGGCAAATACTGACTTTAACCAAAAGAAAAGAAGACCCAGAATTTAAGGTTATGTCTCATCTCCTACCTCAGAGGGAAAAATAGCAATATAGCATATAGCCAAGGTCCCCAACCCCCAGGCCATGGCCCACTACTGGGCTGTGAACTGTTCAAAACCAGGCCACCCAAAGCAGCGGTCAAGCACATGCGCATTTTCCCTTGCATGAGCAGGTGAGTGCATGCACGCGCGCTCCACTTGCACCAGTGGTGAGTATGCATGTATGCTGCTTGTGCGGAACCATCTCCTCCCTCCCCCCATGCCGGTCCGTAAAGCTGGAATGGTTGAGGAACTCTGGCATATAACAAATAGCAATGTAGTATATAGCAATAGCTCTTAAGATTTATATACCGCTTCATAGTACTTTACAGCATTCTATAGGCGGTTTACGGAGTCAGCCTCTTGTCCCCAACAATCTGGGTCCTTATTTTACTGACCTCAGAAGGATGGAAGGCTGAGGCAACCTTGAGCCAGTCAGAACTGAACTCCTGGGATGGGCCTGCAGTACTGCACTTTAACCACTGACCTCCCATTTTAAATATTGGTGGTAAACTAATTTTTTCAGTGGATACTGCAGTCAAGTTGCAGCTAACATGCTCTAAACCTGCATGAAATCCAATGACCCTTCCAGTTAGAACTGTGCCGTCCAAAAGACCCAATGAGATACTTCCAGGAAACCCACATGCATTCTGCATGGCTGGTGCAGTGGTTAGAATGCAGTACCCGCAGTCTAAATCAGTGCTCACTCCAAGAGTTCAATCCTGACCGGCTCAAGGTTGACTCAGCCTTTCATCCTTCTGAGGTGGGTAAAATGAGGACCTGGATTGTTGGGGGCCATAGGCTGACTCTGTAAACCGCTTAGAGAGGGCTTTAAAGCACCGTGAAGCGGTATATAAGTCTAAGTGCTATTGCTATTAACTGTTCCTGCTATGGCTCCCTAGTAATTCAGTGTTCTGACCAGTAGCCAAAGATAGTCTTGTCCACCATAAATTTGCCCAATCCCATCTTAAAGCACCTGATTCGATAGCTATAACAATTGACATACGACATGGAAGCTCAAAAGCATACCTCTGCCACACCTAGATCTGATATCTTTAGAGTCCCATTGGTTGTTAGCAAGAGATTTCCCGGTTTGATATCTTTGTGTACGATGCCCTGGCTGTGCAGATATTCCAAGCCATCTATAAGTTGGCAAAAGTACCTGCATGAGGTATGAGGGGGAGGCAGAGGGGAAATGAGGTGGAAAAAATTCTGAAGAACAAGCACAGTGCAGTATCTACGTTATTAAGCAGTTAGGATTATCAACCGTGATTCAGAGTCTGATTCTGACCAGGAATCTTACAATGTTTGGGCGTATCAGGAACCTTGAAACAGGACAGTTACTGAGAATTTATAGAACGATGCTTGCATTATGTCATGAGCTGTCAGTTTGGTATAGTGATTAAGGCAGCAGGCTAGGAGGTGGGAGACCATGAGTTCAATCCTGCCTTAGCAGCAAGCTAGGTGATTTCAGGCCAATCACCAGGGGACAATGCGTTCTAGTCCCGCTTTAGGTATGAAAACTAACTGGGTGACTTTGAGCCAATCACCAGGAGACTGGGAATGCTAGTCCCACCTGAGGCATGAAAGCCAGTTGGGTGACTTTGGGCCAATCTCTCTCTTTCCCCCTCCCTCCCTCCACCCCCCTCTCTCTAACCTACTTCACAGGGTTGTTGTTGTGGGGAAAACAGGATGAGGAGGGTGTGCAAGATATATTCACAATCTTAAGTTATATATATAATAAAGTAACAGCAGGATACAAATACATCCATAAAATATCAGTTATGTCGGTTGGCGGTCCCCAGAGGGAGGGCCTTCTCTGTGGGGGCACCCACCCTTTGGAACCAGCTACCCCTGGAGCTAAGTCTGGCCCCTGACCTGCATTCCTTCCATTGTGATCTAAAGACTTGGCTGTTTTCACAGGCCGGCCTGGATTGAGTGTGGTTGGGGATTTTAACATTGGGATATTTTAAAATTTTATAACTATTTGGATTGGTAAATTTTGGAATAATTTTATATATTGTATATATAAATTTTTGTGTAAGCTGCCCTGAGTCCCCCCGGAGATGGGGCAGCATATAAATCCAAATAAAATAAACAAACAAACAAACAAACAATCTCAAAGCATCTGATGCAACCACCTCGCTGAAGCCAAGTTGGCCTGGAAGCTAAACTGGTTTAGATCCATGCAATGCTTGAACCCAAGACTGCGTGGGAAGTGTGTGGATTTTTCCTTCACTTCAACAAGGGCCCTTGGTGGTGCAGGCTGTTAAATGCCTAGCACTTAGTTCCAGCTGCCTGTAATTATTGCAGGCTCGAATCCCACCAGGCTCAAGGTTGACTCAGCCTTCCATCCTCTCAGGGTAGGTAAACGGAGGACCCAAGATTGTTGGGGGCAATAAGCTGACTTTGTAAAAATGCCGCTTAGTAATAAGCAGGCATATACAATGGAAGGAAGGCTATTGCTGAGCGCACTGGGTTGTATCCCAAAAATTGTAAGCCGCCCTGAGTCTCCAGAGAAGGGCGGGATATAAATATGAATTAAAAAAAAAACAAGAGAAGGGGAAAAAAAACCCAAACTGCATGTTAATAGTTAAGTTCCCCTTCTCATGGTGATCAGGGATGAGCCTGAACCACCAGTCCAGTTTCCCCATTTCCATGGTGAGGCTTCCTCAGCCAATGGGACTTTGGAACGACGGGAACTGGGAAGCGCGTGTGCTACTTACCCGTGCGCTTGAAAGACTGGAAACTTTTTGTCAGGAACACTGTCCAACATCTCTTGCATGCCACAGACACAATACTCCATCACCATATACGTGAGAAACAGAGTTAAGGAAGTTCCTGGGAGGAGATTTAATAGAGAAACGTGCCTTCCACCGGTTGACAGTATTCCAGCATCTAAGTCTACACTAAACTGATCTCAGCTCAGAGGCAGGAGAACAATCTGTCCCAACACCTCCCTGTGGATCCATTTTTAACTGGAGTTGTTGTGATTGACACAAGAGACTTTCTGAATGCAAAGGAAGTACTTGACTTTGTAAATGAATTATGGACGCTCTCCAAATAGCCCAGGCCATAGGAAGGAACTAATCTTGAAAATATGTAAAGACTGCAAAAAAAAAAGACTTGTTGAAGAGGAAGCATGTATGGGAACTCTAACCCTAATATATTGGAAGGTGGCTGGTTAGAGGAAACCAAGATAAACAGTGCTAAGGCTTAACATTATGCAGGTAGTCCTCCACTTACCACCGTTCATTTAGTGACCAATGTTACAATGGAACTGAAACAAGTGATTTATGACCGTTTTTTGCACATTTAATGACCGCTGCAACATCCCCACGGTCACATGATCAAAATTTGGATGCTTGGCAACTGGTTCATATTTATGACGGGTGGTGGTGTCATGCAATCACTTTTTGAGACCTTCTGACAGGCAAAGTCAATGGGGAAGCCAGATTCACTTAACAACCAGGTTACTAGCTGAACAACTGCAGTGATTCCCTTAACCACTGGGGCAAGAAAGGTTGTAAAATGGGGCAAAACCCACTTAACAACTTAGCAACAGAAACTTTGAGCTCAATTGTGGCCGTAAATTGAGGACCGCCTTTAATTATAATTTATAATTATAATGCTATCAGCGAATTAGAGGTTATACCCTCCAATTCATTTAGCGATCGTGTTCCATTCCAACGAATTGGCAGTCAAGTGAAATGGCTGCCAAGTGAAGATACAACAGAGACAGAGATGCCACGAAGACCAACTGGCCATTATCTCTTATTTCGTACAGTGCTCTGGGCCTGACCTGTTATTTCCCCTTTATTTGACCCCTCACAGGATAGAGATTTTGCTTAAACAAGCTGCCTCGCCCTGGGCTGATTTTCTTCACAGCACAGGGATTCCCTAAAGCGGAATGGGACAACTCGCCACGGCCAGCTTGCCACAGCCAATTTGCCACCGCCAACTTCCAACCTTCAACTCACTGCGGGACAACTCAATATGGGCAATTCATCATGAGGCCACTTGCCGTGTGACAATTCAACAATTCAATGTCATTATTTAAAATAATTTTAAAATATATTTTGATTTTTGTCATTCCCCTTTCACTTTGTCCCTCCTTTGGCATCCTTTTTTAATGGTTCTATTCCACTATTGCTTCAATATTAGTGTATAACTCTTGTCTCGCAGCAAATTGTCCTACGTTGAGTTGGTCCACAGTGTGTTAGCTGTGTTGAATTGTCCACAGCAAGTTAGCTGTGACAAGTTGGCCGCAGTGAGTTGGTGATGGTGAGCTGACCGTGGCGAATTGTCGGAGACCCATGCCAACGACAAGTTAAGAAACTGAGCTCTGTGACTTTAATTAGATTAGAATCCTCTTTTTTTTAAAACATTGAAGGCTTTTGCTGTCAGGCACACGAAATTTGGTTGCAAATGTGGAAATGTAGGAAAATGAATTTTTTAAAATTATAGTTTATTACCGTTATACTGGCCACATTTGCAGCTGTTCGCAGGATCCTGCGGTCATGTGGCCGCATTTTGCTCTAGTTTCTCTGAAAACCAGAAGTTACTTCTGCTGTGGAGTTAAAGTTCACACAAAGTTGACGAGGTTAGGAAACATGGCCTTAGAACAGGGCTATCAAACTCCTGGCCCAGAGGCCGGATGCATCATGCACTGGCCACGGCCACACCCTGTTTAGCGAAGGGGAAATAAGTACCGGTACATCACGTGACGCCACCATGACATGAGTTTGACACCCCTGCTATGTTTTTCAGATTTGAAGATGGTCCACCATCTGCTTTGCATGCAGAAGGTTGAGATTTGGCTCTGGAAATCTGCCGATAAGTGGATCTTAGACAGCAGAGGTGGAGTGAATCCCTGCCATCACTCATAAACAATACTGAGTGATGGATGCCTGTCCTGTGTAGAAGGCATCTAACTGTGGAAAGATGGAACATCATTAGAAACCAGAGAGGGACATGTGGAAATAAGGAAGACAAAAAACCAGGGAATCCAGATCTTCGTAGGAAGAATTCAACAGGGGAGCCCAAAGGAAGGATATATTTTTTGCTTCTCTTCATTGTACAACACGTCAACTAGCTGGATCACATTTTTGTGCCGCAACCGCCGTAGGAGCTGTATTTCCCTGGAAGAGGGGGGAAAAAAGAGGAAAATGTATTGGCAAAGAGATGAACCTAGCCTCAAAAATACAGTAAAGTTCTTGCTCTAGGAATGAATTTGTTGTGCTGAATTGCTTATTGTACAGAGAAACATATATAGGTAGTCCTTCACTTACAACCATTCATTTAATGACTGTTCAAAGCCACTAAATGCATGGTTCTAAGTCATATATTTGTAGAATAAGCATTGAAAAAAGTGACTTATGACCAGTCCTTGCACTGACGACTTTTGCAACATCCCTATGGTCACGTGATCAAAGCTGCACAGAAGTCTGTACAAAACTGTACTCTAAACTAGAGAAACATATTCAGGTAGTCCTCGATTTACAACCATTCATTTAGTGACCATTCCAAATTAAAACAGAGCCTTGGTGATGCAGGCTATTAAACACCTAGCACTTAGTTCCAGCTGCCTGCAATTAGTGCAGGCTCGAATCCCACCAGGCTCAAGGTTGACTCAGCCTTCCATCCTCTCGGGGTAGGTAAACTGAGGACCCAAGATTGTTGGGGACAATAAGCTGACTTTGTAAAAATGCCGCTTAGTAATAAGCAGGCATATACAATGGAAGGAAGGCTATTGCTGAGTGCATTGGGTTGCGCTCCAAAAATTGTAAGCCGCCCTGAGTCTCCGGAGAAGGGAGGCATATAAATATGAATTAAAAAAAAAAACAGAACTGAAAAAAAGTGACTTATGACCAGTTCTCATATTTACGACGGTTTCAGCATCCTCATGGCCATACTTTGCCTCCCAGGATGTGGAAAGCCTGGGTCTCTTTCAGGCAATTCCACCAGAATTAATGTTGCAGGACTGCCAATGCAAATGACTGCAACCCGTTGCATTTATTTGAACACCATCATAACAATGATCCTTCAGATAATCATACAGGTAGCCCTCAACTTACAACCATCCATTTAGTGACCATTCAAAGTTACAATGTAAGTTTTTCAACTTATAACCGTTGTAGCATCCCCATGGCCACGCGTGATAAAAATTCAGGGGTTTGGCAACCAGCTTGTATTTATCACTGTTGCAGCATCCCGAAGTCATGTGATGGCCAATAATGACCTTCCCAGTCAGCTTCTGACGAGCGAAGGGGGGGGAAGTGAATTCACTTAATGACCACGGGACTCATTTAACAACTGCACTAATTCACTTAACAACCATGCAAAAAAGACTGTAAAATTAAATGTGCCAGACTTGATTAGCAACAGAAATTCTGGCCTTGGTTGTGGTCATAAGTTGGGGACTATCTGCAGTTTGCCATGGTTTTGCTGTTGGAACACTGACATACTTACTTCAAAGACCATGCAGCCAGTGCTGCATTCCCTACCCTCTGAATTCCTCCCCCAGAACGATCAGTTTCAACATACTTCTCTTTCACAGCCAATTTTATGCATGGCTCAGGTCTGGGGTACTTGCAGGAGCGCCTCCTACCAGCATCGAGGTCCGATCGCCCGGTACGCTCCCACAGGCAGGCCCTCCTGGGGGTGCTGTCAGCCACACAATGTCGGTTGGCGGTCCCCTGGGGGAAGGCCTTCTATGTGGGGGCTCCCACCCTTTGGAATCAGCTACCTCTAGAGCTGCATTTGGCCCCGGACCTGCGCTCCTTCCGCCGTGATCTCAAGACTTGGCTGTTTGCACAGGCCAGCCTGGACTGAGCAGGGTTGGGAATTTTAATTTAAGGGTATTTTAATTAGATTTTATTATAATTGGATTAGATAATTTGATAAATGTTGTATTTATTGTTTATATATTTCTGTGTAAGCCGCCCTGAGTCCCCCCGGAGATGGGGCGGCATATAAATCCAATTCAATAAATAAATAAATAAATTTTATAGAAACAAAAAAGGAACGGAAAAATGTGGGATGATTGTAAGAACGTTCCCACAGCATAATCCACGAGTGGGGAAGATGCCGCAGAAAAGGCGCCTCACTTGAAAGCACCCATAATTATTTGCTGTCTGACTGCAGTCACAGGTTCCAAGGATACTGTGCAGATCGTAGCTCTGCTTTTAATACCATTATACAGTCATTATCAAGAGAGAGGAAAGGATCTAATCTCTTAGCCCCGAAGCCATCTGCTTATGGACAGCTCCACCAACAGGAATGTCAGCAGCCAGAGGTGCTTTTTTTTTCAAAAGGCAACTGAACTTTCTGGAGTTTTTTTCTTTGAAAAATTTTGCTTCTCATCCAAGAAGCTTCTTCAGTTCAGTTCTTTAGAACTGAAGAAGCTTCTGGGATGAGAAGCAAAACGTTAAAAAAAAAGTTTTCAAAGTGTAACGTTTAAAAAAAACAAAAAACAAGGAAGTCCACTTGCCTTTTGGAAAAACACCTTTTGGGACAACTATGAGCTGGATGATTGAAACTCTCCATAGACATCAGCAGCCATATTTAGTCCAGATATGAGCAAAAGTCTTTGCTGGACCTGGACTGAAAACATCTCCGTTTTCAAACATTTAATAGAAGAGGAAGTTTGCTGAGTGACTTTGTCTGTGTGTTTGTCATATGTACCTACTATAATCTCACTTAATAGGCAGAAAATGTTTTTAACAATACAGGAGGCAAGAGGGCTGCGTATGAATTTCTTAAAAGAAAGATAGTATAAAAAAAACCCCATCAAATAAAATATTTATTCTCTTTTGTTGTTACTCTCATACCATAGTTTAGAAGCAGCAAACTACATACAATTGGCCAATTCTATTTCCTCTAGTCGATTACTCATTCTTTTTCCTGCGTCTACCACTTCAATCTTCCAGTTGGCCCTGGCTGAGTCCCCAAATTCTAATCCAGCAGAGTTGTGAGGCAATCACACGTTCAAATATTTGAATGGACAGATTAGCATGGCTGAAGAAACACTTTCAGATTTGAGCCCCATGGCTTATCCACGGGGTTCATGGAACAGGCAAATTGCAAATTGCAGAGTTTCCGCTGAGCTGATCCTTGCTTGGGTGTTATGAAGGTAACACAACCTCATTCCCAAAGTAACAAAGAGGTTCTTTAGGACACAGAGACCAACCTCCTCCTCTGTGCAGGAATCCTAAACTGTCCAGCCTTTTTTAGAGCTAATCCAGTGAAGGAGACGTCTTGATTGTTGGTTTCACTACTGAACTGCTCTTATTGTAGGAACTTCTTTTTCTCAGAAATCTCCCTTCTGGTAGCTTAAATATATTCTTTTGGGGTTCTCCACTCCATAACAATGGAGGTCTTCCCTTTCTTCTTTATGACATCCTTTCAGATACTATTATACAGGTAGTCCTCAACTTACGATCACAATTGAGCCCAAAATTTCTGTTGCTAAGCAAAACAGTTGTTAAGTGAGTTTTGCCCCAATTTTACAACCTTTCTTGCCACATTGGTTAAGTGAACCCTTGCAGTTATTTAAGTTAGTAACACAGTTCTTAAGTGTATCTGGTTTCCCCCATTGAGTTTGCTAGATGGTGGCAAAAGGGGACAACTGTAACCGTCCTAAGTATGAGTCAGTTGCCAAGCATCTGAATTTTGATCACGTCACCATGGAGATGCTGCAATGGTCGTAAGTGTGAAAAACAGTCGTAAGTCACTGTTTTTCTGTGCCGTTGTCACTGTTGCAAATTGAGGATTACCTGTATTATATTTCAAAGACTATTATATGGTTTCCTCCCAATCTTCATTTTTCAAGGTTAAGCATTCCCAACTCTTACAACCTGATTTACTTCTTCCTTCTCCTTCTCTTACTCCAGAACTATTCTAATTCCTCTCATCTATCCATCCATCCATCATCCACCCATCCACTCACCCATCATCCATCCATACACCCACCACCATTCATACATACATACATCTATCCACCCACCTATCCATCCATCCATCCACCCATTTATAGAACTTATATGCCTGCCTCACTCATATAATGATCCTAGGAGGCGCAGAAGAATCAATACACACAGATATAAAAACAAAAACGCTCTTCCCACCAATACCAAGTTTTGGGCTCAGATTGACTGGTCTGTAGTTTGTGGAAGGTCCTTTTTCCAAGAGCAGGGACAAAATTTGCTTTCCACCAGTCATCTAGCACTTCACCGGTTCTCCAGGACTTCTCAAAGATATAAAGATTTAGTCGAGCCAACTAGTTCACACATTACCCTGGGGTGGAATTCATCCAACCTTGGAGATTTAAAATTAATTTCTTGATCCCATTTCTATTGGTCTCAACCCTCATTTTTCTCTTGATCATCTTGTTAGCATTTCACCATTTCCACTGAGAAGCTGCTATTCTTTTCATTACTATTATTATTACTATTACTATTACTATTATTATTATTATTTCAAACATATCCAGCTGAGCCTTTTTGTTGTTCTTGGCATCGCTTGCCACCTCAATACATTCCAAAATTGCAGTGACAGCCTGCATTCAGCCGTGGCTTCTGCTGACTGTCCATGCAGACTCCCAAATAAACAGTTTGTGTCAGGCAACTGATCAAAGAAGCTGAGATTATTTTAGTTTCTTTTAAGAAAACGCTTCACCGATGGTGGAGCTGAGAGACCGGCATTAGGGCAGAATCTTAATGTCACCCAAAGCAAGTCTGGTTTGAAGTGGGGACATTTTGATGGATGAGGTACAATGGCTTTCAAAACCTAAGGCGGATCTAAGATAACGGTGGCTATTGAAAAACTGCAATTGTTTTAGTAAAGGGTAATGGTGACTGATGGACCTAAACTGAATTATTTTTTATTTACTTTAAAAGAGGTGCATGGCTTCCCATCTTAAAACAACTCTGGGCAGCTCACAGCAAGAAAACTATAAAAAAAACCAATTAGTTGTATACTGCTGAAGCTTTAGTGTGGGTTCAAAACAGACCTGGAAAAATTATTTGCTAAAGGGAGATGTTTGGAGGGAGATCCAGATGGAGATTCACTAAAAACAGATGAGCTGTGGAACAAGAACACTCCCCTCTATCTATCTAAACATTTCATCTAAATTAGTAGAACGCAATAAAACATAAATGTGAAAAAAGATCTGTGTTTAAATACCAATGTCTAGGCCACCTAACCATTGAAGCACAGCATTGTTTATATTAAAAAAAATCAGATACTGAAACAGTATATGCCCTCAGCCTTCAGCTGCTCACGATGTGATCTACAGTGTGATGTGGGACCCTCGCAGTCACAATGAGGGGAGGATACTATGCCCCATTTATACACAAAGTCCCAGTAGACACCATGTGAGGTTCAAGTCCTATTCAGGATTGTTCACTGCTGAGGTGACAAGATTCTGGCTCTTCTCTGCGACAGATTCTCAAATATAGAATGACTACTGCCATGTCACCCCTAGTCCTTCCCTTCATTAGACTAGACACAGCTAGCTCCCTCAGTTGTTCATCACAAGGTTTAACTCCAGACCTCTGATCATCTTTGTTGCTCTTCCCTGCAATCTTTCTATAATCTGACTCTCAACATCTTTTTTGTGTTATATGACCAAATTGGATGCAGTCTTTCCAAGTATGGTCTTACCACTGCAGTATAAAGCGGCACTCACACTTCACATGATCTTGATGCTATCCCTCTGTGGTTGCAACTTAGCACTACCTTGGGAGTTGTGGGTGCTCCATCACTGGAGGTGTGATGACCCCGTAGCCTCTCAAAATAACCCAAAACCCAAAACATGAATTAAAGTCCGGCAATGCCTTCAACTTAACTGCTTTATTAGTCACAGTTTACAGTCCCAAACGTAAATAATGAGGCAAAAGGAAAAACAAGAACAAACCGTATTGGTGAGAGTTCCAAAATCAAACCAAGATAAGTAATTATACGTTCCAAGCAGATAACCAGGGAAAGTCCTTGGGAAGAATGCCAACAAATATGAACCTCCTTCAAAGGAAACACTAACTTTGACTCCAGCAATTCTGGATATGCAGTTACAAACTTATATACATAGCTCCCAGCTGTAAGCCCTGAGGATGATCATGGTCCTCTCCTCCTGAGTAGACCATGCTTTCCCCTGATCCTCTCCTCCCTGTGTGCCCTGGGATGGATAGGGGATGGGCCTGGATCCTCTTCTGATTGTTCAGCCGGCCTCTGCCCTTCCCCAGCCTCCTCTACCACCTCTGGAGCCACACTCCCACTCCCTGTTGGCTGTTGCTCCTCTTCCTCAGACTCAGTCTCCACCAGGGGCATGACAGGAGGTTTTCAAGAAGACTCTAGACAGCCATTTGTCCGGAATGCTTGAGCAAGGGACTGGACTGGAAGATCTGCAAGGTCCTTTTTCAACCCTGTTATTCTAAGTTCTATGTTCTACAGTCTGTGAACCCACCACAGGGGGCTCACGAAGGCTTGAAAAGATGTTATGATTTAAATCTTGAGTCTTGGTGGTGCGTGGCCATAAAAGGTATATAAAAGAATTCCGTGGCGAAGAAAAGGTTGAGAACCACTGTTCTATTTAATGCAAAACAGTACATGTGAACATTAAAGCAACATTACAGCTTGCACATATAGTCAGTGTGTGCATGTGTGTGTGTGTGTGTGTACACAGAGGAACCTCAGTCTATAAGGGAGAAAAATAAACTATCTGGCAAGGCAGTTTCTAAGTGGTTGCCTTCTCTGTATGCAAAGGGGTGGGATGGGGAAGGCACCGATAAGCAATCTGCAGAGCTAGCCTGGGGAAAATGAAACTAGGTGATGGCATTGGCTTTGATGTGCTTTCTTAGTAAAACAAAGGTGGGGGATCCAAAATAGGTGATTTTGCACTGGGTTTTTCATCAAATTCTACAAATTCATGAGAAGTTGCAGTCATACTTGCATTTTTATGACAACTGGAGAATTCCAGGCTACCTCGTATACTCTTCCTTTGTGTCTTTCAGCCTTCAATATGTATCCTCTTTTACTTTCAGAGTTCGATTAAATCAGTGTTTCCAAACTATAGCAACTTTAAGATATGTGGACTTCAGCTCCCAGAATGCCACAGCCAGCATGGCTGGCTGAGGAATTCTGGGAATTGAAGTCCACATATCTTAAATTTGTCAGGGTTGGGAAACATTGCACTAAACCTATTGGCTCCTCCAACATATCTGCTGAAGTCCACATGGCAGTAAACATTACAAACTTTGAACGAACAAGCATTAAACAATGAAGGCTACATGCTGGGGCATGTTTCAATTACCGAAACCCATCCTGCATAGCTTTCAAAGACACTCACCACCCAATAGAGGCAAGGGTCTTCAAACTTGGCAAATCTAAGACTTGTGGACTTCAACTCCCAGAATTCCTGAGCTTACATGACTGGAGGAGGAATTCTGGGAGTTGAAGTCCACAAGTCTTAAAGCTGTCTAGTTTGAAGACCCCTGCAATAGAGGTTAGTTTGGATGCCAACTTTGGAGAAGAAGAGGAACTGGCTGTTTACCCACCAGAAACACAAGTCGTGTTTTTTTATAAAGGTGCTCCAGAACATACCAGAATAGTTCTTTTCTGGAACAGTGTGAAATCCCTGCCTCTTTGAATACACCTCTCCAAATTCTTGGTTGAAAACCAGAGGAAGGCTTGACAGATAGTTAAATTTGCCACTCAAGATGTGATGCGCTGAAGTAACTCAAGATGACATGCACTGAAGATGTTACCTAGTTGGGAAACGAAATATCTGCAGCCAAACAACCAAGGTCAGAGATGACCAAGGACTCCATCTGCCACTGAAGCCCAAAGTCCATCTACTTTTCTGCTGCCTAATTGGTGGAAGAAAATGGTTAAGAGGAAGACCCTAAAGCAGGGGTGTCAAACTCATGGCCCATGGGCCAGATGCATCACGCACAGGCCACGCCCACGCCCAGTTTAGCGAAGAGGGGGGAAAGTCGTGATACATCACATGATGATGCCATGATGATGCAAGTTTGACACCCCTGCCCTCAAGTCTGTCAATTTCATGCGCATTTGTCTTCCTTCTTTACAAATTATTACTTCTGCTGTCAGTTTCTGTTCTCAGCCCTTACGGATAATGTTTCCTTTCTTTAAATGGCTAAATCCTCATCTCCCACCCCTCAAATCAGCTGAAGCAAACTGTGATGTACTGTTCTGACGTCTTCTTCAAAGACTACTATGAACCTGAATTTGCTGCAATATAGGCAGAATGTTTTTCAGGTAGGCAAGACAAAACCTGCCACAAGTCTTACAAGGCACAATAGCAAAATTCTTATCCATTCATTTTCACTTTTGCTTCCTTAGTTCACTACCAGTAGGGAATTTTTTTTTAATTTCTTCTTGTTCTTTTCTTGGATTGTCTCATTAACCAAGGACCAATTCTTGATTTAGAGGAAAGTCTGTTAGAGGCTCTTTTTAAATCCCTCTAACAAACTCCTGTGACTGTCCTTGTTTCAGTTCCTTCAGTTCCAGCCAGTTTCTTGGCTGGAAAGGGAGGCTACATCAATTACCGGGGTTTCTATCCTGCACCATTGTGGCAACTTGCCTTAAAAAAGAATGGGCAATTGGTGACTTGGAAATAGCAGGCAGCCTTCTCAGCACAACACACTGACATACACCCACCCAAAACACCCCAAAATGAGCAGAGCAACAGCCTCCAGAAGTTGTAGGTACTCTAATACTAGAAGTTTTTAAGAAGAGATTGGATAACCATTTGTCTGAAATGGAACAGGGTTTACTGCTTGAGCGGGGGCTGGACTGGAAGACCTCCAAGACCCCTTCCAACTCTGTTATTCTGAATGAAATGGTTGCCTTGAGGCTCATATTTCAAGTTCTTAGCTTTTTCCCTTTAAGAGAATCTCCAATTCACTTAATCTTCCTCCTCAATGAGCAAACCTACCCGAATCCCACTTTAATGACAGGACATTATTAACTGCTTCCCTGCAGTCCTCACGAAAACAAATATATTAAAGTTTGGAAAAATTGGTTGGAAAAAACATCCTCCCCATCTTAAATGGACTGATTTGCTCTGCAGGTGCTGGTGACCTATTTTGTGCTTCCCTCTTCACTGTATTATACTTTCATTATTTAGCAGAAAGTTTGAAGGTTTGAGAGAAGGGGACTGCTCACAGTACACTATGTTTGAGAAAGTCTGTTTCTGTTAAGATTCCAATTTTTTTTTTCTAAAACTGGTTGGTTAGGTTAAGGTCTATCAAATTTAGAGTGCTAGGTTGCAAGGGCTATAGTGTTTCCATAGCCAGCCTAGCAAAGTGAGCTCTGAAATGTCTGTGTGTGTCTATAATCTACATTTCCTATTTCTTAACTATCTATCTCCCTCCTCCTCCTCCTCCTCCTCCTCCTCCTCCTCCTCCTATTATTATTATTATTATTATTATTATTATTATTATTATTATTATTATTATTCATATTTACATCCCGCCCTTCTCTGGAGACTCAGAGCGGCTTACAGTTTTTGGGATACAACCCAATGCGCTCAGCAATAGCCTTCCTTCCATTGTATATGCCTGCTTATTACTAAGCGGCATTTTTTACAAAGTCAGCTTATTGCCCCCAACAATCTTGGGTCCTCACTTTACCTACCCCGAGAGGATGGAAGGCTGAGTCAACCTTGAGCCTGGTGGGATTCGAGCCTGCAATAATTACAGGCAGCTGGAGCTAAGTGCTAGGCTATTAACAGCCTGCACCACCAAGGCCCTTAGAATAACAAAATAACAGTTGGAGGCCTTCTAGGCCAACCCCTGACTCAAGCAGAACAAGTCCACCCATAAGTGACAATGTTGTTGTTAGTCGTGAAGCCGTGTCTGACCCGTCGCAACCCCATGGACAACGTTCCTCCAGGCCTTCCTGTCCCCTACCATCCCCCAGAGTCCGTTTAAGCTCACACTGACTGCTTCATTGACTCCATCCAGCCACCTCGTTCTGTCGTCCCCTTCTTTTGCCAATACCACCCATTGGTATCACAATGGGTGACAATACCACCCATTAAAACCTTCTACCACCCATAATATAGACATATATAACCACTGGATGAAAGTATAATATAAACCTTATAATAAAATTGAGAATATCTCGTATAATTGATGAAATAAATGGTTTAGTCATGTATGAATAATAATTGATAAATATATAAGAATGTTTTATATTGACAACATGAGAATCTTTTTTATAAATTGTGAGTGATGACTATGAAAGGATAACACAAAGGAACTGTAACCAACTGATACACTGTAAAATGGAAGGTGGTTTTTATGTTTTGTTTGTATGTTTGTCTTAAAATAAACTTTTAAAAAAAAATTCTACCACCTGATTATCCACTCTTCAAGAGTCAATCCCATTCCAATCCTCCACCAAAAGTCTTCACCCTGTGCTTTTTCCTTACCCAGAGCAAGTCATAATTGAAAAGTGACCGACGTGTCTTCTCCTTTTCAAGATAGCTCAAGAACTTCAAACAGAAAGTCATTGTGCCTCCTTTAAATGGGGTAAATGGGGTATGAACAAATAGATTTGGGATATAACCAATGCTTATTTGAGGCAGCGTGATGCTGCCTGCTTTTAAGAAAGTGGGTGGCATGCCACCTCCTGAACAAGTGTTCCCTGGAAAAAACATATTTGTCTTTCACCCAACTGAGAAGTTAGTGAGGAATCAACTACCGAACATTTTAGAGGAAAGACATCATCCTTCTAGTTCCCCTCTATGAAGGGTTCAGGCTTGGGCATGAGGCAGAAACTGCACTGACCACTTTGACAGAGAACCTTCGTTGGCCTTAATGCACTCCTGTTGACTTCTCAGTAACATTTGATTCCCCTGAAAATGGCACCTTTCTGAATCACATTTAGAGTTCAAGGTACCATGTTATGGTTGTTCTGCTACCTAAGTACTTTGTTTCAATCACAGCGCATGGAAGAAAAACTCTCCAGTCCATGGATAATCCAAGATGGGACTCCCACATGGTTCAGTGCTGTCTCCCAGGTTATTTAATATCTACTTGAAACCATTAGTGGGGGCCATCTATTAGTTCAAGTTGTCATTAATATCTGGATTATATCCTGTAATAATTTATCACCATCTTGGGCCAAGCCAGAGATGCTGCACACTGACTTAACTGGAGGCTGTGAGGATTCGGACAAGGCAAAACAAGCTCAAGTTTAATCTTACTAAGACAGCTATTACTGTATGCATCAATAAACACCTGGAAGTAGTAATTCCAATAGCATTTCTTGAAGGAGTCATGCTTCCTTTGAAAGAGGTTACTCAGGCAACAGTACTAGGCTGTGGCGAGGGGTCATTTTGGGTCAGTGCACCAGTTACAACCTCTGTGCGACCAGATACCCTAACGACCAGTAACTCATACCTTAACCACCATTCAGATAGATTAATGGAACACAGCCTCATGGTTCTACATTTGGAGAGCCCAGCAAAGCTGCTTTCTGTATACAATGATAATCCTAGCAGGACAATCCATAATCTAGATAAAGTAACAATTTTGAAGTTACAGCTATGGTTGCTGGTAAGCTTCCGAGTCCATTTCAAAGCACCGTTATGGTGCAACACCAGGATATATCATGGAAAGCCTTGTCAGAACAGAATCCACCTGTCAGTCATCTAGAGAAGGCCTGAAGATCACCTCTCCCTGAGATATATGATGGGGGCGCCAGATAGAAAGCTTCCCAATAGCGTCCCACCTTTAGAATAGACCCACAGAGGTACTGATGGCTCCAACCATTCTTGTATTTGATAAGCAAGTGAAATCTATTCTATTCCAATGAACGTTTGGCCCTGAAATAGTCATGTGCTTTTTTAATGTGCTCTAACCCAGGGGTTCCCAACCCCTGGTCCGTGGACTGGCACCGGGCCACGGCATGCCAGAAACCGGGCCACGCAAACAAGGGAAGCCCCTTCTGTGGGATGCAGGCAGCATGCAAAACCTCCAGTCTGTGGAACAACCTCTCTCCACAGAACCAGCCCCTAGAGCCCAAAAAGTTGAGGGACACTGCTTTAACCAAACCTAGAAATAAAGAGAGATTTCCTGACAGAACAATTAGAAGATCAGCTTGCCTCTGGAAGTTGTGGGTACTCCATTTCTGGAAGTTTTAAAGAAGACATTGGACAGCCATTTGTCTGAAATGGCGTAGTGTTTCCTGCTTAAGCAGAGGGATGGGCTAGAAGATCTCCCAAGGTCCCTTCTAACTCTGTTATTCTGTTTTGTTTTGTTTTGAAAGGATAATGCCTTTAATTATTATTGTTCCTTTTGCTGGTCCCTGCTCATGATCCTTTTTGATTGGGACAGGGATAGATGTTGAGGGGGAAAAGACCCTGAATGAATAGGAGGAATCACACACAATTTGTCCAGAGACAGCCCTCTCTTGACTGTGCCTGCCAGATATGCCGTGCGGCTCATGATGCCAGCGCTTGGCATTACTTCCTGCCTCCTTCCTCTCTCTCTCTCTCTCTCTCTCCCTCCCTCCCTCCCTCTCTCTGACACACACAGCACCTCTCACCCCCCATTGTTCCACGAATTCAAAACAGGAAGAAAAGCTCAATGCTTGTGTTAACCAGGGAAACAGAACCGTTGATCAGAGGACTTCATTGGAACAGAGAGAAAAAACAAGGGAAACTGAAGGCAAGCCTGCTGTTCCACTTGCCCAAAGAAAGAAAGAAAGAAAGCCACACAATACCAGGGACACAGAATTCCTGTAGATGGGCTTGCTCTCTCTTTCCAGGACAGATCCTCCCACCTCCTCTAAACTCCCAGGATGTGGAAAACCGGGCTCTCTTTCCAGGCAATTCCACCAGAATTAATGCCGCAGGACTGCTAATACAGGTAGTCTTCGACTTACAACCACAATTGAGCCCCAAATTTATGTTGTTCAGGGAGAATTTGTTAAGTGAGCTTTGCCCCATTTTACGGCATTTTTTTTAAAATTACATTTATATGCCGCCCTTCTCCAAGGACTCAGGGTGGTTTACAATTTTTTGGGATACAACCCAGTGTGCTCAGCAATAGCCTTCATTCCATTGTATATGCCTGCTTATTACTAAGCGGCATTTTTACAAGGTCAGCTAATTGCCCCCAACAATCTTGGGTCCTCAATTTACCTACCCCGAGAGGATGGAAGGCTGAGTCAACCTTGAGCCTGGTGGGATTGAGCCTACAGTAATTGTAGACAGCTGGATCTTAAGAGCAGGCATTTACAGCCTGAGCCACCAAGGCTGTTTTTTTTTTAAATTCATATTTATATGCCGCCCTTCTCTGGAGACTCAGGGCACAATCTTTGGGCAACCCAATGTGCTCAGCAATAGCCTTCATTCCACTGTATATGCCTGCTTATTACTAGGGCTTTTTGGGCCCCCCCAAGCGGCATTTTTACAAAGTCAGCTTATTGCCCCCAACAATCTGTTAAGTTAATCACTGCAGTTGATAAGTTAGTAAGCTAGTTGTTAAGTGAATCTGGCTTCCCCGACTTTCCTTGTCAGAAGGTCGCAAAAGAGGATCACATGATCCTGGGACATTGCAACGGTCATAAATATGAACCAGTTGTCAAGCACCTGAATTTTGATCACATGATGATGCTGCAAAGGTTGTGACTGTGAAAAATGGTCCTGTCACTTTTTTCAGCACTGTTGTAACTTTGGTCACTGAAGGAATTGTTGTAAGTCCAGGACTACCTGCATAAATGACTGTCATAATGAAGATCCTTCAGATAAACACACAGTAGCCCTTGACTTATAATCATGCATTTAGTGACTATTGGAAGTTACAATGACACTGAAAAAAGTGACTTCTGACAGTTTTTCACAACCACTGCAACATCCCCAGATGCTGACCAAAATTTGGATGCTCAGCAACAGGTTCATATTTATGACGGCTGCAGTGCCCCGAGTCATGTGAACACCCTTTGCGACCCTCTGACAAGCAAAGTCAATGGGGAAGCCGGATTCACTTAACAACCATGTTAGTAACTTAACAAATCCAGTGATTCACTTAGCAACGGTGGCAAGGAAGGGTGCAAAATGGGGCAAAATTCGCTTTAACAGCTGTCCCGCTTAGGAACAGAAACTTTGGGCTTCATTGTGTTCTTAAGTCAAGGACTGCCTCCATTTGAAGGGCTGTCTTTTTTCCACCTGTATCTGTTCAACTCACCAAAACAGGGTTGCAGGAGGATGTTACAAATCCCCTCTCCTAAGCTGGTCCATCTCTATTGTGTCAAAACTACAAGAGTCCCAGACATTTTGAAGAACATATGAAGAACGGTTGCAGGAACTAGGCCTGGCTAGTCTAGTGAAGAGAAGGACCAGGGGAGACAGGAGAGCAGTCTTCCAATATTTGAGGGGCTGCCCCAGAGAGGAAGGGGTCAAGCTATTTTCTAAAGCGCCTGAAGGCCAGACAAGGAATAATGGATGGAAATTGAACAAGGAGAGATTCAACCTGGAAATAAGGAGAAATTTTCTGACAGTGAGAACAATCAACCCATGGAACAGAAGTTGCCCTCAGAAGTTGTGGGAGCTTCATCCCTGGAAGCTTTCAAGAAGAGACTGGACTGCTGTCTATCAGAAATGGTGTAGGGGCAGGATTGCCTGCTTGGGCGGTGGGTTGGACTAGATGACCTACAAGGTTCCATCCAACTCTGTTAATCTCCCTCTCTCTCTGAATTTTCAAAAAATTACACTACTGTCTTTGAAATGAATGACTCCATTTATCATGACAAAAATTGGAGGACGATTCTCAAAGGAAAAAAGTGTAGATGTAGGTGTAAGGAGTACAGTTGAAAGTTATGCTGCCATGAATGGTGTTAATTGAAGAACTAAATATGAATTTGGGGACAAACTGAGCCATGTTTTGAATGTATCTGATTCAGCAGGCAAAATGTTCTGCTACGTGACTGAATGAATGGGAGGGAATGAGATAAGAGAGTTTATAAACAGTTATTGGGCTGTTGGGATACCAAGAATGAATGGGAATGGTGACTGGTTAATGAGCATCTGTATAAAAAAGTTTTGCCAGTTTCTAAAATGTGATTTATACATTAGTCATACGCACAAAAGGCAACTGAATACATATTAGCATACAACCACTAGTGATTAGAAAAGGAATTTGTTCTAATACGGAGAATAATCATTGAAAGATGGTAGAAAGAGAAGAGGTTCTGAATGAGGTGGGTAGTGTACTGGTAGTGAATTTTGAAGAAAAAAAGGAAAGAATAAAATGAAACTAAAAATAGAAGGACTGCAGGAAGAGAAAGCATGAAAGAGGATTAAGAGGATAAACTATTGTGCCAAAAGAATGACTGGGAAGTGGATTTAAGGAAAGAGGATGTAGGAATTATGCAGAATTATACTACAGAGAACCAAAAGAAGTGTTGCGAGGTTACACGGAAAAAGATGTTTAATGGATCGATGAAACAAAGAGGACTGAGAAACTAAGAAAGCTTTTCATGGCTGCTGCAAAAAATTAGGAGAGAGAAAGACAGTTGCACAAAATATAGTCAGAGAGAGCAAGGAAGGCTGAAGAAAAGCAGAATATTTTTAACAAAACAACAGAGTTGGAAGGGACCTTGGGGTCTTCTAGTCCAACCCCCTGCTCACCTTGTCCCAACCCACAAGTGTTTAAATCAGTATTTAAGCATCGCTGGTTGGGGAATTCTGGGAGTTGAAGTCCACATGTCTTAAACTTGCCTAAACACTGCTTTAGCTCTTTACCTGCTTAGCTTTTTGGTCCTTATGGTTTATTTTCCCTTGAAAATAACAACTGGATAATTTGGAGGAACTAGGATACTGCTTTGAAAATGGGTAAAGAGGGCTTAAACAAGGAGTCTTCAGATTTGTAACAGATAATCAGAGTTGGAAGGGACCTTGTAGGTCATCTAGTCCAACCCCCCGCCCAAGCGGGAGACCCTACACCATTTCTGACAAATGGCAGTCCAATCTCTTCTTGAAAGTCTCAAGTGATGGCGCTCCCACAACTTCCGAGGGCAACTTCTGTTCCATTTGGTTGATTGTTCTCACTGTCAGAAAGTTTCTCCTTATTTCCAGGTTGAATCTCTCCTTGTTCAGTTTCCATCCACTATTCCTTGTCTGGCTATTGGGTGCTTTAGAAAACAGCTTGACCCCTTCCTCTCTGTGGCAGCCCCTCAAATATTGGAAGACTGCTATCCTGTCTCCCCTGGTCCTTCTTTTCATTAAACTAGCCATGCCCAGTCCCTGTAACCGTTCTTCATATGTTTTAGTCTCCAGTCCCCTGATCATCCTGGTTGCTCTTCTCTGCACTTTTCTTCTCTGTACTTTCAGCAAAGTGAATGGGATTAAAAATAAAAGTGATAAAATTATTCAGAGTGAAACTGAAGCGAGAGAAGGCTGGAAGGACTATTTGAGTGATCTCTACAGCAAATGTAGTGATAAGATTGGAATCAAAACAAATGCTCTAAAATTCTAAATGTTAATATCCAAGTTAAAAAAAATATCACGAAAAGTCACAGATGCTGTGAGAATGTTCAAAATAGTAACAGAGGTCCAGGTTAGAAAATATAAGTAGAGAAATGTTTAAATACAGACCACAGTAGTCTTTGACTGCAGTGGGATAGAAATGTGTAAAATAAATAAATAAACATATGGAGTGGCTTATTTAATGTGCCTGTAAAGACTGTTGATTTTAAGAATACCTTTATTCTGATATACAAGGGTTACCTAAGTACAGGTAGTCCTTGACTTACAACAGTTCGCTTAGTGTCCATTTGAAGATACAATGGCAATGAAAATTGTGACTTATGACTATTTTTCACACTTATGACCATTGCAGCATACCCATAATCACGTGATTTACATTCGGATGCTTGACAACTGACTGTTTTTCACACTTACGATGGTTACAGTGCCTTGGGGTCACGTGATTTGCTTTTGCAACCTTCTAACAAGCAAAATCAGTGGGGAAACCAGATTCACTTAACAACCATATTACCAATTTAAGTAATTTGCTGAGAAAAGTTGTAAAATGGGGCAAAACTCACTTAACTAATTTCTGACTTAACAACATAGATTTTGGGCTCAATTGTGGTCATGTTTAGACTACCTGTACTGGATACTGACCTCCAAGAGTAAATGGAGATGTCGAAGGACATTGTTTTTTTTTTATTACCATTCCTGATACTGTTATTATTCATAGTGGCCTTAAAGTAGTATTTGGTGGGGGGAGTTGATGAACAATCTGAAACATCATGAAGAAGTTGATGAGCTGAAGAGTATGGAGACCCCCCTGGTTCGTACAAATGGGACCCCCAATCTTGTTCTTCCTCACTGTGGCAGGGATTGTGGGGTGTTCCTGGAGGGATGAATGAAAGCCAAGAGGGTATACCAAGAGGATACAGGTAGTCCTTGACTTACGACCACAATTGGGACCAGCATTTCTGTTGCTAAGCAAGGCAGTTGGTAATGGGTCATGCCTGATTTCACAACGGGTTTTTTTTGCCATGGTTAAGCAAATCACTGCAGTTGTTAAGCGAATCTGGCTTCCCCCATTGACTTGTGTTTATCGGAAGCCGGTTGAGAAAGTCACAAATGGTGACCACAATGACTCTGGAGCATTGCAACTATCGCAAAACACCTGCCAGGTGCCAAACACCCACGTTTTGATCAGGTGCAACCCGACTGTAAGTGTAAGCTACAACCGTTTTAAGTGTAAGGACTTATTGTAAATTGCTTTTGTCAGGGCATTGTGGAATTGAACAGTCCCTAAGCAGGCAGGATTGCAAGTAAGTCGAGGACTACCTGCATGGTTCCTGTAAGAGTCACCCAAAGCATGAAGGCAACCTCAGCTGCCCAGCTAAAGCAAGCAGGCACCACTATTGGCCAGCAGTGATACGGGAAGGTCCTGGAGACAGAATTTCTTCAGTGGCAACAGCGTCAACGTCATTTCAAACTGCAGAGGGGAAAGCACCGCTCCTGGGGTTTTATCCAGAAAGCCACATGGGCAGACGCTATAAAGCTGATTTATGATTCAAGGCCAGATAATGAGCCCCCCAGATTAGATTAGTTTTCAACCTGACACCACGGAAAACTGAGGTTCTTTTGCAAATCAAATGTTTATCAACCAACTAGATTAAGGTGCTTTAGAGACCAAGCAGATTGTGGCTCTCCTTGTGAAACTCTATGGATATGGAGGCTGATCTCCGAAGCAGCAGCAAAAATAGAAGAACACTGATGCTTTTCAACTTTGGCATTTTCAACTTCGTGAGCAAGCCTTGAATAGCTGGGAAAACAGATAAATGGATTACAAAAATCCAACGAATTTTACTCAAGACCAAAATTATTATTTAGAACACAATAACAGAGTTGGAAGGGACCTTGCAAGTCTTCTAGTCCAACCTCCTGCTTAGGCAAGAAATCCTATACAATTTCAGACAAATGGTTATCCAATCTCCTCTTAAAAACTTCCACCGTTGGAGAATTCATAACTTCTGTAGGAAAGCCATTCCACTGATGAATTGTTCTGTCAGGAAATTTCTCTTTAGTTCTAGGTTTATTTATTTATTTATTAATTATTTGCACTTGTATGTAGCCCATCTCTGAAGACTCGGGTGACTCACAGTTAAATATGACACAATAAATACTTAAAATATTAATTTAAATTACAAGTCAAATATAATAAACTAAAACCATTAAAACTATCCCAACCCCGGGGGTGTATCACAACCAGGTTGATCAAACAACCATTTTTTAGCTCACGGCTTGAAGGTGCGAGGTCAGGGCCAGGTGGAGCTCCAAGGCAGTTGGTTCCAGAGGTCAGGGGCTGCAACAGAAAAGGCTCGTCGTCGGGGAATTACCAACCGGCACTGACCCGCCGATGGAATCCCGAGGAGCTGCCTATGAGCTCGCACAGGGCGGCGGCATTCGATATCGGTTGATATAGGTTGCTTCTCTCCTTGATTAGTTTCTACCCATTGCTACTTGTTCTGCCTTCAGGTGCTTTGGAGAATAGCTTGACTCCCTTTTCTTTGTGGCAATCCCTTAGATATTGGAACATTGCTATCGTATCACCCCAAGTCCTTCTTTTCACTAGAGTAGATGTAGACAATTAGATAAGTGATGTGAAAACTCAGTTCCTTTGACAGGCCTATAATAGACTGGAAAAAGTGGAAGGAAAGAGAGAAGATAACCAGCAGCATCATAGTTTTAAAGTACAAATTCAGTGACACCTGGTTCCAAAGCCGTAACAGTGAGAGGGACCTTGGTGCGCTAGTGGACGATCATTTAAATATGAGACAACAGTTTGCGACAACAGCTAAAGAAGCCAATACAATCCTTGTTTGCATAAACAGGGGCATAGAGTCAAGATCATGTAGAAGTATTAGTACCAATTTATAAAATCTTAGTAAGATCACACCTGGAAAATTTCTGACAGGGAGAACAATCAACCAATGGAACAGAAGTTGCCCTCAGAATTTGTGGGAGCGCCATCACTTGAGACGTTCAAGAAGAGATTGGACTCCCACCTGTCAGAAATGGTGTAGGGTCTCTTGCTTGGGCAGGGGGTTGGATTAGAATTAATTTTAATTTAATTTAATTTAATTTAATTATGAGATTTGTATGCTGCCCTATCTCCCTGAGGACTCAGGGCAGCTTACAATACTAAAAAACATATGATACAAAAGTTAAAAATAAATTAAACCCAAGAGAATCTCAAAATCATAAAAACCAACATATTTAACACCCAATTAAAAACCCTCCCCCCCCCAACCAACTCTGGTGATCTGTTGTCTGTTATGCAGTTTTGGTCACCATATTATAAAAAGATGTTGAGACTTTGGAAAGAGTGCAGAGAGGAGCAACTAAGATGATTTGAGGCCTGGAGACAAAACATGAAGAACGGTTTCAGGAACTGGGCATGGCTCATCCGGAGAAAAGGAAGTCAAGGGGGCGGTATGATAGCAGTCTTCCAGCATTTGAGAGACTGGTCAACCCGTTCTCCAAACACCAGAAGACAAGGCAAAAAACAATGGATGGAAACTAATCAAGGAGAGAAGCAACTTAGAACTAAGGAGAAAATTCCTGACAACAAAACGATCAGTGGGATGGCTTGCCCCTAGAAGTTGTGGGTGCTTTAACACTGGAGGTTTTAAGAAGAGATTGGACAACCATTTCTCTGAAATGGTACAGGGTCTCCTACTTGAGCAGGGGGTTGGACTGGATCTAGAAGTTCTCCAAGATCTCTTCCAGCTCTGTTCTATTCTGTATAATTGGATTCAACTACAACAGCAACGAATGTGCCCACTGAGAGATCTAAAAATCCAAGTTGAGGACAGATCATCCTGGAGAAAGCTTATCTATGTCAGAAGTAGCCTGCAGGCTGAATCCGTCCTGCAATAGGTGGTGGAATTGGCCCGTGGGCCATCCCGGAGATCAGCCACAGCTGTCCTGGCCACGCCCGCCCAATCAGCTGCAATGACCAGGCCACGCCTACCCTGCCCCCCCCCCCAAGGGCAAACAAAATCCTGACACAGCCCACAGCAGGATCAAGTTTGACATCCCTGATCTATGTGATAAGGGTCAAGACCGACTTGATCACACCTACCAGTAGTCACAAAGTAGCTAGCCTGGAGAGAAATGTAACCTTAGCCTAGTAGTTAATGAGGAAACAATATGGCCATTAGTTTGCTGGTGAAATTTATAGCAAAATACTGATTGACTAGCAATATTTTACCAAAAAACGCCAGCTCCGCCCGTTTCTGGACCGCGATGCCCTACGTACAGTCACTCATGCCCTTGTTACTTTGCGATTCGACTACTGCAACGCTCTCTATTTAGGACTTCCCTTGCATACCATCCAGAGATTGCAGCTGGTGCAAAATGCAGTGGCGCGGGCAGTGATGGGAGTTTCCCGGTTCTCCCATGTTGCCCCCCTCCTGCGCTGCCTGCATTGGTTGCCAGTCGCGCTCCGGGTGAGATTCAAGTTTCTAACTTTAACATACAAAGTCCTACATGACATGGGTCCTTATTATCTAAGGGAGCGACTCCTGCCGACATCGAATATTAACCGCCCTGTGCGAGCTCACAGACAGGGACTCCTTGGGGTCCTGTCAGCCGGGCAATGCCGGCTGGCGGTCCCCCGATGACGTGCCTACTCTGTCGCAGTCCCTGACCTCTGGAATCAGCTCCCCTTGGAGCTTCGCCTGGCCCCTGACCTCCGCACTTTCCGCCATGATCTGAAGACCTGGTTGCTTAACCAATCCGGGCTGTGACCCTTGGGTGGGGTGGTTTTAGATCGTGCATTGATTTTAAATTTGTACTTTGTCTTGGGGCTTGTTAGTTTAGTTTAATTTCTTTTTAACTATTTATTGTTATTGTCTTTTAACTGTGAGCCGCCCCGAGTCTTCGGAGATGGGGCGGCATACAAGTCCCATTAATAAATAAATAATAAATAATAAACACAATGTAGTTTAATGCAAACCAGATTTTGACTTGTCAGAGTCAAAGAGAAATTGATGAACGCGAGAAAGTTTACTGTACATTTTTAGATTTGGAGAAGGCTTTTAAGACAGTGAATAAGGGTTGAATCACGGAATGCTTTATGTGGAAATGAACTGAAAACTGGTTACTGAACATGTTTAAGGGTGGGAAAAGATGACAGTAAATGCCATGTGTAATGAATGGCACAACACTAAGCAGAGAGTAAAACGAAGATGCTCCATGTTGCCTTGATTGATTAATGTGTTTGTAAGGAAGCTTATGCTAATGTTAAAGGTGTGTCGGTTGGAGACATGACGGCACATGTAATTTTGCGCCTGGATAATGATATATTTTAGCTGAAAACTGCAAGGTTACAGACTATGGTTCTGAAGCATAATATATCACACAATCAAGGCTGTTGTGTTTGACAGGCAAAATGGAGCCTACGACTGCACTATATAGAAGCGGTGAAAAATGAAAGCGAATAATTGAATGTGTGCACCTTGGTAGAATATTTATCAAACAATAGGCAGAGAAAATGTCAAGATGTGCAAATGCGGACAGAAAGATAGTGAAGTCTGTGGTGAGGCATGCTTGAAGAAAGCAAAAAGAGCTGGCTATACATGTAGTCCGCGACTTAGAACAGTTCATTTAGTGACTGTTCAAAGTTAAGACACTGAAAAAGGTGAGAGGGTAGTTTGTCACACGACCGTTGCAGCGTCCTAGGGTCATGTGATCCCCTTTTGCGACCTTCTGTCAAGCAAAGTCAGTGGGGAAACCAGATTCACTTAACAACTGTGTCACTAACTTAACCACTGCAGTGATCCACTTAACAACTGTGGCAAGAAAGGTCGTAAAATGGGGCAAAACTCATTTAACAAATTTCTCACATAAATTTTGGGCTCAATTGTGGTTATAAGTCGAGAACTACCTGTACTATACAAATAGACAATTGACAATTCAATTTGATTTAAGTCTGGGGTATGACTAACTGACAGTCTAAGTAACAGATTAAATTGGGGGTGTTTGCTTGGCCAGATATCCGATTCTGGTTAATGGCAGAATAATCGCATTATTTTTACCTGTATGGACTCCTGTTTAATCCCCTTTCTCACCTCTAATTATTTGCTACACACTTACTTGCTCACCACAAATACTATGGTCAGCTTCACACCCTATGCTGTGGGGTGATGAGCGTCTTATGCGGTAGAAATACAGGAAGTTGGAAAGAAAGGAAATGATCAAAATAAAACAATTCAGGAAAAACCTATTTCTGTAGAGTTGGGACACCTCACTTTTGGCTAGATTACACCACACTCAGATATTTTTCCACCACTGACATTAATTCATTAACATGAACAGTCTGTTTTTGCAAGAAGTATCTGCTTATAAAAATCTGCAAGGGTTTTTTATGCTGTACTTTTTTATTCAGCAACAACTGGACAGCAAGAAGGCGAACTACGTTCTTTCTGGTTCTAGCTAAATGTTGGCAGGATAATAAAAGAAGGAGGTCATCTATTATCAAGACAATGGGGTTTTTAGGACACAAGGGCGACTGAAATTAGGGGCCATTAGCATACAGGTAATGCTTTGTTTAAGCGGCCAGTTATGATAGTACTGAAAAAAATCTGGTCCTTGCACTTATGACCATCACACCACCACCTCACAGCTATGGGATTGCAATTTGGGTGACGGCAACTGGCTTGCATTTACGACTGGTTGCAGTGTCCTATAGTCATGTGATCACCATTTGAGATCATTTTTGTCAGTTTCTGGCAAAACCCACCAATTTGGAAGAATGGGTTTGTACTTATGATTGCAGCATTCGCTTAGTAACCACAGCGTTCACTTAACAACCATTGTAAAAATGGTCATAAAAGCAAGTCCTATTTGACTTAGGAATGCAATGACTTATGACAACTTACTGCAACCAACTGTGGTCGTAAGTCAAGGACTTATGAATAATCGACATGCTGCCTTGCTGTCTGTCCATCATTTCCCTTACCTAAGCCCTCAAAGTGATTCCTGTATGAGTGAAGGTTTAGTTCAATTTTTTTTAAAGCAAATTACAAGATTGTGGAGATTCTGTGAGCTGAGTAAGCCATACACGCGCATCAAAAGAAAAAAGGGACCCTCAGCTTCATAGAAATTAGGCAATATTTCCCGCAATGGAAATCAGAAGCAATTCTTGAGAAATCTGAGTCAACGCTGAGGGAAGAAGGGTATATTCTGTGCATTCACAAGAAGTAGCCCAAACTGTGATTGAGGATGGGGGAACCAGAGACTGCAAGCAAAAGATGGCTTATGAAAACCTTTCTAGGGAATTTACCCAACATCCAAAACTTTCCAAAATGCAAAACCAGATTTGTTTTTAATTCTAATTTGCCAAAATTGCCAGTTCCCAGTTTTAAAAGCAAAGGGACAACATGAAGTTTCTGGAGTGCAGAGGTTTTCAAGGCTGGGAGGAATAATCAATAATAGCGTTTCGCATAATCCTAGAAATTTCTGGTTCTGCTAACAACCAGCTGCCCCGAAAGAACAGGACGAGGTAGCTGTTTTTTTCTGACTAAACAGACTTTATTAAAAAGCTTCAAACTTTCATGCACATCAGATATATGTAAGTCAATGCAGAGTGAATCTGAGGCAGTGAACTGCTGCTCACAAAACTTTTAATAAAACTGATTAGGTGCTATCAGACTCTTGGTTTTTTGCTACACAACTCTCCTCCCAGAATCTCTCAAGGAACAGGAATATAGGAAGCAGCTTTATTTTTTTATTGGTTATAAAAATATTTGCCACGCATCTGGGGTCAAACAACTCTGGACTCTACATGGAGATAAAGTCATATCTAGTGGAGACTTCCTGGTTCCAAATTTCCCTGCTGAAAAATACATTTAACCCTCCAAGGTTAATTATAGTAATAGCACTTGACTTTTATACCGCTCCTTAGTGCTTTACAGCATTCTATAAACTTTACGGAGTCCACATCTCGCCCCCAACAATCTGGGTCCTCACTTTACTGACCTCAGAAGGATGGAAGGCTGAATCAACCTCCAGCCCCGACTCCAGACTGTGGGCAGGGTTATGTTTTCAAGTCTGCAGTGGTTTTCCTTCTCAAGCCCCCAACCATTACTAAGATAGATTATACTGGTTAATTTTTTCTGAAATGGCAATCAACCAAACCTGCTTTTCCCTTCCACCCACAGTGGAAATTCTGCTTCCTATTTGTTCACCAGAGTTGCCTGAAAAATGGAGTCCTTGCTTCAAAAAGGCCTAATGCGAAAGAAGAAAAAATCCTTTTGGAAAGGAGAAAGGAGAAAGGCGCAACTATTAATTAAAATACCTTGCTTGAGGGCTGACACATTGCTGAACAACTGTACTGGAATGCGGGGTGGGAGGGAAAGGAGGAGGGTAGGTTGAGATGGTGTGGGAAAGATGGTGGTGCCAATGAAGGAGAACTATTTGTAGCTCAGGGTTGAACTATGCAATCCTTGGTGCTCTCTGAGCTTGGTGGTTTTCCTGCAGATGTTTCATTGCCCAAACTAGGTAACATCATCAGTGCTAGCAGGGAGTAGGGTTTGCTCTCAACTTATATTCTAGTGGCTTGCCCTGTCAATTTGGTGGAAGTAGTCTTCGGGGTTCTTTTGCTGGGCTATTAGATGGTATCAGCATGATGGAATAAGGAAAGAGAACCTGAAAGTTCAAACTTTGCATGCTTTTTTTGGGGGGGGGGAGAAACCAATCATTTCCTCACCATCTTTTATTTATTTTATTTTATTTTATTATGAGATTTATATGCCACCCTATCTCCCTGAGGACTCAGGGCGGCTTACAATACTAAAAACCACAGAATACAAATATTAAAAGATGAATTAAACCCAAAACTCATAAATCAACACAGTTTAAAATTTAACAAATTTAAAAACCACTAAAATAATTCAGCAGCAGGAAAGCTCTTTCAAACAGCCATTAGACTTGTTACAGGTAGTCCTTGACTTATGACTATAATGAAGCCTACCCATTATAGTCTTAAATCATGAAGATCATAAAGCAGGTCACCCATATTAAGTGAATAATTAGTCATTAAATAAACCCATTTTTCACCATGGGGCAGTTTTGCTAAACACCAAAAGTAAAACACCATTTTTGCCGGTTTTCAGCAAAAGTGTTATAAACTGTGTTCTGTGACCGCAGGACACTGCAAACAACTGGAAATGCAGGCCAGTTGCTAAGCGCCATATGGCTGGGGGGTGTTGGAGGGCAAAATTTCAGAACCAGATTGTAAGAAGCTTTTTTGGGGGTGGGGTGGGGGGGTCCCTTGTAACTTTGAACAGTCACTAAGCGACCCATTGTAAGTTGATGACTACCTGTGCAACACAGCCAGCACACTGAACACCACATTACATAATGGGGAAAGTTTTAAACTTCTTCATCCTGCAATATAAGTTAAACACAGGGAAACCCAAGTTCATATTCCTACTAGGCCCAGAGCCAATCAACAAGGTCCATCTTCAACTACAAGGTGCGATCATTGAGAGGATAAGATGGGCCAGGAAGAACCAAACACCGGCCTCCTTAGAAAAAAGGCAATATAATAAAATAAAATCAGTTGCCTAGTACAAGGAGATTTCGTTTGGGTGGGGGGATATTTACTGGGTAGGGGAGAAGCATTCTCAGACCTTCTTGCAACTACTCTCTCTGATCTTTACCCTCTTTAAGATTTCCTTTTGAGCTACTATTGTGGCAATATATTAATCTGCATTCAGCTAAGGAGGAAAATATGCGTATGTGTGTTATAGTCCCCTTTTTTAATGCACCTTTTTCTTTTTAAGTCTTGTTTGTTCTTTTTAAAATTTTGGTGTTTTGTATTTTAACGTTTCTTTTTTTTATTTTAACGTTTCTTTTATGAATATTAAAAATAGTTAAAAAAAAAAGATTTCCACAAAGAAGAGGGGGGGTCAACCTATTCTTCAAAGCACATGAAGGCAGAAGAAACAACGGATGGAAACTAATCAAGGAGAGAAGCAACCTAGAACTGAGGAGGAATTTCCTGACAGTGAGAACAATGAACCGGTGGGACGACCTGCCTCCAGGGGTTGTGGGTGTGCCAACATTGGAAAGCCATTTGCCCAGAATGGTCATTAAAAGACCTCCAAGCTCCCTTCCAACTCTGTTATTCTGAGGTCCGATTAGGGCGCTGCCAGCCTTTCCTAAGGAAGGTCTTCTGGTCAAGAAACTGCCCTCTTTCCGGCCTGCTATTGCCAACAGGTTCACACAAGGATCCCTTCTTCTGTTTACTGTCACCATGACGAAGCAGGATGTAAGAATTTGGATCCCTTCCAACTGCAGCCAGATGGCCAAATCAGCAAGACATGGGGGGAAGAAAAGGGAAAATAAACCTTCCCTCATGCAGGGATCGGTCTCTCTGACCTAGCCGGAAAGCTACACTCACCCTAGTTGACCTTGGTTGCTCTCATACATAGCCAGCTCTAGGGCGGAGGAAAATGCCAACTTTTCCCTTTGGGAAACGTATTTATATCTTGATTTTGTTCCATTAAGCGTCCATCAAAAACAGGCAAACAAATCTATTTTGTAAGCTCTCGGACAACGCCTGGGGTTCTTGAAGCTTTATTAGGAATGACTTGGAAAATGTATGGGTTTCTCAGTCGATTCCCTCTCCGCTCAACTGATAAAAATCAGAGAAACCACTCCAAAAGTGTGTTGGGGGGGGTGATATATTTTCGCTGTACCTCGTTTACAGATAACCAATTAGAAGAGGCTTCCTCTTTGGGACAGATTGCTTATTCAAAAACAGTGATTACCATCTGCAGCTTTTAAAAGCATTTGTGTTACATAGTCTATTTCTTTTTAAAAAGAAACACCAATTAATTCACTGAAGCTTAGCTTAGTCCAATTTGAAAATGTTAGAAAGATGCTGAGCTGCAAAGACTAATTGGCTAAAAGGTTGGCACTCTTGATATACCCAAAAGTAACCAGTCTCCATACAGGAGTCCTTGACTTACAAGCATTCATTTAGTGATTGTTTGGAAGTTACAACAGCACTGGAAAAAAGTGACTTATGACCGATTTTCCCACTTACAACCGTTGCAGCATCTTTGTGGTCACGTGGCCCAAGTTCAGCCGCTTGGCGTGTATTTACAACGGTTGCAGCGTCCAGGGGGTCATGTCATCCCCTTTGGCGACCTTCTGACAAGCAAAGTCAATGGGGAAACCACTTTCACTTAACAACCACATCAGTAACTTAACTACAGCAGTGATTCACTTAGCAACTGTGGCAAGGAAGGTTGTAAAATGAGGCAAACCCCACTTAACAGCTGTTTTACACAGCCAGGGAAATTTGGGGCTCAATTGTGGTCGTAAGTCGAGGACTACCTATACAAACGAATCTTCAGAAAGTAAGTGGCATTCACCAGATTTACATGCTTGTATTATTTGATGCTTTTAGTTATATCAACACTTCAGCATGAAACATGATGACCTAGACCAGCCGTCTCCAACCGGATCGCTGGAGGGAGGGAGAGGGGGTGGTTCTACGGGAGTGGACTTGCACACCGCCTGCTGCTTCCATGGCCTGCTTCAGAATGGCCCGCAGCCTGGGGGTTGTGGGGACCTCTGACCTAAACTCATCTTTGAAGTCAGCTAAATCAGTTTGGATTAGTACTTAAGGTGAGGGACCATCCAAGAATCCGAGACTTGAGGATTTGAAAAATATCCCCCAAAGAAGGCAAGAGCAAGTATCTTTTCACAATGCTGCCAAAAGCCCCTTCATGGATCGGTTGATGAAATTATCAGAAGCCAAGCTTTGCTTGAGGATCCTATTCAGATAGTTTTTATGCTTTAGACCAGGTGTGTCCAACCTGTGGTCCATGGGCAGCCCTGGAAAGCTACTAATGTGGCCTCACAAAGTTGTATAAAATAAAGGAAGTTTGTTATTTATGTGTATTAACTATTATGTTTTATACATAAGCAGCCCAAGACGATTCCTCTTCACTCAATTAGGCCCAGGCAAAACAAAAGATTATTGTGAATTCCCAGAACCATGTGGGGTGATTTAAAAAGTATATACTAGTGATTTCTCAACCTTAAGAGGTCTGGGCTTCAATTCCCAGAATTCTGAGAGTCAAAGTCCACATATCTTAAAGTTGCTAAGGTTGAAAAAAAATGGTATATACCTTTAAGAAATCAACCGTCAATCCAGGAGGGCAGAAATGAACAAAACCCACACATTTCTAGTTTGGAAATACTTCCTGACTAGCAATGTGTGCTAAAGGGAATGCACAGAGGTCAGCTGGACAATTATCAATGGAACAGCTTTGCCTCCTGGCATTGTGGGTGCTTCATCACTGGAAGTTTTCAAGAAAAGATTGGCCAAACATTTGTCTAAGATGGTACGAGGATGTCTTTGGCAGTGGGGTTGGACTAGAAGATCTCCCAGATCCCTTCCAGCCCTAGATTTGAGGAGGTAACAAGGTCCAGGAATGGGAAGGCTCGCCTTTCAAAGACTGTTTCCACCAGGCATTTCTCAATGTCCAAAAAGCCAACTGCAGCAGGGAGACGCCGAGGCTCATATATTTTTATGCAATTCAAACTTTGCCTACTGAAAGACAGCAAACATGGGGTGTGTACACAAGCCACCACATTTCATAATTGCTAGAAATAAGCACATTCTCTCCACCCCCCCAACTGATCTGTAATTTTGTTTTAACTCTGAGTCTGGCAAATTCCTGGAATACAGACGGGTAGGGGAAAAAAGGGGGGGGAAGGTGAAGTTTTTTTTTAATTATTGTTGCACTGAGTTGCAAAATCTGCTCCAAAAGAGTAAAGGTGCCATGCTAGAAGAATTCAAAATTCATAGACATGCAGGAAGCACAGGTAGTCCTCGACTTATAACAGTTCATTTAGTGACCGTTCAAAGTTACAACAGCACTGAAAAAAGTGACTTCTAAATGTTTTTCACACTTATGACCATTGCAGCATCCCCATGCTCACATGATCAAAATTCAGATGCTTGGCAATCTTGACAGTTGCAGAATCCCGGGGTTATGTGATCCCCCTTTTGCGACCTTCTGACAAACAAAGTCAATGGGGAAGAAGCCAGATTCACTTCACAACTATGTTCCTAACTTAAAACATGCAATAATTCACTTAACAACTGTGGCAAGAAACATCATAAAATGGGGGCAAACTCACTCAACAAATGTTTCACTTAGCAACATAAATTTTGGGCTCAACTGTGATCATAACTCGAGGACTACCTGTTATCCAGAGAACAGAGAAAACTGGAACGGCTGTTCAGTGAAGTGGAATGAGGCTGGAGTAAGATGGGAAAGAACAGATGCCATGGTCTAAACTTAGCATATCAGCAAGACACTTAAATTGGGCTCTTCTCAATACTTCCTCCCCCCCCCCCCCCCCCCCTGGAAACTATGCCTTCCACTTTAGCATAATTAAACATACTGAACTGATCAACCACCCCATTTATTTGCCAAAATGATCCGCTTCTTGGGGAGGGCCAAAAAGTCCAATGCAAAATAATTTGCCATGCAGAAACACAAAATAGATTGTTTTATCCTTATACTTTTTTTAAAAAAAATCAAGACTGTAATATAAACACTTCATTTGGCAAAACCTATGAAATTAAAGCCTGAACAGACGGCCTACAATTATTTAAGAAGAAGCCCGCACTCCATGTATGTGATGTCACTATAATGAACAAGGATGTGCAAAATGTTTTTGACAGTGAACACGCTTGTTTCAAATGGTCTGGTTTTTTTTTTAAATTCATATTTATATCCCGCCCTTCTCCGGAGACTCAGGGCGGCTTACAATTTTTGGGATACAACCCAATGCGCTCAGCAATAGCCTTCCTTCCATTGTATATGCCTGCTTATTACTAAGCAGCATTTTTACAAAGTCAGCTTATTGCCCCCAACAATCTTGGGTCCTCAGTTTACCTACCCCGAGAGGATGGAAGGCTGAGTCAACCTTGAGCCTGGTGGGATTCGAGCCTGCAATAATTACAGGCAGCTGGAACTAAGTGCTAGGCTATTAACAGCCTGCACCACCAAGGCCCCTTGATCCAATTGGAAGAATTTCAAGACCTCAAGAGTTTCAAGACCGCTATTACCTCCCAATCTTGGCCTGATGCATGATATGGCAACTGCCATCACTAACATGTTATGGATAAGCACCGCTTCCCTCTTCCCTGCCAGACATAAGTGAAAGGTGGAAACCAAGCTACAGGTAGTCCCCAAAGGTGCTTTTTCAAGAGTCAACTGGACTTTCTGGTTTTTCTTTGAAGACGTTTCAGCTCTTCAGAGCTGGAGAAGCTTCTTGCATGACATGCGAAAAGTTTTCAAAGAAAAACCAGAAAGTCCAGTTGCCTCTTGAAAAAGCACCTTTGGGACAACCATGACCTGGATGGCTGAGAATCTCCACAGACCTCAGATGCTCAACTTACATTCGTTTAGTGACCGTTTGAAGTTACAATGCCACTGAAAAAAGCGGCTTACCATTGGTTATAACCACAGCAGCTTCCTCACGGTTATGTGATCAAAATTCAGGCACTTGGCAACTTGCATGCACAGGTAGTCCTCGGCTTACAACAGTTCATTTAGTGACCATTCGAAGTTACAACGGCACTGCAAAAAGTGGCCTATGACTGCTTTCACACTTTTGCTTTTCACACAGGATAGCTGGCTGGGGAATTCTGGGAGTTGAAGTCCACATGTCTTTAAGTTGACACGGTTGGAAACCTATGGTTTAGTGATGAAGATAGTGGAGTAGGACTAAGGCAGGGGTGTCAAACTCAAGGCCTGTGAGCTATATACGGTCCATGGAGTGCTTAGATCTGGCCCATGGGGCCACCCTGGAAACAGCGAATGAAGGGCCCTCGGGTGGCCATCCCAAGCTCCATTTTCACTGGCAGAGGGTTGTAGGAGGCCGTTGCAAACGAAAATGGAGCTCGGGAGTCCATTTTCTCTGGCAGAGTGCTTGGGCCACCACAGGTGCCCCCAACACAAGTGACATCAAGCTGGCCATGCCCACTCTGGCCACGTCCACCCCCCCAAAGGTCAAGCACAACCCTGAAGCGGCCCTCAATTAAGTTGAGTTTGACACCTCTGGACTAAGGATATCCAAGTCAAAGTATTTTCAATCATCCAGACTTACTGGATGACTCTGAACCAGTTGTTTTCTCTCACAACCCAGGGTTGTTGCTGCTGTTGTTGTGAGGGAAATAAAAGAGGAAGTATTTTGAGTATTTTGAACTCCGGGCAGAAAAAAAAGATACAGCAGGTAAATAGATAAAAACAATTTAACTATGTATGTATCAGTGATGTCATCAAGGGTCAATCTCAATCAAAAGCCTAGTTTATTTTCCATACATATTGTTTAAATAAGCTAATTGGTAGAAATCCTGCTGGAGATTATAAGGACTTGAAATCGATAATCATTGTCTTAAGCCTATTAAATCCTAAATGGCCTTGGTTCATCACACCCTAGAGATCAACATGTGGCTAGTTCGGTTTTCAAGGGCCTCAGGGCGTTCCATTATATTATTAAAAGAGCTGTGATGGCGCAGTGGTTAGAATACAGTATTGCAGGTACTCTGCCCACTGCCAGGAGTTTGATTCTGACTGGCTCAAGGTTGACTCAGCCTTCCATCCTTCCAAGGTCAATAAAATAGGACCCAGATTGCTGGGGGTCAATATGCTGACTCTGTACACCTCTTAGAGACCGCTTTAAAGCACTATGAAGTGGTATATAAGTTTAAGTGCTATTGCTATTAGTCGTTTTTCAGGATAGGTTATACACCCACTGAATCATACTGAGACAGCAAAGGAACAGAGAACAGGTTTTCTAAACATTCCTTCCCTTTCTTACTGCTGTAGACCCAGCAATAACATTTGTTCAAAATCTTCTGAAAGCCACATTTCAGGGCCCAATGTTAAACCGACTAGAATGAAGCAAAACAAAACAAAAACAAAAACCAGCAGCAATATCTTGATTTGACCACTTTCTGTTGTCTAGGTCTAGAGCTAGGGTGGAGGAGGAAACATAAGCAAAGATGATTAAGGAAGTGTTTATTGTAACTGGGCAAAAAACGCAAACACCCAGTAAGGATGACATCTCTACACTAATCCCATATCACTTAAATCTGCACTTCGAGGATACTGCCTTCCCATCTAGGGCTGAATTAGACATGTCCATGTGCTAAAACTCCAAATTGGCTGTTTATTCTCTTGCGTAGAAAAGCAAATATACGAACGACTCTCCTCTGGAACACCAGTCTAGAAAACAGGCGACCGCGAATTCTAATTCTGCCTTAGGCACAAAAACCTGGCTGGATGACTTTATTCTCTCTCAGCCCAATCCACCGCACAGGGTGAATTTTGTAGGGAAAATAGGAGAAAGGAGTATTCGGTATGTTCACCACCTTCAATTATAAAGCACAGGTAGTCATCGACTTACAACAGTTCATTGAGTGACCGTTCAAATGTACAACAGCATGGAAAAAAGAGACTTGTGACTGTTTTTCACACTTACAAAACTATTGTGGCATCTCTGTGGTCATGTGATCAAAATTCAGGCCCTTGGCAACTGACTCATATTTATAACGGTTGCAGGGTCCCGAGGTCATGTGATCACCTTTTGTGATCTTCTGACAAGCAAAGTCAATGGGGAAGCCAGATTCACTTAACAGCCATGTTACTAACTTAACAACTGCTGTGATTCACGTAACAACTATAGCAAAAAAAGTTGTAAAATGGGGCAAAATTCACTTAACAAATGTTTCACTTAGCAACAGAAATTCTGGACTCAATTGTGGCTGTAAATTGACCTGTAATAAATGCAGGATAAAATAAAAATTATGCTATGGAACACAAAACATTCTTTATGCCAGGAAACTGAAATTTCAGAAGAGAAATATAGCGCAAGGTACCAGACACATCCAACTGGTATTTCATGAAGTCTTGTCTTTGTGTCAGAAGCACCTACAAAGCTAACCGAAGGTAAAATCCTATTAATAGTTTTATCTCTATTACATGTGTTTTATTCAGAAGCAGAATTCTACTTAACAATACTTGTACAAATTAAGACACAAGATTCAAATGAAGACACTTGTTCAAATGAAGACACAAGATTCAGCAATGTTTTAAATTCTGTAACTATCCTCGGTTAGTTAAAAAAAGAAAAGGAGTTCGAAATAATAGCCTTCCCTTTGAGGAAACTGAGCTGAATGCTCTAACTAGATTCTTGATTTTGAAAGCAAAAAGACTGTCTTTCCATAAAGAAGCAAGCCCTGAATTCGATCTTGTGGTTACAGAACCAAAACCAATCCAGAAGTGTTCACCAAAACTAAACGTTGGTAAATAAGAGAAAAAATGCATCGGATTTAATTTGGCAAAACTTTAAGTGAAATGGAAATGGAAAGGAAGGGGAATCCCAGAATGATGGGAAATAAATACCTAGAACAATGTTTCTCAACCTTGACAACTTGAAGAGATGTGGATATGTGGACTTCAGAGTTTGCTGACCTATGGTAGAATGTTCAGCACTAGCTCCTTAGTTACAGAGCTTCCCTCAGCTCTGTTCAAATTTAGAACTGTTGTTCTAGAACTATTTGATGACTACCCAAGAGTTCCCTGTAATCTTTTCCTTTATTTGCCATAAGGTTTATTTCCAAATGGAAACAGACTGTTCTGTTCAGGCCTGCATAAAACTAAAGCGATGAAGCCACACACCATTACAAAAGAAAAAAGGAAAAAGGAAAGATTAGCATATGCTACTGGACAATAATTTATCTCACATTTTTCAAAGCAGCAGAAAGTAGACAGCATATCCAGCAAATGCGTAAATACATTTGAAAATCACTGACTTGATGGAGAAGTAGCTCATTTATGTGATGCTCCTGGATAGTGGGAGAAATGGGCAAATGCACACACATGAAGCTCCACTTACACGAATGGGAAGGTCTCACTCACGAAGCTCCATTCACATGAATGGAGCTTCACACGTGAATGCAAATGCCTGCTGATCGCACGAGGGGAGCTCTGCGTGTGAATGCAAGCATCCTCCACTCGCACATGAAGCTTCATTTATGACTGTTCAAAGTTACAACGGCACTGGAGGAAAAAAGACCACACTTACAACCATTGTAGCATCCCCGTGGTCACACGATCAAAATTTGGCCATTTAGCAACTAACTCATACATATGAAGGCTGCAGTGCCCCAGATCGTGTGATTCCCTTCTGTGACCTTCTGACAAGCAAAGCCAATGGGGAAACCAGATTGAGTTAACAACGGTGTTACTAACTTCACGACTGTACTGATTCACTTAACAACTTTCTCACTTAGCAACAGAAATTTTGGACTCAGTCATGGTTTGTAAGTTAGGGACTACCTGTATGAAGAAAAAAATAAGAAGTTTTGCACATCCCTGCCCATTACCAATTTTGATGATTGCATATCTCCGACTTATCCACGTTAAAGAAGATAACAGGGTCAATATCCTCACCTATCCATCTCACAAACATAGGAAACAGCCAACATTCTTGGTATCTGTCTGTATACACATGTCTGAAGGTCATCGGCCTTTGCTCAGTATAATCAACATGATATAGACAGGAAAATTTCCCCCTCCACACTGAAGTGATAAACAGCTCCCCAAATGACTTCCATGAGTAACAGGAATTGCAGTTTGCTGATCTGTGCCCATTTTATTATTTTTTTTAATGGCTCGTCTTTAGTCAGCCAGATGTTCAGACTGGATTTGACATTTTTATCCACCTATCAGTCCTTCCCAATGACTCCTGATAGGCAGATGTTGATCTGATAGTGTTAGAGGTATTGTTGAAGGGTATAGCTGTTTCAAGTCAAGCCGCCTTTTGCAATCAACAGGTGGTGATTTTGTCAATGCCGATGGTGTTCAAGTGGAGTCTACAGCAATTCGCTGTAGACATGCTGTGGCCAATTCACCATGGCCAACTCACCATAGGACAGCTCACAGCAGGACAAGAGTAACACTAACATCAAACAAAAAGGTGGCATAGAATTATTAAAAAAAAGGATGCAAAAAGAGGGACAGAATGAAATGTGAATGGCAAAAATTAAAATAATTCATTTTAAATCATGAAATAGAAGTGTTAAAAATTGTTCAGCATGGAGTTGTCCCGTGGCAAGTTGGCCATGGTGAGTTGGCCACAGCATGCTGTCCCATTCTGGTTCAAGTGGTGCCCCAGTTGCTGTGAGATTGCATTCAAGGCAACTATTACTATTGGGACCACATTTACTTTTTTTTTTAACCATAGTTGTCCTTATTTCTATTTGCAGGGCCTTATATTTGGTAATCTTCTCCAATTCTTTCTCTTCTATTCTGTTGTCCCCAGGTACTGCCCTGTCCATTATCCAGACTATTTTGTCTTTCTTATTGACAATGGTCAACTCTGGGGAGTGTAAAGTCATAGAGCACTTTAACTTTTTCATTTCCTATTGCTTTGTTTATCATCATCATCACCAAGGCAATTCTGTGCTTAGCTGCATTTTTCTTCTTCCAATTCAATCATGTCCAATTTTCAGAGACTGTCCGGACAAGTCCCTGCAATTTTCTAGCAAGTCTCATACTTCCAGTTTTATTTTAGTCTCCTGATAACAGAAGCAAGCTCCAGAGTGTCCCAAGCCCAAAGTACAAACACTTCCATTATGCTTGAAGAGCATCCTAGCAGATTGCTTGGTCGGTCTTAATTTACAAAAACATGTTATAAGGTTTGAAAAAAAAAATTAAAAAATAGTAGCATCCACTTTCTTGCTGGGGGACAACAGGGAAGCTGCGCGACAGGGAAAAAGCAGCATTTGCCCACAGTTAATTTTGGTAAGGCATAAAAGAGCCTAGTCAGAGTCAAAAGCAGCGTGTTTTGGGCAGCCTGTATAGATCAGACTTCTCCAACCTGTGCTGGACAACTATGTCCAGATTTCCTCTAGCCATGCTGGCTGGGATTTCTGGGAATTTATCTTTACTTGGATAAGTTTCAAGCTGTTTTTAACCCATGTTTTTATTCATGTATTCATATGTTTCTTTATGGTGTTATAAATCACCCAGTGATTGAGATGGGTGGTGCGGAAATTTCATAAATAAATTCCAGATCAATTCACCCAGATGGCTGTCCTATAGGGTACTGTTTCTCGACCTTGGCAAACTTGAAGATGTGTGGACTTCAACTCCCAGAATTCCCCAGCCAGCAAGATGTTTAACACACCTTCAAACTGCCAAGGTTGAGGAACATTGCTATGGGGCAAAGTTACCCCAGTGATAGATCTCTCTACTTGGAAGTTCATATTGCAGATTATCGTGCTGGAAGGAAGATGATCTGGCAATTAGGGATGGACCATAAGGTCTTCTGCGATCTCCCCAATGAGCAAGCTAAGCAATGGCATGTCTTTTGCCTCTCTTCTAGAATTTTAGATCGAGAAAGCATGAATCTGTGGAATTCTGTTCCTTAACCCAAGATTATCACCCTATCGAACCTCTGCAGAGCAAGCATAATGCACCCCAAGTGTGAAGCTTCAGTGTATGATGACCCTCACAAAATAGTTACAGCAGATGTTTTTTTTTTTTTTTTCATCAGGCAGGAAGAGAGAAGCAGCAGTAGCAGCAAACTGCAGTCATAAAACCCAGAGCTTGCAGCAGACCATCATTCAACTTGCTGTCTTGCTTTGAACCAATTAAAGATTGGTGAGGTTTATCAGACTGTGCAAAGGGAGGCCGTGAGTATCGCTTGCAAAGGGCACCTTGCTCAGGCACCTAAAGTCCTGGATAGATTGGTGTCTCCTCAAGGTTGGCACAAACGAGCTTCCTTAGCTCAAGAATATGAGAAAATGCTAAGAGTTGCAAGCCAAGTGTGATAGAAATAGCAGCATTTGTTTAATGATGGCAATTGGGACTGAGAATCTCATCGCCAAATGACGCAGTCATAAAACGCAATGCCACAGGACCGTGCCAACTTGCAGGTGGCAGTTCTGGCCATTGAGACTGTGGCTGTAAAGCCCAACGTCACGTAATCGTCATTTGCAACCTCCCGCCAGTTTCCTCACTGCCTTCACTCCTTAGGAGTCAGCAACGAAAGACACCATAGGCGATTGCAGGTCTGTGGGACACTGTGACCATTGTTTGTTATTGTCAAGTGCCCAAATCAACCCGGGGATACTGCAATGGCCACAACTTTCAGAACTGGCCGCAAGTCGCCTTTTTCGAGACTGTTGACACTGCCGCTGAATAAATGGCTGTTAACGGATGATTACCTGTAGTTGAATGTCATCTGTGGGCAGCTGTGGTGGCGACAGCCTTCTCTGGTTGAACTGACCCCTCATGGTGCTGCACTATTTCCCAAGGATAGGGAGAACTGAGCGTGCCTCATTCCAGCTCTCTCCCACATTTTTTTTTTAACAAGGTCAAGCTACAACTGGAGGCTACTAAATCAAAACAGCTGCTCTCCAAACTCAAGTCCTGAAGGCCAACTTTTGCAGAGAGAGACTTGCAAAGAAGTTGCATATGTGTAACACAAAAGGACAGATAGATACGTATGGTACTTATATATCAAGCATAGCAAGCTATACTTTCAGTATACCTGGCCAATCGGATATTATAGGACAGCCATGGTGGCAAAAAATTAGGAATCTGGTAGCACCTTTTCCAATTCATAACTTTTATCTTTCTCACGAGCTGTAGCCAGCTTCATCAGATGTAAAGAGTGGCTAAGCATCAGCTTATTAAAGCTCACTATAAAAAGCTTGTATCTTTTAATAAAATTAGTCAAGTCAGAAGACGATACCAGGCCCCTGAATTTGGGGGCAATTCAAGTGAGCTATGTTACACAAAATGTTTCTGAATATAGAGTCTTACAAACCTGTGTGTATCTGAGCAATGTAAATATGCAGCTAAAGTGAGCACCACAGATTTGTTTGAGTTTTTAGTCAACCATGGAGAGCAATTCCTAGAAAGGAAACCTTCACCCAGCTCAGGCCTGTGCACAGATTGCACCTATCTGACGGAAGTAAACAATGTTCTTATCATCACAAGATTAGACAATGTAATTTACATAGGCTGCCCTTGGAAGAAAATTCAGAAACTGCAATTAATGCAAATCACTACAGCAGGCATGCTGGTCAGTAGTACTACTGCAAGGATATTGCATTTTGGGCACAGCACTGCCTTCCCATAGTTTTCCAGTGATGACTTTAGTCTAAAAGACATTTTATTGTTTGCTTACTTCACATTTTAGGATTGCCTCCTTCAAATTCTCCTATCCAGTGCATTTCATTCAGGATAGGGATATTCATCCATCTTCTACAGGTTTAAAAGGGCTGGTAGCCCTAAGATGGGGACTTTTTAGAGTAGCCACTACACCATAGAAGGATCTGCTCTGAAACACCCAGCTGGCAAACCTTTGGAAGACAGTATACGGGTACTCCTCCACGTATAACAGTTCATTTAGTGACTGTTCAAAGTTACAACAGCACTTTTAAAAAGTGATTTATAGCCATTTTTCACACTACTGTTGCAGCATCCCCATAGTCATGTGATCAAAATTTGGATGCTTGGCAATGGATTCATATTTATGATGGTTGCAGTGTCCCAGGGTCACATGATCCCCTTTTGCACCTTCTGACAAGCGAAGTGAATGGGGAAGCCAGGTTCACTTAACAACCGTGATACTAATTTAGCAACTGCAGTGGAAATTCATTTAACAACTGTGGCAAGGAAGGTTGTAAAACGGGGCAAAATTCACTTAACAAATGTTTCACTTAGCAAGAGAAATTTTGGGCTCAATTGTGGTCATAAATCAAGAATTACCTGTAAAACCAATCCTAACTCTGCTGGGATGTCTCTGAATTATAATTTCCTAGTACTTAGGGCTAAGGCTGAGATTTATACTATTAACCTTATGTTTGAATTGGATATATTGTATTTTTAGGTTCATTTGTACTATTTACAGTTATGAGTTAGTTCAACATGACAGTCATAAAACTAATAAATCAAATCCAATAAAAAGCAATAATTTTAAAACAATGTAAAATTACGCTGGTTTGACATGCTAAACGAACACACGTTTTCAGTCCCCTCATTTCCAGGTGTTATTTCTGGTTATCAGTGGAAAAGCTAGAATTTATGTATTCAGGATGTATCAGACAGCATTGGAAAATAAAATTGGAAAAAGTTGCGGGCAATCACTCTTCCATGATCAAACCACAAGACTTCTGGTGCAGAAAAGTTAGCCTACATTTTGTAATAGTAAAACACTGCCTTTTTAAAAAGAGATGAACATGGCAACAGAAAAACATTTCTGTTTTCAAATTTTAATTTGGAACATGGTAATCTCATATGTGAACTTTAGCAGCATTCGGGAACTCCATGCATCCAACCAAACGGAGATGTGGCATGCAGAGCCAGTATGGTGTAGTAGGTAAGATACTGGTCTAGAAACTAGGGGATGAGTTCTAGTCCCGCCTTAGGCATGAAAGCCATCTGGGTAATCTTAGGCCAGTCACTTTCTCTCAATCCAGCCCACCTTACAGGATTGTTGTTGGGAAAACAGGAGAAGGAGGGGGTATTATATATATTTGCCACCTTATTTATAAAAAATGAGGTGGAATAAAAATCAAGAGTAAATAAATTAAATATTTAACTGTTATTGGAGTGCTAGTCAATAATGGCTTCTGGCATCCCTTTCTTATCCATAATCTTTCCTCCCATTTTAGAGACTCACAAGATGTGACTGACAGATATTAATATTTAACGTCTCAGAAATCTTTCTGAATAACGAAGAAAAAAAAAATCTAAAACCAATAACCACAAACTAATAATTGCTTCCACCCAACCCCTACCTCTAATAGCTATTTCACAGGGCCCACTGAACATCTATACAAAGTTCTCTGCGGCAGCAGCTTTTTCTCTTTCACATTGGTAGGCACGAATGTTTACAAATGTAACATGTTAAGAAATCCTCAGCAAGTATTTGTAACATACACACAAACACTTACTTTTTAACATTAGCTTCTCCGTTGGGGATCCGTCGCAGCTTCTTCTTCTTAAGGATTTTGACAGCTCTCCTACAGAGAGTTTCAGAGTCCAGCATCTCTTTGACCTTGCCGTAAGACCCTTCCCCAAGCAGGTCCCCCATCAGGTATTTGCCTATGAGTTTGGCCCTTTTCCGCCGAGGCTGGTAGATCACTTCAGTAGAATCAATTCGGTGGATGAACGTGTCCATGCCCACTGACATCAATTCACCTTCCACAAACATGCCCAACGGCTGAGGCTCCTCTAGATCCATCTTGGGTTTTCCCCTAACCAAAACTGTGTTATAAATCCAGTTCCTGATATATCCAATACTCTTTTGTGCCCAAAATCTTTGACTGGGGGGGGGGAGTTTCAGTGGAGGCAAATAAGAATTTTCCAAAAGACTGTAGAGTTTTAACTTAAAATGAAAAATAAAAACCTATGGCAACTTTTCCATCAACTTAGAGGGATCCTACACAGATCCAGCACCACATTCCAACTTACAGTGTCTCTTTTAAAAGAGCCTGATAGGGGGGAAGAAATCAATGCAGCTGTTTGCTCAATTTACACTTAGCTTTAACTTTTTGATCTTGTCCTGCTACTCCAAGTATTTGAAATCAGTTTGTCTTCCTTAGTAAGTCCAAACTATTTTTTTTCCCTTGAGACCTAAGTCATCTTCAAAAGACTATCCACGTTTGAAATCAAAGCATCAAAATTGCTATTTTTAGGGGTGTGCCATTGCTGAGCAAGAAATGACAGTTCCTGTTTCCAAATGATGTGATGTGGAAAATCGAGACACGACTTCTGCTCTCGCCACCCAGGTAAAACTTGTGTGAAGGATCTTTTCAGCCGTTGGGAAGCTGAAACCAAGTCTCTTTAAAGGAATTTTCAATACTGATTTTAACTGCTGCTTTTTCACCCTTGACAAAGGTTCGAGGCCTTCTGTATCTAGTAAAGGGCATCCTTCAACCACCTGGGGTCTACCTGACACATGATGTGTCACCCCACTGCTTCAGATATCAAGGCAGGCAGGCAGTGCAAACCTTACTCAGTTTTCCCAGTACTACAGACCCACCATAAACGGGGCTGGATGTGATTAAGATATCTTGAATAACACTTCTTCAGATTAAGTAAGTTCCCTGGAAAAGGGAAAGAACTACGTTTTTTTTAATTTGGCAAAAATCTATACTTTAAACCATCAATTCAGAAATTCAACTTCAGTAAGCACACTTCAATTTATTTATTAAAACCTGGTTCTGGCCTTTGTTATTGGAAATAATAAGTTCCCTCTGTGACACACACACTCTTTTTAAGCTAAATATTTAAAAAATGACCTCAATAGGCCTGTCAAGGAAAGCTATTCCTAGGTAACAATAAAAAGAAACTAGCTCCTACTCTTAACAACTAGATTGTTCCCATAAATTCAGAAAGCAAGGCACATGTCAAACATGTGAGGAAACCATAAGTAAATTGACCCTATCTTCTTTCTTGAATAAGGCTTTTTTCAGTGTCTTATTACCCCCACCAATCAGATCAATATTAATACTAAAAATGCCCTTAAACAGGGCTTACCTTTCCCCAAGTTTAAGGCAGTGAGATATCCCTTTTTGCTATAACCCAACTTAGCAGGAAATATAACTGCCCTCTACAAAAAAAAACAATTCAGTTAATGACTTTCTTTACAATTGACTGGATGTCAATTGGAAATCAGCAACACAAAGTTCCTTATATCCAAAATGCACACTTAACTCTAAAAGACCTCCTCCAAAGAAGAATGCCCATTTTGTTACCAAATAAAAAAAGGCAACCCTTGAGAAAATTTATAATAGCAATAGCAATAGCACTCAAGACTTATAATACTTTTATCTGCCTGCAAAAGAGGTCCACTGAAGGAATTCTTAAAACGAAACATGTAAAAATAACAAGTTGGTGCTTTTTTTTTAATGACTGCTCATTGCTATCCATCCCATTCAGAAAGAAACCAAGTCAGGATTTTTTCGTTATACTGTTCTATTTCCAGGGAAAGGTTTGTCTCATTCAAGAAAGGTCATTAATAGGCATATCCCACAAAAAAAAGGGGGATAATTGTAGATTTCCTCTATTCTGCACACACAGAATACCTGCAACGTATGAAATTGGAGGGCAAGTGAAAATATTGCCGTAAGAAGGGTCCCTTTTTCCCTCAAATTAAGGGGGCTCAACTCATAGACCACAAAAAAAAATACCACCTTTTCCCTCTTAGGCTTCCACCTCTCCCCTCAGCACACACATATACACCGCCCACCTTTCCCAAATAAACCCCTCGACCTCCCTGTCACTCACTCGCCTGAACGCCACGACAGGGACGGGCTTCTCCCCAATGTGGGGGCCTTCCCTAAAGGCTTCTCCCCCCACTTCAAGAAAGAGAAGGCCGCGACGTCTCACTCATCTGAGAGACGGACAAGACAAGGCAGGCAAGACCCGGGAAAGGGAGCCGCTCTTCTCGGGGTATGCTTCCCTCCACCGAGCCTACGGGGGAAACGGAGTCGCCTCTTCACCCGGAGGCAGCGGTGGGTGGGCTACTTGGTCCCCTTCCTCCACCAACGTCAAACCAACGTCGCCCTCTCCTTGCCTTCCTGCCGCCGCAACTAACACGCCACCGCCATTTTGTTTACCACCCCCCCTCTTCCCCCCAGCGCCCTCATTGACGCTCAACCGGCTCCTCCCTCACGCATGCGCGCGCGACATTAAAAAAAAAAGGCGGAGCGGCAGCCGCCAGTCGGCGACGAGACTCCACCTCCCTTCCCCGCTGGTTCTTTTTTTTTTCCACTCTGCCTTCGCCTCCCTCCTTCTCTGATTGGCTCAAAGGATGCTTTGAAGCGGTTACCCCGCCCGGAGAAGAGGGCGGTGACTGGTAGAGGGCGGGAAAAGGAGGGACTCGACTGAGGGAGGCGGAGCGCAGCGGAATGCCGGTCGGGAGGTTGGGGTGGAATGCACTACTGTAGATGGAGGGGTTGTCATGGCGACGGGGGCGGGGCCGCCGCGCCAGAAATGCCTTCTCCAACCTTGTGCCCTCTGGATTAATCCTGTGGCCAGTAGAATTAGCAATATGGGGTCTGGACGATCAACTCGTGTGGACGGCAATGTCATAAAGACAGGCGCGCTGTGTTCACAGTACTAGTTGAACCATAGTTTATCAAACTAGCCAACATTAGTTGGGTTCACACAATGCGCCAAAGCCAAACCACCATCTTTATGGCTCAGTGTGTTAGCCCAATTGAGATGGGAAAGAAACATTGTTCACACATCATGCTAAGTCTGGAAATCCTTAACTGCAGTTTATGGAACTAATGACAGTACAATACACTAAACCAGGGATGTCCAACCTTAGCCACTTTGAGACTTGTGTACTTCAACTCCCAGAATTCCCCAGCAAGTTTGACAGGCAGGGGAATTCTGGGAGTTGACGTTCTCAAGACAAAGTGACCACAGTTGGACACTCCTGCACTAAACCATGAATGGTGGCTTCCCAAAGCCAGTGGTTGAGGTCACACAAAAGGCTGAACAAAATCCGGATTATGCTAAATATTCACAAAAGGAGAGAGCACACTTGTATTCTTATTTTATTTATTCATTTATTTGGAAAAGTCAGAGAGCCGCCCATGACCATACAGGACATGAGTCAGAGTGGTGTACAAAGCAACAAAAAAACAAGACAACAAAATAACCATAACAAAAACCATTAAAAACAGTAAATGTCATTATTGTGATATAAATTGTAACACAATTATGACCATCTTCTCCTATTTGTTTTGGGGAAAATTAAGTCTCCTAGTCATGCTTCTATATAATGGGGTGGGGGGTGGGAATAGGATAGAAATTCTGGAATGCTTTTCTAAATTCCAGGTCTAACCTATAGCCCTGAATTTTTCTTAAGTGAAAAACTTCGCAACTCCATGGAAAGGAACACAGGTAGTTGTCAATATATGACCATAATTGAGCCTGCAATTATGGTCATAAGTCACCACACTCATTAAGCAGGTCATCGTGTGATCCTGACCGATTTTAGGATATTTTTTGGAGCGGTTGTTAAGAGAACACAGTTGCAAATGCCATGGTTGTAAAGCAAAACACTGCAGTTGTTAAGTAAAACTGGTCATAAATCAAGGACTCCTCAGAATTCCTATGCCTAGCGTTTCATTTATTCTGCATACTTGTTATGCTAAACCATGGTTCTCCTTTATTGGTAAACCAGGGTTAGCTACCTGTAGTTCAATGTAGCTTGTGAGGATAGTTGAGAGGCGTTGGTGAGACCCCTCCTGAAGAAGCCTGCCCTGGACCCTGCCGTATTGAACAACTTTCGTCCAGTCTCCAACCTTCATTTTTTAGCGAAGGTTGTTGAGAGTGTGGTGGCTCAACAGTTTCCGCTTTTCCTGGATGAAGCAGACTATCTAGATCCCTATCAATCGGGCTTCCGACCCGGGTTCAGTACAGAGACGGCATTGGTCGCACTGGTGGATGATCTCTGGAGGCTGGGACAGAGGTTTTACCTCTGTCCTGGTCCTATTAGATCTCTCGGCGGCTTTCGATACCATCGACCATGGTATCTTATTGCGGCGCCTTGAGGGGTTGGGAGTGGGAGGCACTGTTCTGCAGTGGTTCTCCTCCTACCTCTGGGCGTTCAATCGGTGTTGGCAGGGGGGCAGAGGTCGGCCCCAAGGGCTCTCACATGTGGGGTCCTGCAGGGGTCAGTCCTCTCGCCCCTCCTGTTCAACATCTATATGAAGCCACTGGGCAAGATCATCTGGGGTTTTGGGGTGAGGTATCATCAGTATGCTGATGATACCCAGTTATACATCTCCACCCCAAACCAAATCAGTGATGCCCTCTCTGTGATGTCCCATTGTTTGGATGTGGCACGGATCTGGATGGGCAGGAACAGACTACAGCTCAATCCGGCCAAGACTGAGTGGCTGTGCATACAGGCATCTCGCTCCAGTGAGTATATTCCACCTTTGGCCATAGGGGAGAGGTGTTACCCCTGTGGATAGGGAACCTGGGGGTTCTCCTGGACTCACTGCTCAGTTTGGAGGAGCAGGTGGGAGCCGTGGCCAGGGCGGCCTTTGCCCAGGTTCGGCTGGTTCGCCAGCTCCACCCTTATCTGGATCGAGATGCCCTTCGCACAGTCACTCACGCACTTGTTACATCCCGACTCAACTACTGCAACGCTCTCTATGTAGGACTGCCCTTGCATACCATCTGGAGGCTCCAGCTGGTGCAGAATGCGGCCGCGCGGGTTGTGATGGGTGTTAAGTTTGCATGAAGAGTCAGACGCGGAGTGCTTCAGTGAAGAGTTTATTAGTGACTACAGCTCATAACAGACCCGATTTGGCTGGGCTGCGACTGCTACTTATAGCCAGCAGCGCGGTTGCCAGCCAATCAGAGTGCAGGATTTTCCACTTTTAAACCAATAATTTCTGACATTTTACAAGAACAGTTCAAACTAAACCAATGACATTCAAACCTGCATACATAACAATGGGAGTTTCCTGATACTCCCATGTTACGCCTCCTGAGCTGCATTGGTTGCCGGTTGCCCTCCGGGTGCGATTCAAGGTTTTGACATTAACATTCAAAGTCCTTCATGGCATGGGTCCGGGGTACTTGTAGGAGCGTCTCCTGCCGATATCAAATACCAGTCGCCCTGTGCGAGCACACAGGTTGGGACTCCTCGGGTTGCCGTCCGCCGACAATGTTGGCTGGCAGTGACCGGGAAGGGCCTATTCTGTATCGGCCCCGCCTTATGGAATCAGCTACCCGTTGAGCTCGGCTGGCTCCGATCTCTCCTCTTTCCGCGCGATCTAAAAACCTGGTTGTTTTACAGGCTGGGCTGGACTGATCTCCTGGGGGAGAGGGTGGGATTAAATTCGATTTTAATTTGGTTTTATAGTTGTATTTTGGCTTGTCTAGTTTAATTTCTTTTTAAATAATTTATTGTTCTGTGTTTTTGCCTGTGAGCTGCCCTGAGTCCTTTTTGGAGAGTGGCGGCACACAAGTCAAAATAAATAATAATAATAATAATAGTTTATGGTTCAGTGGGTCACAACAACACCAGAGTTGGTGGGAGCCGGGCAGATCCAAATGCAATAAACTAAATAAAAAACTAGCAACATAAAAAACTGGGGTTATTGTTAAACGTAACGTCACTATAAGTAAGTGTGATGTTCAGACAACTCATGTTTTATTGCTTGTGTGAAACTGAGCACTGAGATCCATATGACATAAGTACATTGTGATTAAGTTTAACCATGAGTTTGACTAATTCATGGAAATGTAACTTTCTTGATTTTAATGATTTTTTCAGATAATTAAGGACGGATGCTCCCCTATCTAGAGTGACCCTATCCCTTGGTGCTGCCACATCAATTATCCACATTTTCTCCTTTTCAGTTAATTATATCTGGTGTATTATCTGGTGGCTTAAATTTGGAAATTTCATATTTTAACCTGCTCATTCCCAACTACTTTTTTTAACACTTATCTTCTCACCAATTTTTCATTACTGGCACATGATAGTTTCTTACAGATGTTCCAGTAAATCATTTTTCAGCAACTATGTACTGGTTGTTTAGAATCACTTTGTGCAATCTTCTTGCACAAGATGAGGTACTATTTTCTTCTGCTTCTTTGCACAATCTGTACTTTGAATCATTTGACAATTATTTTCAGTTCTGGCTTTGATGGCTTTAATTTGGACAGCTTACTCTTGCACAACCAATATCAAGCCTTCAGTTTTTTTTCTTGTTCTGGTTGTAAGTTGTTGCCTTACAATTTTTTATTTTTTAATTATAAAAATCATTATTATGGTTTGACACACAGTCAGATGTTCAGAAAGGATTTGGTATTAAACATTAAAAGATGTTTAGCGAAAAGTATTTCAATATTAATCACAATTTGTCTATGAAAAATATTCCATTCAATCCTCCAATTAAAAAAAACCAGGAAAAATGGAAGAAGTTACTATAGTATATTTATGTCTGATGCTGAAAGCTGCTGTCAACCATAACATACATAAGCCCCATCATATTCCTCTGACCTGTTTCCCTGATCTGTAACCCTGAGCACTAAATTTAGCAGGTGTCAAACCTCAGCAATGCACTCTGGCTAGCTTCAACTTGGCTTTTGAAAGATACTTTCCTTGGAGGGATGGGGAATCTTCTTGTGGCTTTTTAATAACTGCAGGACTGGTGGGCTAAACCAGATTGGATAAGACGAGAAAGAATTTTGTTTTATTAGGGTGAACAGCTGCTGTTGCTGCCAAGAGGCAGATCAATCAGCAAGGAGACACAATCTCACTCTTATTCACACTAAACTGTACAGATGTGGACATGAATACATTCATCCCAGAGGTAGTTATTCAGCAGGTTCTGACCAGTTCTGGAGAACCGGTAGCAGAAAATTTTGAGTAGTTGGGAGAACCGGCAAATGCCACCTCTGACTGGCCCCGCCCCCATCTATTCTCTGCCTCCCGAGTCCCAGCTGATCGGCTGGGTCTTCTTTTGTTGCCCTGCACAGGAGAACAGAACTGAAAAGCAGGTTAGTGGGGTGGGGAGGGAAGGGGATTTTGCAGTAATCTTCCCCCGGAGTGGTGTGGGAATGGAGATTTTGCAATATCTTTTCCCTGCCACACTCACCAAGCCACGCCCACAGAACCGGTAGTAAAAAAAAATTAATCCCAGCACAGGTTCATCTTCTTCCAGCATTAAAAGCAGTTGCAAACAAAGGACGAAATGATCCTGGTTGGGCAGATTCAGATTACAAAGCTCACTGAAACCTCTGGGACGAGGTTTCGAAGTATCTATAGCAGGAATACCAGATCCTGTAACAGCTTTGTTCCCTAGGCCATCCGTCTGGTAAACTCGCGAGATTCGTTTTTTCTCGCCATGTACATGTATACATCCAAACTAGAGCATGTTGTTTCTCTGTGTCATATAATATATGTGGGTATAGATTAGATTAGATTTATTAGATTTATTAGATTTATATCCCGCCTCTCTTCCCCCATCAGGGGAACTTGAGGCGGCGTACAACGAAGTTTAAATACATAACCTATACAATATAAAACCAAAAATCACATTCATATCATCCAGCCATACCAGAGGGAAAGAACAGAAGATCTCAGTTCCATGCCTTCCGACAAAGCCAGGTCTTAACGGCTTTGCGGAAGGCAGGTAGATTGGGGATGGTTCTAACTCCGGGAGCATATTCCAGAGGGACGGTGCCGCCACAGAGAAGGCCCTAGCTCGCGGGCCCGCCAGCCGACATTGTCTGGCTGACAGTATCCGGAGCAAGCCCTCCCTGTGGGATCTAACCGGGCGCTGGGAGGCATAAGGTGGCAGTAGGTGGTCTCGAAGGTATCCTGCTCCTAAGCCATGAAGGGCTTTAAAAGTTGTTACTAGCACCTTGAATTGCACCCGGAAGACCACTGGTAACCAATGCAGTTCGCGGAGGATAGGTGTTATATGGGAGCATTTAGGCACACCCATAATCACTCGCGCGGCTGCATTTTGCACCAGTTGAAGTCTCCGAGTGTTCTTCAAGGGCAGCCCCATGTAGAGCGCATTGCAGTAATCCAGTCGAGAGGTGATAAGGGCATGAGAGACTATGTGTAGAGCCCCTTGGTCCAGGAAAGGTCGCAACTGGTGCAACAGGCGAACCTGTGCAAAGGCCCCTCTGGTCACAGCCATAAGATGGTGGTCAAATTGTAGCTGTGGATCCAGAAGGGCCCCCAAATTGCGAACTCGTTCTGCGGGGAGTAATTTCTCCCCCCCAGCACCAAAGATGGACAATCAACTGAAACCCGAGGGGGCAAGACCCACAGCCACTCGGTCTTGTCAGGGTTGAGCCTGAGCCGATTGGTCCCCATCCAGACCCTTACAGCCTCCAAGCACCGGGACATCACTTCCACAGCTTCACTAGATTGACTGGGGACAGAGATGTACAGCTGGGTATCATCAGCATACTGGTGATACCCGACCCCATGTCGGTGGATGATCTCACCCAGAGGTTTCATGTAGAAGTTAAATAGGAGGGGGGAGAGAATAGAACCCTGAGGAACCCCGCATGGCAGGGCCCTAGGGCTCGATCTCTGCCCTCCTACCAACACCAACTGAGTCCGGCCAGATAGGTAGGAGGAGAACCACTGTAGAACAGTGCCTCTCACTCCCAACCCACTGAGCCACTGAAGAGATACCATGATTGATGGTATCAAAAGCCACTGAGAGGTCAAGAAGCACCAGGATGGAGGGAGACCCTCCATCCCAGCCAGAGATAATCCACTAGCTGATCAAAGCCATCTGGTGCTGCTGTGCGGACTGCAAAGGATCCAGATAATCAGCTTCATTCAAGGTCCGAAGAAGCTGGGCGCCCTCTTCAACAACCTTCCCAAAAGGGAAGGTTGGAGACAGATGAAAGTTATTTAAAACAGCGGATCCAGGGAGGGAAGGCTTGAGGAGTGGCTCTTCAAGGCCTGAGGAAAGCACCCCTCACCCAAAGAAGTGTTTATAATCTCCTGGAGCCAGCTGCATGTCGTCTCCGCCTGCAGAGACAAGCCAGGAGGGACATGGGTCCAGTAAACAGGGGTGGCATTCACTGCTCCCAGGGCCTTGTCCACATCACCAGGGCCAACAGGAACAAACTCATCCCAGGTAACCAGACTAAGACCTGTCTCACCACCACCTCAATGGGCTCTGCCCAGCCAGAGTCTGAGTCCCACCAAATCTGAGCGTTTATCTGCAAGAAACTGAACAAATTCGGCTCTTCCCTGCAAGCGTTCCACCGCCCCCTCAGATCTTAAGAGGGAGTGTGTCACCCTAAACAGGGCAGCGGGCGACAGTTTGCAGATGTGACAAGTGGCCCAATACGTCGTTGTGCCACTCTTATCGCCACTAGATAGGCATCAATATGACTTTCTAACAATGTCCAGTCAGATTCAGCCCGGCTTTTCCTCCAGCAGCGTTTTAGGCATCTCTTCCGACGTTTCATCCCCCGGAGTTCCTTGGTAAACCAAGGAGATTTCCGGGGTCTGCGGGCGGTGAGAGTCCGCAAAGGCTCAACCCGATCTATGGCCCCGGCAGCCGCACTATTCCATTCCACCCCATTCCATATTTTCTCTTCTCTTCTCTTCTCTTCCATTCCATTCTTTATTCTATTCCATTCCATTATTTTCTATATTCTCTTCTATTCTATTCCATTCCATTCCATATTTTCTATTCTATTCTATTCTATTCTATTCTATTCTATTCTATTCTATTATTTCTATTTCTATTCTAATGTCGGTTGCAGTGTCTCGGGGTCATGGAATCCCCTTTTTGCAACCTTCTGACAAGCAATGTCAATGGGAAAGCCAGATTCTCTTAACAACCACGTTAACAACTTAACAACTGCAGTGATTCACTTAACAACTATGGCAAGAAGGGTTGTAAAATGGGGTGAAATTCACTTAACCGCTTTCTTGCTTAACCATGTAAATTTTCGGTTCACTTGTGCTCATAAGTTGAGGACTGCCTGTATTTATTATTGTTATTTAGTGTTTTAAAATACATTAAAATATTATTTTTAATGTTGGTGGGCCATCCAGAGTCTGACAAAGAAGGGCAGCCCACACGCATTTAATATGTTAACAAATATAATAATATTATCTGAAAAAAAGAAAAAAAAAAGGAAAGAGGGAAAAGAGAAGGAAAAGGTTTTCTGTCACGGCGCCAAGGGAGGCAAAAAGGTTTTCTGTCTGGTAAGCCAAAACAATTTTTTTTTTAGTTTTGTCTGCCTTTTGAGTTGCAATGCAGATAATTTGAGGGAGGGAAAAAAAAAGACGAGAAATTTGATACCTCCTTTTGCATCCTGCTTACTGTATGTCAGGCACACACCACTAAGAGGCACTCAAGGCACGCAGTGACTAAGAACCAAATCCTCTGGATTTTTTTTTTCTCTTGCAGGGAGAAGAGAGAATGGCCCCTGTCTTGGGGTTGTAGGAAGTTACCACCCCCTCCTAGAAAAATGAAACATCCTAGGAAATATTAAAAGGCAGAATATTTCCCTAAAGAGAAAAGTAGAAACTCAGAGAGGCAGAAACTCAGTCCCTCCACCTTATAATAGGAATTGCCCAAAGCCCTTTCATGACATTTATTTTATTTATTTATATTTGAACTTGTATGCCCCATCTCCAGACTCAGGGCAGCTCACAACTAAAACAGAGAACAATAAATACATAAAAAACCATTAAACTAATAACAAGCTCAAATACTAAAAACAAAAGCAAAACATTAAAACAATTTAAAAAACCATCCCTCCCAAAAGGGGTCACAGCTGGGTTGGTCAAATAGCCAGGTCTTTAACTCTCAGCGGAAGGTGCAGAGATCAGGGGCCAGACGGAGCTCCAGGGGCAGTTGGTTCCAGAGGTCAGGGGCGACAGAATAGGCTCGTCGCCGGGGGATCGCCAGCGGCATTGACCTGCCGACGGGACCCGAGGAGTCCTTGCCTATGAGCATGCACAGGGCGGCCGGTATTTGATATTGGAAGAAGCGCTCCCTTAAATATTGAGGACCCATGCCATGCAGGACTTTGAATGTCAAAACTAAAACCTTGAATCTCACGGTGCAACCAGCAGCCAATGCAGGCCGCTGGGGAGGGGTAACATGGGAGAACCGGTAACTCCCATCACCACGCGTGCCACCAGTTGCAATCTCGGATGGTATCAAGGGCAGTCCTAGATAGAGCGTTGCGTAGTCGAGTCTAGAGGTAACAAGGGCATCATCATCAGCAAGGCTCAACCAAGCCTGGGACCCAGGACATTTTGATGGTCCACAGAAAAATTATTTGCATTTTTAAAATATTGCATTTATTTATATTGTCCTCAAGCGTGGCCCCTGGCCTGGATATATACTGAACATTTGTGCTGCTGCAGAGAGCTTCCCCTTGGGGTCTTTTTGTGTGGGGTTGGAGGGGGAGAAATTCCGACTTGGGGTCTGTTTCAGCCTCCTGGTGCGGGGCTTTGGGCAAATGCTGGAGTGAAGTGCTGCTGGCAGTGAAGCTGGAGGGCCTTTGTTGTGGCTGGCAGCGGGGCAGGCGGCAGTGGAGTTGGACAGTGAGGAAGAAAGAGGACCAGTCAGGGTCTGGAGAGTTCGGACGAGGGTCCTGCATCCGGCATGAGGGATGGGGCCAGGACCATCTGGGAATGGGGTGCTGCCTTCGAATCTGGCAGCAGCAAAGCAGAGGACTCAGGGGAGCCTGTTCTCAGTGCTGCGTGTGCGAGAGCTGCTGGAAGGCAAGAGCAGCTGAAAAGAAGGCAACGGGAGTAAGGGGGGTGATTGCCCTCCCATAAGGGATAAAAGTCAGACCTCAATGACAACATCTTTGCAGGAAGCAAAGTAGTTCAATAGATTCTGAGTCCTCCTTGAAGCTCTGTGTACTGTGGTTGTTTTTTTCCGGTACTTCGGTGGGTTTCTGTTATAATTACTTGGATACTTCTGTTTTTGGCAGCATTCCACAGCACTGAAAGGCGTGTGCTTATCTTGGGGAACTGTTTAAGATTAGTTCTGGCTGGGAACGAAAGTCATTCCCAGCGTTGCAATAAAATAGGTTTTGCTTTTAAAACAAGTTTGACGAAGCCTGGGTCAGAACAGCCTGCGTTCCTGTGGGACTGCATCATGGCCTGGAACTGGCTGACCATCTCAGCCAGCTGAGCCAGGCCCGGTACCTGGCCTTGAACTCCCACAGGTCTTCCCTCTGCTTGGAAAGCCTATGTAGAAGCGGTGAGGCATTCCTCGACATAAGTGACATCGAGTTGGCCGCCCACCCAGTCACATCACCACCTAGCCACGCCCACCAGTCATTTAGGCAGATCATATTAGTGGTTCAGGCATTTAAAGGTATGAATTTAATGGTCCCTAAGGTCCAAAGGTTGGGGACCCCCTGTTCTAGTCCAATCCCCTGGACAAGGCAGGAGACCTTATACAGGTAGTCCTCAACTTACAACAGCTGCAAGGGACGTTCAAAGTTACAACGGCACTGAAAAAAAGTGAGCTATGGCGGCTTTCCACACTTACAACCATTGCAGCATCCCTGGGGTCACGTGATCCAAATTCAGGCGCAGCAAACTGACTCACATTGATGACGGTTGCGGTGTCCCAAGATCATGGGATCCCCTTTTTGCGCCCGGACGGTAAAGTCAATGGGAAACCCGATTAAACCTTACAACGTGTTACTAACTCAACAATTGCAATGATTCACTTAACAACTGTGGCAAGAAAGGTCGTAAACGAGGCAAAACTCACTTTAAAAATGTCTCACAAAGAGAAATGTTGGGCACAGTTGTGGTGCGTGGTTGAGGACTACCTGTACAATTCCTGAAAAAGGATGTCCAATCTTTTCTTGAGAACCTCTAGCAATGCAGCACCCACAATTCGGGAGGCAAGCTATTATTTTTATTGTAAGGAAACCCAAAGATGCTTTTTCAAGAGGCAACTGGACTTTCTGGTTTTCTCTGAAGACGTTTCCCTTCTCATCCAAGAAGCTTCTTCAGCTCTGACTGGATGGTGGGGATTGATACTCCTTGCAGACAGTTGGTCATTTGCATCCTTTTAGAAAGTCACTGAGGCCACCTGGAGGTTTATCTGTGTCCTCAGGGCAAGTGGGTGTGGAGCCTTCTTCTTGGAACTGCTGAAAGGACCCTGTTGTAGACTGGAGATAGTTGATGTCGTATCCTTCCCTTCAGGGTGGGATTCAAATTTTTAACAATCAGTTCTGTGGGCGTGGCTTAGGTGGAGGGTGTGGTTTGGTGGTCATGTGACCGGGTGCGTGGCTTGGTGGTCATGTTATTGGCTGGGTGTGGCCAACTCAACATCACTCACATCTGAGGCGCATCTCCTCGTCTGGCCTCTCATGACTGTGGATGCTGCAACAGTCGTAAGTGTGAAAAATGGTCATAAGTCACTTTTTTCAGTGCCATTGTAACTTTGAATGGTCACTCCTCACAAGCAAAGTAGCAGCAAAGGAGAGAAAAAAACTCCAGAGACGTTCCTGAGACAGGAAGTCTAGTCCTGCCAAGAATGTAATAAGGGTTAACGGAGGCAGTTTCTGTAAGCAACACCAGAATGTTTCCTTCCTGCCTTCCTTACAGGATTAGGCCAGTAATTTCTTCTAACAACCGGTTCTCCGAACTGCTTAGAATGTTAACAACTGGTTCTAGCAAATAGGTGCAAACTGGTAGAATCCCACCCCTGCTCCCCTTCTGTTGAGAGAGGGCTGTTCAACTTTGGCATAGATGAACTCTTTGACCCCTCTTTCAAACCAGCAGTCTTCTCTGTCCAAAATATGGACTTGGTTGTCTTCAAAGAAGTGCCCTGTGTCTTTTAAATGTAGATGGACTGCTGAACCTAATAACACAAATTGTGAAGTGCATCTGGTTTCCCTATGGACTTTGCTTGTCAGAAGGTCACAAAAGGGGATCGTGACCCTGGGACATTGTGACCATCCTAAACAGGAACCAATCACCAAGCAACGGAATTTTTGATCACATGACTATGGGGAGAGTTGCAAGTGTGAAAAAACAGTCCTAAGTCACTTTGTTCACAGCAGTTGTAATTTACAGACCCCTCACATCCTGGACATAAACTGTTTCAACTCCTTCCCTCAAAAAGATGCTATAGAGCCCCACACACCAGAACAACTAGACACGAGGACAGTTTTTTCCCAAATGCCATCACTCTGCTAAACAAATAATTCCCTCAACACTGTCCATCTATTTACAAAGCCTGCACTACTATTACTGCTAATCTTCTCATTGTTCCTATCACCCATCCCACTTGTGACTGTATGACTGCAACTTTGTCGGTTGTATCCTATGATCTATATTGACTGTTTCCTAGTATGATTTGTTTTGCTTATTGTACCCTATATGATTATCATTAAGTGTTGTACCTTAATGATTCTTGACTCTTGATGAATGTATCTCTTATTTCTATGTACACTGAGAGCATTTGCACCAAGAAAATTCCTGTGTTCCAATCACACTTGGCCAATAAAGAATTCTATTCTATTCTATTCTATTCTATTCTATTCTATTATTCTGAACAGTCATGATTGTAAATCGAGAATGACCTGTATTACATTTGCACGCTGCTCACATCATGGCCAGGCTGCAGAGCAACGGGAGCGATCGACAGATCATCTGGGAAATACTCTCATATCCTGGAATCTGCTGGCACACACCAAAGCAATGCATGGGTCTCCCAACCCCAAAAAGCTTCCTTCATCATCTCTTTTGGTGCCAAGGTGGCCTCAGCTCGGGTGATCCATTTTGGCCTCTGACTGAAAGTTCTGGAAACGGCTCATGAACGAAGTGCTGGAAATCTACCTTCCAGGGTAAGCTGGTTCCCAGAAAGAGGGGAGGGATGGATTAACTGGACTTGGCCAGAGAGGGTGCAAACCGCCAGGAGGCAGGAGCCCAGCTGCATCGGCTGCATCTGAATAAGATACCCTTCCCCCCCCCCCCTCCCGTCCTCCTGAGAGCCAGCCTGTCTGTCTCTTTCTGAAGGATATGGAGCTGGGGCAAAAGATATGTCACCAGGCAGCTGCCTCTGCAAAAAAACTAAAGCAGGCTTGTAGGCGGAAAGCTAACATGGCTGTCTTGGAAGAACCAAGAAATGAGAAATGTCCTTTGGATCTAGGCAGTGGATGAGGTTCTTATGGGACACCCTCTCTTCTAGGATCAAGGCTGGATGGACCATGAAATTTAATTTCAGATAACAGAAT